>JACAXG010000014.1:11466948-11965877 GCA_018881555.1 Amblyornis subalaris | reverse complement strand
CTGCCCGTTGTGCCAGCACCCGCACTGCTGGCTGGGCACGCATTGGTCATTGTAGAGCAGGTACCCGCTGTCGCACACACAGCCCTCCACACACGGCAAGCTGCAGGTAACAGGGGCCATTGGGTCAACACAGGTGGCAGGGCAGGCTGCCGCACAGGGCTCGTAGTGACTGTTGGCTGGACAAGTGATTGCTGCCAAGACAGAAGACAGTGCAATTACTTGGAGAACAGAATCCTCCTTTCTGCTGCATTTCCCCTTTGAAAAAGTAACAATCTCTATGTTCTCTTTGCCTCCATGTGTATTCTCAGTCCTATCTGATCAACATGAAACAGAAAATTGTGCTTCTAACACGACAACTATCTGTAAATCCCCACAGCCCACAGTGGGAATATTTCTTATTCCCCACCACACCCTTCCATTCCTGTCCTGTGTTTTCCTGAGATTACCAATCTGTGGTACTGTGTCTGGACTTACGGCAGAAGGTTGCGTTCCTCCACACAGGTATCTTGACACCAAGCGACTGGCAGGCATCCACAAAGGACTGCAAGCTCTTGCACAGAGCCTCATGGTCTAGCCCCAGCTCACACAGGTCATAGGAACAGGTGTCAAAGTAGCTGCTTGGGCTCAGCACAGCATGGCACACCTGAAACGGGCCGTTGGTGTCCGTGAGGAGCCCACAGAAGTGGCTGCTGCCAATGAGTTCCTTGTCGGTCTCATCGCAGACTGGGGTGGGGAGAGGTCTGGCTGAACAGCTGTGGAAAGACAGACAGGAGGATCGGTGGGTCATTTGTGAATTTCTCCTGGTGCCTTCTCCTCCTCCCCTTGCCCAACACGTCCCCAGAGCTGCTCAGGGGTCACACCCACCTGCTGTTGTTGGACACCTCCCAGCTGTTGCCCAGGCTGGTGGAGTCTGGCTCCAGTACCCCTTCTGGGTTCAGGAAGTCATCTGCTGCCATCCCGTTGTAGTTCCCACACATGCCACAAACCTTCTGTCCAAAGGTGCTCAGAAGTGTCACCTCCACCCGTTGCTTCCCATCAAACTTGACTCTCAAGCCAAAGTCTGTCACGACCACGGTGTAGAACCCGCTGGACAAGACCTGCACGCCAGCGGATGGGCTGCAAGGCAGGATCTCTGCCACTCCATTGACCTGGAAGGACAGGAACCGAGACAGCATTGGAGCAGCCCATTTCGCACAGCTCTCCCCACTCGCACAGCCCCACAGCCTCTCCCCCTCCAGCTTACCGTCACTGTTCCACCCTGGCCCAGCCTTATCCGCTGGTCAGCCACATCGACATCCACGTATTGGACATAGGACACACGGGTGTTGCCTCCCCTGTGCTCATTGGCCGCTTCCACATTGAAGTAGGGCAAGGAGCTGTTGCTTTCACACAGCTTGGAGAGGGTATAGGTGCAGGTGCCCATGAAATGGTGTAACTGCTTGTCGAACGTGTGGTAGTGAGGGTCTCCTTCCACCACACAGGTCCCTGACAGAGGAAAGACCAGAGGAAACTTTCAGTTGAGCACCTCCGACTGCCTCTTCTCCCCAGCCTACCCTGCACAGAGGACTGTGGCCCCATGACTCATCTACTCTAGTCACCTGAGTCTGGCATGGGAGTTGATGTGGGTGTTTCTTCTGATGGTGTGATGATGGGTCCTGGTGTTGTCGGAGTAACATCTATGAAAGAAACAACAGTACAAGGAAATGAATCCTTCTCAACCAGCTTTGATTCAAGACAGCAACTATACAGACTGCCAGAAGAAACATTTTTCAAGGTGCCCTTTCCCAGTCCAAGCTTTGTACCTGTGCATTGTCCCTTTACAAGGGACAGATCATCCAGTGCTACATCGCTCCGGAGATCTTCACCGATCACGCCCTCCAAGACAATCTAAGGGAAGGGACAGATCCCATTATTAGCTCCAGCCACATGTATGAATTGCCATTAGAAGCACGGTTCATCTCAGGTGGCTGTGAGAGCGTGTGTCCTTACCTGCATATTTCCTCTGCTGTGTATTGCAACCTCTCCCAAGTTCCATTTGTCTCCTTTGTTTCCAGCATCTTTCCATTCCAGTATTGATGTCTCATTATGAACTACATATACACGCAGAGCCATTGCTTCAGCTGTTCCATACATGTGATACCAGAAGCGGAAGCAGTGCGGTCCTTCTGAACTGCACACTGGACTGACCAAGCGGGCTACATCACCTGGCTCTTGCTTACTTCCTTGCAGGTAGATATAATAGCCCTCTGGAAACAGCAGAATGTCAATTTTTTACATTAATGGATCAGGATAAGGCAGTCACTTCATTTACAGAGTGCGTACAGTAGAGCATTACTTCACCCAGCACCTGCATTAATCTTCCAATTCCCAAATGAACTTCCAGGAGATTACACTTGTCTTATACTTAAGGAATGGAACACCTTCTAAAGGAAAAGTCAGGTGCCACAGTGATCCAGTGTCAGCACGGATATACCTTTGCTGAAGCCTCCTTACAGGAACTTATGCTAAGAGGTCATATGCTCATCAATGTTCTGCATTGCTCATCCACCTGTAACAGATTCCTGACTAGTGCAGAAGGCCCTGGATTAAGCCTAGAAACACATGGCCTGGATTTGCTGTTAAAAGAGGCTCCTTGCATTCTTCCAAGAGAAGCACAGCCTGATACTGTTTGCTGTTCTCACCTCCAGTCGTGTGATCATGGGAAGGGCCAGTACTGGGTGTGGGTGTCGGTCCCTTGTGCCTTATCCAGTCGAAGTTGTCATTGGTTTCCTGTTTCCACTCACAGAAGTCAACCTCAAACGTACAGGACATATTGCAGGCTGTTGGTGCAGCTGTATAGGGTGCAGAAAGAAAAACAGAATTTCCACAATGAGGTTTGGAATCTTGTCTCTGTTTGGAAAATGCCCTTCTGGATCTAATGAACCCATGTTCATGAAAAATTTGGAGATGCTATAATGAAATGAGTAGAACGAACTAGTACTGAAAAATCGACTATAAAATATGAAATTTTAAGCGTCTGAGAATGCGTATTATTTTACAAGTGCCTTCCTCAGCTGTCATCATAATGCACTAAGACCCTATATTTTTACACTGTGCCACAGTCATAATCCTCTGTCATTGCAAATTGCTCAAAGCTGTCCTATTTGGCAAAGTAGCATTCAGCTGGCTCTCAAAGTCCTTTTTAAGTGGAAATATAGACTTTGTAATGAGAATGGTCTGACACCGCTTTTTACTGCTCATAAACTGAGATGAAAAGCATTGTCTTGGTATTGGAAAGAGGTTACACAATGCCTTTTCATGTAATAGCCTCATTCTTAGGCTGCCATTTCTGCTGGCTTTGGTAATTACCTCTGGAAGTTCCAGAAAAAGCAATTTAAGGATACAAGGAAGAATTTTTGTACCATGAGGGTACTGGAACCTGGGCAACATTCTGGGTCAAGTTAGATGGTGAATAACCTGATCTAGTTGTAGATGTCCCTGCTTGTTGCAGGGGAATTGGACTAGATGACCTTTAAATGTCCCTTGCAATCCAAACTATTCTACATTTCTATGAATGTCATGCCTCCAGCCTTACCTCTGTGTTAACTGGTCTACCTAGATAAAAAGGGCCTAAGGCTGAACGGACCTCAAGCTGCGGGGTTCTTCTTCATTGATTTTAAAGCCCTGGTTTATATACTCAGGTATTTATTTTGCATTCTTGGTAAAATTGTGGAGCTATAGACAGGTTTGGTAAGTGAAATGTTAACACTTCTCAAAACGATAAAATATTTCCTTAAAGCCAAAGTCGTGATTTGTTAGACGAGTGCTCAGTTGTCCCTCGCTGAGCCCTTAGCTGACCGTGCATGTTGTCTCTCAAAAGCCCATTCTGAACAACGCTCTTGGATCAAATGTATTGAGATATCACTCTCTAAAGGGAATACTGGAAGCCCATTACAAGCTTAATTAGAAGTCAAATTGACAGAGATGCACTTGAAAGCACTTCAAAGCCTCCTGTGTTTCATTAAATCCCCATCTCTGAAATTCTGCTCCATTTCTTAGTCACTTGAATTTATATTTGTAGCATGAGGATTTAATTGGATGGTTATTTGCTAAATGACCTAATGACTTACCACAGATGGTATCTTTCCTCCATTCACCCAGATTTACACCTTCGAGTTCACAGGCAGCAGCATATGCCTCTAAAATCTCGCAGTACTGATCAGAATCCCCCTCTGTGGCACACAGATCATAGACACAGCTCTCAAAGTACAGCTGTGGAGGAATGTGCCAATGGCAGAACTGAAAAGGTTCACCATTTTTCAAAATAATTTTGCAGAGTTCTTCATATTCTTTCTCTTTTGCTGTGTCACAAGCAGGYGGTACAACTGAAACTTGATTACACCTGCATGAAAAATAAACAGCAGAGTGGTTACATAATAAATTTTTGTCTTTTGTTCTATCCAGCAAGGCATACCTCAACTATAATGGAATGCTATGCCAAATTCTGTAGATATGCTACGTATAGACATCGTGTGTCAAACTCAAAAGTGAGAAACACTGCAGTATAACTCATAATTCCCAACCAAGAATATAACTGTGAATTGTGACTGTCTATCCATAGAACTAAGTCCAGAAGAAAACAACAAATCCGCTATCCAACACAAGAAAGATAATTTCAATTCATTATTGCATATAGGAAGAGCAGTAATTTGTGTGTGAAAGCATTAATCAACAGATAAATGCTGCATGCCTATGTTAATCAACGTGGAGTTATCTTAGGAGCTGAATCTGAGAGATAGATGTAGACTTCTGATAGGAAAGAGGAATATAAAGGCGATATTTTAGAATAAGGAAGTAAGGAAAAATTCAAGTTATATGCATAAAAAGAATGCCAATCTCAACTAAAATCTATAAAGCTCATGTGCAAAAGCTCTGAAGGTTTGTTTTAAAATGTCAATGCTTTCTATTGAAAACTGGAGTTATCCAAAGATGAAAACCCTAGAAACCAAGTAATATCAAAAGAGGGCTACTGTGGAATGCAAATAATGTATGTTAGACCTATAACTAGATGATTTATGCTTCAGGCATTTTGCCATTTCCTAAAATATTATCCGGTACTTACGTCCTGTTGTCATCCTTCACTATCCAGCTGTCACCAAATTTATTTGGATCCTGTTCTAGGACTTTATCTGGATTTAAAAAGTCATCAAGTTGGTTGTCATTGAATGTCCCACATAGACCACACAGCTGTCCTTTGAGACTTTCATCAACCAGAATGAAAAGCTCCTGGTCACCATCAAACTTAACCTGGATGCCTAGGGAGGTATCAACAACTACGTAGCGTCCTTTTATGGAGATTCTGACTTCATGGTTCAAATCCACAGGAAGATGAACCTGAACTCCATTCACCTAAAGAAAAGAAAACCCACAGAACCAGGTAAGTCAACAAAGCTCCCAGGAACAAAGGGGAGGTCTGCACTGCCAGCACTATGGCTTTATTCACCGAGTCAGCTTTATTCTAATGAACAATGCAGATAACAGAAGCCCAAGATTAAGCAGAGGCTAAAGGTGTACACTTACCTCACACCTTGAATAGTGCTTTGTGGCACAAGTTTAGCTTTCTGCTGTCACTACACACAAAGCAATATGTGGGATAGTTAGTTTAAAGCTAAATCCTTGGGATTTAGTTCAGTAAAAGTT
Organism: Amblyornis subalaris; assembly: GCA_018881555.1. NCBI lineage: Eukaryota > Metazoa > Chordata > Aves > Passeriformes > Ptilonorhynchidae > Amblyornis > Amblyornis subalaris. The sequence continues at coordinate 11,960,198 of JACAXG010000014.1, read as the reverse complement.
TTCTGTTATAGGTGAAGATACAGATGAAGCTGTTTTATCCTACAACCTCATTTAGAAAAGATACAAATGGATAAAAAAGCTGTGCTGACTTCTGCCTTTTTTAGAAAAAAAAAATCTATGACTTCTAGCATGTGGTCTCTTGGAGGTGAAGAATTCAGAGAAGCCTGATTCAGTTCTCTTGGGCAGAAATGTAGAGTGCACAGATGTGATGCATTGTTTGTGCTTAAAGTAGAACACTTACATAGGTCTCTTTATTTTTCTTCAAAACAATGTGCAGATTTTTCAGTGTAACAGCAACGGAGTCCAAGGCTGTCCAGTTTGGGTTTCCTCTATGTTCGTTTGTGGTTGTCACCGAGAACCTTTCAGAAGAATTTGCGCATCTCTCAACAACAGTATAATTGCAGTCTCCTTGGAAATGGTACAGTCTCCCATCAAAGGTTATATAATGTGGATCCCCAAAAATGTGGCAGGTGCTGGGATTCAATGGGTAACATCCCAGGAGTCCATTCTGCACCTTACAAACTTTGCTTACTTCACATGTGTCTGAATCGCAAACTACAGTCCGATTTCCAGTACATACACAGTGGGCTACGCAGTCTGGTTGCCAAAAAGATTCTCCTTTCTGTTAGAGACAATAAAATAACAATAAATTAGAAGAGCTAATGGTAGTGTGGAGTTGTGAAATAAGCCCCCCATAAGAACTATGTGCCAGAACAAACCTCATAGTATTTGCCATTCTGAAGGCAGCCACAGTTGCTCATGGACACACACTGTGCTCCGCTGAGGACAAAGCCACTGTTGCATTCACATCCTTCTACACAAGGTCTGCTGCAGTTCTGCTGTGCAAGAGGGTCAGTGCAGGTTGCTGGACAAGCACTGGTGCATGGATTGTAATGACTATTGGGAGGGCACGCAACAGCTGAGAAACAACAAAAAGCACTGCATTATCACAATCCACATACAACTACTAAACCCACATGAAACCAATATTCAATAATGTGATTGTTTTGAACTAGTGTCAGTTGTGGGGKTTTTTTTAAGCCTGAAATTCCATTCCTATTTTAATATCAGAAAGAAAAATAGAAAATATTCTACACAAAAAAAGTATGACTGTTCCTGTATCATAGCTATTAAGTATCTCTGATTTCAAGAAAAAACTATGCCTCTCAACACTAGCTCTCCACGCTAGATACATGGTAAATTTCAAAAAGTATAAGGATGGCTTAAGTCATTAGATGTAGCCTGGAAATGAGCAAGCTTATTAAAGGCAAAACGTCGTCTCTAACTCAGAGATGACTCTACATCAACAGGGGCATGCTGCAAGTGGTTTAATAAAGATTCTTGAGATAATGAAGAAAAATATTCTCTACTCTCTGGCAGAAAAAAAACCTGGCATGAATGTTGAAGACCTTTGTTTCTCAATATTTTTTTGTAATTACGTGAAGAATTTATGATATCTAAGCTGTGTCAATTATTGGCTAAAATCAGCCCCTTAAGACAACAATGGAGCTATTCTGAGATGCATTTCTCTATGGAAACTCACGGCAGAAGGTAGCATTCCTCCAGGGAAGCAGAGTCACACCAGCTGCCTGGCACGCGTCAGCGTAGGCTTCCAGAGCAGCACACAGGAACTCCTGGCCACCATTCAGGGCACACAGATCGTACAAGCAGGTGTCAAAGTAGTCCTGGGGGTTGATCACGCCATGGCACCTCTCAAAAGAGCTAGGCCTGGTGGTCAGTATGCCGCAGAACTGGTCAGATTGGTAGAGCTTCTCGTCTTCTGCACTGCAGGGTGGGGAGGGGCTGGGGACACCGCAGGAGGGGTCACTGTCTGGGACCTGCCAGCTCTCCCCCAGCGCATTGGAGTCTGTGGCTTGCTGCCCGTTGGGCATCATGTATTCGTCGTCTCTGCGGTTGTTGAAGTTCCCGCACATGCCACAGGTCAGGTTGAAGTAGGTGGTGGGCACCTTGACCTCCACCGAGTGGTCAGTGTCGTAGGACACTCTGAGGTTGAAGTCTGTCTCCAGGACGATGTAGCGACCACTCTTGCTCACCGTGATGGCACCTCCCGCTGCACTCACCGGCAACGTCTGGCGCACGTTGTTCACCTACGGCACACACACCACAGTGGGCCTCAAACCCGTCCCCAGCCTGCCTGGCTGCTCCTGCCCAGGGAAAGCAGCTGCCAGCCTAGGCATGGCAAACAGCTGTCTGTGATGTCCTCACACCCCAACAGCCCTGGGGCTCTCAGAGCTGTGTGCTGTGTTCTGCACTCTGCTCAACATGGCCCATGTTCCCTGTTTGCTTCTTCCTCCTCCAGCCCCTCCAGAAAGCGAAAACAAAGCAACCCAGTGGCTTCAGGGGAACCCACCCAGGCCTGGGACAATGGAGGCATCTGGTACGTGCCAGGCCGTGCCAGGACCAGGCTGCCCTGCCTTGCAGCCACGCCCCGCTCGTGCCAGCCCCACCGCTTACCAGCACGTGGCTCTTCTCCTGCTTGAGGATGGCAATGCGCTGTCCGTACACCTCAACCACGACTTCGCGCACGTAGGACACTCTGGTGTTGCCACGGTGCTCGTTCTTGGCCTCCACATTGAAGAAGGGCAGGTAGGTGCTGTTGGAGCACACTTTGGCCAGGGTGTAGGTGCAGTTGCCCATGAAGTTGTGCGTCACCTTGTCAAAGGTTTGGTAGTGGGGGTCCCCGTGGACGTGGCAGATGCCRTAGGAGTGTTCGAGGCACACAGGTTCCCCGTTCTGCACCCCGCAGTACTGGCCCGCAGGGCATGAGGCATCGAAGCACTGGACTTTGCTTCCCCGTGTGGGACACCTGCACTTGGTGGAGCAGGAATCGTCCGTCCAGAACTCGGAGCCCACGGGGTAGTGCTGCCCGTTGTGCCAGCACCCGCACTGCTGGCTGGGCACGCATTGGTCATTGTAGAGCAGGTACCCGCTGTCGCACACACAGCCCTCCACACACGACAGGYTGCAGTTGTAGGGAGCCATTGGGTTGACACAGGTGGCAGGGCAGGCTGCCGCACAGGGCTCGTAGTGACTGTTGGCTGGACAGTCTAACGCTGTGTAATAAAAGATAAAAATATATATTAATATTTTTTAGTTACTTAAATATGGGTCTTTGTTTAATATCATATTCCGATTTCTTTTGAAACATTTGTGAACATCTTGATATAAGTAGCGTTTTAATGCATGCCGTTGCTGTCTTACTACACTTGAATTTTTTTTGAGGTTTGGGCTATCTAAAATTTCACTCAGAGAGGGCATTTCCTAGGACACCTGTTTTTCACAAAGATGATTGCTTGAATTCTTGCATTGGACTGAGAATATCAGTGTCATATCCTAGACACGCTACATTTAGTTTATAGTCCTTATATTTAATTCTAGTCATATTGTAACATCTTAATTCATACTTTTTCATTTCACTGAGAACTTTCAGGTTTGTTAAATAATCAGGATGTAGAAGTGCTCTATTCTGCTTTTATATTTTGTTACATAMATGACATGTAACTACCCCATGGAATTAGATGTTTTAAACACTGTCATATTCTGATGAGAAGGTCTGAGAACTGAAGTATCCTGAGCAATCTCTTTCAGCTTCTAGGTGTTTTTGTGATGTGGGGCAATTTTTAATGACATATTTTCTCACTCTATTTTTAGTCTAATTTTCTAAGGAGACAGAGATAATTCAATTACATTGTATATTTCTCTGTCCATCCTCCCACTTAATTTGACCCAGATGATCTACAGGAAATAAGTTGGTGAGGTTGGCAGAGGAGAAAAACACATGCAAGTCCATTAAATGAAATAGGCACAAGGCAAGGAGGAGACATCCTGCAAGATCTTTTGGCAGAAAGAAGAGATGCAGAGATAGCTCACTCCTGTTTAGAAACCATAGAACCTATAGGAGAGAAAGCCTCAGTAATGTTCCCAGCCGAGAAAACACTCCAGATAGAGAGTGAAGTCAAATGTGAAACAAAAGTCAGAAAATAAATTATGCTTCAGTAATTCCAGTGTTTTCAGACAAGCTCTTTAGTCTCCCCATCTCCTTCAGCACAGAAACCACATATGTCACTGAATTACTATTTCCTGTTCCTTTCACTGTTTCTAGTAGAAACAGTTCTGTTCAGGCATTTCAGACAGTATTTAAATTCTGTTCTAAAAGTAATATGGGTGGTTTCTTCCCATAATRTATGCCTGAATGCTTGAGAAATGTTCTTTTTTTACTCTTTACCAATACTCATGGAAGAAAGGTCATTATTCCCATGTACTCCCTAGCACAGGCATCTCTCTCTGACTTCAATACTTGACACCTTTTGTCTTGTGCCTCTGTGTGTTTCTGTCTCTTCCATCTCTTCCCTACCCTCAATGCCTTCTCCACCCTCAGTAGCATTGTTACAATCTCCGTTGCACAGACTTTTGACTTCAGTCCTGGCCTTAAATTCCAGGCTGCCTATCTGTGTTGCCTCCTCTCCCAGCTGAAACCATCAATGACTATGCCTGTACGGGACACTGGGATGCTTTCCTGCACATCCAGTGGGGATGAATGGTCAGCACTCCCTACTCTTTTATACGGATGAGAATCTGTGCCACTGATAGTGTTTACAACACTCTCCTCCGTTTATCCCAGATCTCCTGCTCAGCTTGTCAGATCTCCTTCATCTTGCTCCCTTTGCAGGGACAAATTCAAAGGAAAGGTCTCTAATTCTATTTTAASATGGACTAGGTGGGATTTTTTCCTTTCATTCAAAGCAGCTGAACTATTTTTGCTAGAATCTTCCCAAAGGAATTAAACTGGAGACTATGTATAACCCTGAAATCTTTAGCCTGGTCGGTCAAGATTGTCAGTGTTAGATGAATTCAAAAGTGTTGTAATGCTCTGTCTTCTGGAAATCCTCATGATACCCTCCTCACAAGAGGTAATTTCTAGCCATCTTTGATACATACGGCAAAAGGTTGCATTTCTCCATGGTGTCAGCTGGACTCCTGCAGCTTGGCAGGCATCTGCATAAGCCTGTAGGTTTTCACAGAGGGCTGCATTGTTCAAATGAAGTTCACAGAGATCATACTGGCAATCTTCAGAATAACTCTGTGGATCGACTACTGAGTGGCATTTCTGGAATGGGCCATTTGGATCTGTGATCAGACCACAGTATGCATTGCTTTGGATCGTGTGTTTTTCATCATCAGTGCAGTTTGGAGTATGGCCATCGTCTGGCAAGCACCTAATGTGGAAAAAAAGAAGAAAGATGTGGAAAAATTAACAAATAAACTTTGGATTCACTAGCACTTGAGATGCTTTTCAAATCACRTCTACCAAAACTACAGGTCTCTTCCCAGACTAAACATGACATATTTTAAATCCCTGTATTTCAAACTCTTGGGAGAGAAATTCAGATTTCAATATGATCTCAACCTGGTAATCTTTGAGAGGCCTGGAAGAAACCCAGGTATTTATTTTTGGCTTTCCATTAAGTCAGGCTGTTTACATGGAAGGGGAATTAGAAAGTGAAAGCACTCAAAGTTCAGGTCCTACTGTTATTGAACAACATGTAGTGAAATTGTAAAAAACAACTCAAGTGTCTCAGAAGGGTTGAAACAATGTCTTCAAGTATTAGCATTCCTATTCTAAAACAAGAACTGAAATCTTAGTGGACACCTGCAGTGTTTTATTCGAATAATAAAATGTACACTGAAATGTGCAAAAGAAATTTAGCCAAGTCAGTGCTAAAACTCACACATCATTTTCCCTGTCTGGCCTGTGTTTGTACTTGGCATGCTCTCTCTTTGTGTTTGCTCAAAGAGCACCAAGGGACGAAAGAAGCCCCCATGGCCTTTCTCTCCTATCAGCAAGGCAAAGCAAATGAGAAAGGCAGTGTTTCTTATATGGGAGCATTGTTTGATTGCAGCTGTATGCCCTGCATTGCATCAGGGTGCCTAAAGAGACCACTCATGGAGACATTACAAAATACATATGTTTTTTTGATTTAAGTGGTTGCTGTTCCTGAAAACCCCAATGTGTAAGTCACCCCAAAACTCAGGCCCAGAGGTGCCTCCAGGGATATGTGATGTGAGGATACAGATGCTGTGTGTGCAGTGCCCAGCACCTGGCAGGATCCAGCCCTGAACAATAGGGACAAAGCCCTTCCCCATGGTGAGGCCACAAGGATGGTACTGGCTGCCTGAGCCCAGCAGAAGCCTGAGCTTTTCCTGAGGGATCATTATGATGTGAGGGAACAAAAAACCCCCCCACCACAGCTGGACTCTCTTTGGGCACAAAGCATATGTGGAGTAAGRTTTGAAGTGGGAAGAAGAAAGGGATCGCTACCCTGTCCTTGGCACTGTTGAGGCCACACCATCCCTGGCGGTATTTAAAAGATGCCAAAGTGCTGCATTTGTGGACGTGGTTTGTTGGTGAATATGGCAGTGCTGGGTTAACTGTTGGACTCGATGATGTTAAAGGTCTTTTGAAGCCTAAACSGTTCTAAGACTCTAAGAAATTTTGTCTTTTTAAGCACAGTTAAATTATCTGTGGAATTTTACCCAAATGCTTAAAGTAAGTTCACTGACAAGAACAGATTTTATCCCATGTGTCAGACATTTTTGGCCTCCACAGAACAGTTGTATAAAACATTGGTCATTGCATAGCCAGCAGGTAAGACCGAACATCCTGGCTGGAGTCCTACCTGGAGTCATTGTAAACCTGCCAACTGTTGCCGAGGCTGGTTGAGTTTGGTTCCATCTCTCCACCTGGGTTAAGAAAGTCGTCTGCTTTATGCCCGTTGTAATTCCCACACATTCCACAGACTTTAGACATATAGGTGCTGGGAAGAGTGATTTCTGCTCTGTGATTTCCATCAAACTTGACTTTCAGCCCAAAGTTGGTAGTAACCACAACATACTGCCCGCTGAAGGAAATGCTGACRCCTGGTGCCAAGGTCACAGGGACCACCTGGCTGACTCCATTGACCTGCAGGCACAGAGAAGGACAAGTATAGTAAGCACTTGGAAAGAAGTATTTTTAGCAGTGACSCTCTTAGATCCCTGTATTGACACAGTGAACAGTAAGAACTCACACTGTGATAAGTATTATTTACCAGGAATGGTGGATACAGCCACATAATCCGGGGCCTTGAGGCCATAACAACGTGGCTACAAGATCGCTTACAAGTGTGGTGCTGGTGAACCAGACACAGCTGGCAGAAGTCCAAGACTTAGCATGGTCTGTCGGCAGTAGCTGCCTACAGACCTATTCTTTTTTTTTTWAAAATCAAATCAGATTAAAAACTTATAGTTATAATGGATTCTAAGAAAATGTTCTGGCTTGGACAAAACTTGAAAAAATATCTTTTTGTTTCTTTCTCTTTTCCTTTCTCTTTTAATTTTCACATTTGAAATGCCAGACAATAAAATTTCCAAGTGAAATTTTCAATTTATTTAAAATTTACTAAAATGAGTATCTACTTCGATCATTTGTTCTTACTACAAATGTAAGAGTTTGGTTTGCTTAGAAACATCTATATAATAAAACCAATAAATACAGGGGAAAGATATGAGAGAGAGGCTGTTGGACAAATGAGCACATATGAGTTCTCTATGTCTCTAAGACCAGATGGGAAAGGTTTCAGTGTACCTTCAAACCTCTACCTCTTTTAAATCCCTGTACTATTTTCTTATAAGAAGGATGGTAATGAAGCAAGGTGACCTGTACATTTGCTGGGGGTTGACTCAACCATTTCTGCTGTCTTGGCCCTTTATGGAAAGGATCCATAAAGAAGTCTTACTGGCCAAGTRTACAATCAGTGTAAGGAGAGTCATCAGATTGTCACTCCAGGACTCCCAGCTGGTCCTGCTTTATGGCAAAGGCCAAGTGTTAAGTGAAGTTAACAGTGAAGTGGAATAAGTAGATATCACGGATGAGCATGCAGCCTTACAGGCTACCACACAGGATGGAGAAATAACTACCAGCATGAACTCAGCTAATTCAGGGCCTCTTTGCTTCCTGTTACATGCCAAGCTTGAGCATGGAGAGCAGGTTAGAAAGGTAGTCTACCACCAATTCCATCTGGAGTGTGAGCTCTAAGCTCACCTCCTAACAACACAGCACAAACTTTCAGCCTATGTTTTCAGTTTTGAAATTCCTGTGTTTAAGAACTCCACATTATTCCTGCTCCTAAATATTTGACTGCTCTCTAAATATTACTATATGGATGCTGGAAATTTGTAGTCATTGTACAAAAATTTCTTCCTTCATACTACGAGTTATGGATAATTTGCCGAGGGCTCCAACCTTACCTTAACAGTTCTTTTTTGACCGAGGTTGATCCTGTAGCCATAGACATCAATATCCACATATTCGACGTAGGACACACGGGYGTTGCCTTTCCTGTGCTCATTGGCTGCTTCCACATTGAAGTAGGGCAGGGAGCTGTTGTTCTCACACAGCTTGGAGAGGGTGTAGGTGCAGGTGCCCATGAAGTCATGACGCTGCTTGTCAAAGGTGTTATAGTGGGGATCCCCATGGATACTGCAAATRGCTTCTGGAGGCAGGAAAAAGGAATATGTTCTCATTAACATACAGACACATCCAGAAAGCCCAAATCATTGTGTTTCCCCACTGCACAATCACCCTCATTTTGTAGATTACATCTGGAAGAACTGAAACAGAAAAGGTAGATTTATATGGCATAAGGCAATGTCGTAGAGAAATACCCACAGAAATTAACAGAGKCAAAGTAGTAGTACTGGTACTAAAAAATGTAGGGATTCTTGTACAACCCATGGAGTAGTACATGTGATTGGCTAAAATTACCTGTCACTGGAGGTAGTGTAGGTTCCGTTGGTGTAGATGTTGGTGGTACAGGTGTAGGGACAGCTTCTGTTAGTGGAAAAGACAAAGCAATACAATGAGCTTTAACATTACAGGATGAACATTCTTTACACACCAACATACACGAATTTTCACTTACTCTTCACCAGCATAAGTTAGAAGTTTTTCAGTGAATCAAGTAGAGCTGCCTGTGTTTAAAATCAGGGATGTGTGGGTCACTTGAGCTCTAAGGAAAGCCCATGTGATTGCTCGTTTGATCACAGTGACTGAGCTCAGGCTCCTTCCTGGAGCTGGAAGTGTAGTTACACTTGGGTGTGTGACTTCCTCTCGCGTATGGAAAGACAAATGAAGGTTCTACTGTCAGCGAACATTGGCAGGTACGAGAGTGAGATGAACAGAGAAGCTCTTGTCTCTTTCAGTTGCCTTTGTGCACCATCCAGTGGCGGAATCATGTGCTAATGCAACAGGAAAAACAGAGAACTGGCTCTCCCTTGCCCTCAAACAAAGAAAGCCCCAAGCCTTTTTCATGGAATTTTAAATAAAATCATATGTTCTGAGGATGTGGACCTGAATGGAAATCTTTGTCACAGGTAGTGTAAATTTGAAACATGTTATGTCATTATATGAGTTGTATTTCACAGAGAACAAGAGCTATTAACACCTAATGACACTTTCTGTAAGTTTTTCAGTAAATGTTTTGTTCAATTCACATTTTGTAAGCATTGCATGCTTTTCTGTAAAAATGGATCCCAGCCATGCACAGCTTGTTCCAGTCTTGGCTGATCAGAGGTCAAGCTATAGGATCAGAGATCAAGCTCAAATTGCGGATTCGTACTCAAAGCTGGTAGTGCAACTCAGTGTTATTGACTCGTTATTTCCTTTTGTGACGTATGGTTGTACTGTGYGTTTAGTGAGCTTGCATGAACTGATATTTACTGTAAAATGCCAATTAGACTATTTAATCTGGAATCCAAGATCAATGTGCATAGCCTTATGTGGGTTTAGACATGCACTTCAGACTCAAAAGTGAAGGTAAATTTTGCCGGATCTAGTGAAAAAGGTCCCAGTATCAGAGAAAGGGAGAGCTTATTTTGCATATTTGAGGTGAAATTTCAGCAAAACATAACATTTAAATGAAGCGAGGTGTAAAGTTTTTGCCGTTTCTCTTCTGTGGTTTGAAGTTCTGAGGGGTTGCTATATTGTATATGCAATAGAGTAAGGGTCAACAGCTTAAACAGAAAGGAGGAAGTAGTATATGCTCAGGTGCAAACACAGACTTACCACAGGGTCCATCCCTTACTCTCACRTTGTCCAGTGCTGTATCCCCATACTCTGTCAGTCCTCGGACAGCCTCAAAAATTGCCTAGGCGGGACACAAAGTGATCYCTGCATCAGAGTTGTTTAGGCAAACACAAGACCATTTCTCTTAGCATGTTTTCAAAATAATCTCTCTGCTTTATTGCTAAGAGCATCAGTAAGATGAGGTTATAACAATTTTCTCAGCTTCCCTCAGAGGCTTAAAATACATAGTCTGTAATAGGGTAAGGACTGCAAGAAGCATTGTCCTCTATTTCACTGACTTATAAATGATTTATGAGAATTAGTTGTCTGGATTCTACGGAGGAGTCCAACACAGGCAGCGTCCCAAAGTTCAAACCTTCAAACTCAAAACAGACAAACCTGCATTTAATTAAGACATCTAGAGTCCTTGACTTCATGATAAAATTAAAGAGGAAAGAAGGAAAAAGAGGGAAAACTAAACTACATTTTATCCCCTACCTAACAGCACTAGTAAAACTAGGAGGCTATTTGTTTCTTCTCTTAGTTCATTGAGAGAAACCATGAGGCCACTATATTTACAAAATATAAACCAAGGAAATCTTGGTTATATTTGCTAGCTTACATGCACAACATTTTGCAGCCTGCAAGGGGAGAACAAATCTTGACACTGTGCAAAGAAATATATTCAGAAAATATATTACCTTTATCTTTCTCTGCATTGGAAAAGTGTGAGTGATGGCGCCATAGTTCCACAAGGAACCCTGGTTTCCTTTTCGATGCCACACCACAGACTCCTGTGTGCCATCTTGAATAAGCACTCTCAGCTCATTCATCTCTTCTGATCCAAACATATAGTACCAGAAGTCTATGCATATTTTTTCAGAAACTACAGTATCTGGGCTCTCCAGTCTGTTAGTGTCGAATGGGACCAGATTACTTGCTTCTTGGTAGATGAAATAACCTTCTGCAAAGTGAAAAAATTACAAAACTGTTGAATCTTGATAACTTACTAGGTGCCATTTAAAACTGAAGTGCGACCCAGCTCTGGAAGAAATCAAGGGCACCATTATCAGTGCAAAGAAGCAAACTAGAGGGTATTTGGACTTCACATTGCAACAGTTAACCTATGCAGTTGTCCAAAGTAGAATGTGAGCCTGAGAGCAAAGCAAATATATTTCATCTCACATGAACAGTTATTTCGGGATTACAATTAAAGACGTAGGACTCTTTCAAGAGACAGTACCTCCAGACAGTGCCACACTGATCCATGTTCAGTTCCCACTTTCTTCAAAGGAAAACACTGCAATCTGCTATACACTTTCTCTTGCAGGATATGTTTCTTTCATAAAGATTTTGGTCTCAAGATAAGTAAATCCCTGGCACAAGGAAAATTCTAAGCCATTTGTCTCAAAATGGAAGAAATAGAAAGCAATGCTGATATTTCCTTCAAAATATTTATGTTTGACATTATGAAAAGGAAGGAAAGTTTTCAAAATTCAGAAACTCACAGTGTTTCTTATAGGATTTTAAATGTTTTAGTCTGATTGGTTCGATATGAGATCAGATTTTGCTTTACTAGGGCTGAAGTTTTTTGCTTCACGTGGGCTAAGATCAAAGTTACCTTTCCCCTGTGCGGCTAAAGTCAAGTCTCTCTCATCCGACTATTGAAAAGAATCAAAAATAAATGAATGACCATTTCTATATGGTAAATTATGGCTCCACACATAGCAACTAATATTCAGTCATCGATTTAATTAGGCAAGAAAATCTAAGTCACATTTCAAGCGATATGGTGTGTGTCAATTCAAAACGCAAACCAATATTATTTGTGTTAATTCAAATTAAAAATATTTCATTTCTTCTCCYGACAGGCAATTTTAATGGTTATTATCAAAATACTTAAAATGCAGAAAATTATTTACCAACAATCCCAACTAATACTGTTCTAGTCTGCTTACTGATTCTGACAGCAGCTGACTTTTCAGTCTTAGGATAATTACAAAAAGCACTATGACTGCAGACTGATCCCCCTAAATGGATCTGCTGGAGCAAGGATAGTGGTTCAAACACATAGAGACAGAGCTATGGATTATTTGTTTGATACTATGACCACATTAGGCTCCAGTTTTTTAATCACAGGTATGTGAGGAGAAGCTTTTTAAAAATATTCTTCAATTTCAGACTTGATTTTGTAACTAGTGCGAACTTTATCTTGTGCCAGTGCAGTGATCATTACATCGGTTGCCATAAACTGGTATCAGTGTAATTTGGCCACAAGCCCTCTCTTGAAAAATGATCTGTGGCATGTCACTACATCCTCTGTGAGGCCTTAAGAATGATACAATTARCTTTCTTTTACTTCCACACACTGATAAAAATATCCAATCTATGATGGGCAAGCCAATTTAATTCACTACTGTCTGATATGGAGAAAAGTCAAAGACGGGTGTCAGCATGAAACAAACCCAACACATTTCAAAGGGCTTCATGAATGTCTTTTGTCTTTCAAAGAAAGAAGAATAAAGGTAGGCAAGCTGTCTTCAAAAAAGGAAAGTCAACAAGGCCACAACTGAGCGCTTACTTCCATCAGGATAGTCTCCATCAGGACCTGTTCCATCAGTTGGAGTGTCATGTTTGGTTCGTATCCACACTCCCTGGTTGACATTGCAAGGCTGGGTCCAGTCACAGAATGGCCTTGAGTTATTGTTAAAATCACATCTGGTGAGGTAAGCTGAAATACAACACATTAAAGTGAGGAAGAGGAGCCAGTATGTTCAAAGTCTACCTTGGATGTTAACAGCACTAATGACATGCAGTTACCTGTTTCAGGATCCCATGTCCTCAAGCCACCAGCTGGTCTCTGCTTGATCCTGTCAAGAAAAAAAATGGAGTGAAGCCTTTGTGGAATTAGTGACCCAAAAACTGTTTAGGAAAGAATGTTGGGATCTCAATTTATGCCTTTGGGTGTTTCACTGAATAACTGAATAGACCCAGGGTTTCATCCATGTCTCACTTTCTCTTCTCGTATGGAAGTTACTTCTTCATGGCAAAGCTCTCAGAGTGAGTCAAAGGTGAGAAGGAACCTCTGCTCTGTATCCCACTGAACTGGAATGAGAGGAGTTCTCCTGGGTACAGAGAGCTGCAGAGGGATGGATGGATACATCTCAGCTCAGACAACATCAGGATATTAGCAAAGACTTTCTAGTAACTTGCTCACGGCATTATTATCCCCACTGTTGCAAAGCAAAGTATGTAAATGCGAGTAAGCTAGTGTACTATGTAACTGTGTTATTTGTTGGAAGGCTACATATTTCCTTTAACCCCTGCAAGTCTCTCATGACACAAAGCTTTCATTTCATTCAGCACTTCTGAGTTACCCTGAAAATGCTGCAAAACAAAAGCAGTTACAAATGCACAGTCCTTGTGTGCTACAAAGTCCTGCAGAGATGAGCTGACACAAGACCRAAATCCCACCACAAATCACAACGTAAATGGCTCTGGTGTTTGGGTGTTTTGCATAGGGAAGGAATGGTCCACAATTTCTGGACACAGAGTTCAGTTCAAACTCTGTGGTGCTCCCTCCTTAATTATCTTTATTGTACTTGACACAGTATAGRGAATTTGTCCTTAAGTGAATGCATCACAGTGTATGTCTGCACTGCTCAGAATCCAAGCAATGACATTTGGAAAAACTAGGGAGATTAGGAGCAAATATCACAATCAATTTATTATGAAATGATGCAATGAAATGCAGCAAGCAAGTGGAAAACAGACTGAGCTCAGGTTAAGGAGGAAAAAGAATATGTAAAGACAGATAAAGTAAAAAAGTTTTCCTCATTGTTCTTGGATTTCTTTGATGAGAAAGGGAAAGCCATGACAAGTTGCCACTTGGTCTCTATTCAGTGCTATCTTTAAACTGTTACGCATCAGGCAAATCCTAAAGCAAAGGTTACTGTAGGAATATTCAGAGTCAAGAGAGTTTTATAACTATTGTGGTTATTTGCACAGATCTCTCCTTTTCAGATGTGCCATTAGAAGTCCATGTGTTAGAGGTTTCTCTCTCAGAAGCCAGAGCAGAATTAGGCAACCACAAATTGAAATTATTTCTTTTAAAAAATGACATGGTTCAATTGTACAACATTCCACATTTAAAAAGTGAAGAAACATTCCACATTTTAAAAGTGAAGAAAGGATATTTATCATTAAGAGGTAAGCTTTCTGAATTGATCTACATTCAGTAGTGTGYTACTTACCCTGTGGTATTCAACACTGTAATACAGAGTAAAATTAAAGTGTATTGTAAGTGCCAGAGGGTTCCCATGCTAGAAGACAGAGTGAAGTCTTCTGTGTGGTGCAGCTTGCATAGCAATCCGCCAGCTGTACCGAGCAAGGAGAAAATGAGGACGACCTACGGTGAAACATGAATATATAGACAAGAGGGTGGAGGCGATTGTAAAAATCTGTCCAACCATTTACCATGTTCCCTGGGTTATCTACCTTGAGAAAAGCACCTATGAACTGAATACTTATATTCTGTGTCACTTGCTTTGACACCCTTGGCTGTTTGCTAGAGAAATTGATGTGATTTTGGCAATTTTTGTTGCTGCTCTTGTATATTAAAGGAGTCTGCGATTTTAAAGGGATTTTTTTGACATAGATGGCAAGACAACTTTTTTCATTTTAAAACTCCTCCCCAGCTTTCACTGCTAGTATAAGTGAAATTTCTCATTTTGACTGAATTTTCTTCCTTTCTGAAACTAGCAGTCAGCAGAGTAGATATCAAGATTCCAACCTACTCACAACAGTCAAGTTGTCATGGGCATAATTCAGGAACTTGCTGAAATGTTACTGATACCATTTTGCTCCTGCTTAAAAATAAAGGATCATTTTCTGGGCTTCCATATAGTCTCTGCTGGTTGCTGGCAGCCCAGGAAAAGCAGATGGATCATTCCCACTGCTACTTGGGCCTTTACTGTTCTGTTTTTTTGCAGCCTTCCCTGCATTGGAGTCTACAAAAACCAGCTCAAAGGTAGACAAATTCCTACTTTGCTTGAATTTCATGAGTGATGAGAGTCAAAGGAGTATCATAAAGTGTACAGCATTTCCTTGCACTGCCTGTAAACCCCAGACTATGGCCCTATATTTTTTTTTAATGTAAAAGGAGGATGCTTCTGGGAGTGGGGCTTTCTGGAAAAGTGGCCTCTTAGTTGCAACCACTTTCTCTTTGCAATTATATTCTGACAATTAAGATCATTAAGTCTTCATAAATTAAGCCTGGAATTTCTTCAACTCCCTTTTACCCTACTCATTATTGMGTAGCTAAAGAGGCTGTACAGAAACAAGAGAAATAGGGGCATATCAAGGGAGAATAAGAAGAAACACAAAAAATATTTCAAGTTAGGTGTTAACTGATGTGTTGACAATGGGCCTGGACCTGCATTCTGCCACAAACTCATGCCCCACACAAGCTCCTCCCAAGCAAGATGGTAGATGCTCATTTGACTGGCCATAATCAGTTTCCGGTGAAAATCCTTTCCTAGGAAAATATGTTTATTTTGCCAGCCAGTAAACAGGGAAGAGGATTTCTGTGATTTAGAGACAAAAGAGACTCATTCCCTGCACAAAACCCTTGACAACACCTTCCAGTTCAGTTGAGGAGAGCTCAATGGGAGGGGGACGATACAAGTGACCACCAGATACAGATGCGTTGTTCACACTGCATTTTCAGCAGGACTGCTGAGATGCTGGTCMAGCAGGTGGTAATGTGTGCAATAGCTGTCCTTAGCACTGCAGTGGGGAGCAGGGGGCCCCCTGTGTACACACATGCTTTCCTTCGGCAGACCAGGGCTTTTTCATGAATCTGGTGCTGCTCTGTACAATTCTGACAAGATGTGAGTCCATCTTGGAAAGAAAGCAGCCCTCTGATAAATCCATCCATGGATTCATTCACACATTCTTTGACCCCTCTTCACCCACAGCAGGTGTGAGGCCCTGCAGAACCATCAACACTGCTCCAGCTATTCTGTGTGACCTTTCCTGTGACTTTTCTGTCACTCCTGTTTAATGCCATCTCAGGTACTCAGTGGAAGGTAAGCYGGAGGACTAAGGCTTTTCAGTGAGGGACAAATACTGACAACCACTTTTCTATATGGCAAGGACGACAAGGAAATGACTTGCCATTTGATTCCAGTGGGATGTGACAGTATCCCACATTCCTGACAGTCAAACCCATCACCTTGCAGGCCTRCTATTTCCCTCCTCCACTTGCAGGCTTTGTATCTCTGAAAAGTGTCTGGGAGACATTGCTATTTGTATAAAAATACTGGGCTGAACTGCRCAGCAACCTGAGGAAGAAAAGCAACACCAGTTCTTAATTTCTAATACAGTGAAGCTAAAATTCTTTCTAAGGAAAGGCATTTGTAGGCAACCTCATCAACAATTTATGTTTTACTTCTGCCTTAAATCAAAGATGCAAGTGATGCACACCTGGCAGCCAATGCCTACAACTGGCTTGCTAGTGCTCTGTACTGCTGTGTTTCTTTTTGACAGCAGATTTCACCCCATCTGCAGCCAGCATGAGGAACCTCACCTGCTGCCTGTTGTCAAGGCACACTGGGACTGCTCATARGCACTAATTGCCTTCAGGTGGTACAAGAGATTTCCCACATAATCTGGGAAGAAGATGCCAATAATAGAGCCTGTCAATGATCAGTGTGACATGCAACAGCGTCAAAAGGACAGATAATACTGCATACAACCTTATTTCTGGCTGGAGGTCAGAAAGGGGCTTGTCAAGAGACTCTCCTAATTTTTGCAGGATGAAGTTATGTTTCCCAGGAGACAGAATCAGCCAGACACCCATACAAAGGGACAGCACAATGAAGATAACAACAAAAAAAGAAATGTCCCGAGCAAGACAAGTCAAATAATAAAAGAAGCAAACTCAGCAGTTTGCCCATTCCAGTAAGAGCTGTCTAGTGCAGGTTTTGCTGCACAGTTACTTCAACACATGTAATTGTCCTCAAGTACCTATATCTGGTTTCTCCCGTTTTCCTGAATCCARGTGTTGTCTGATGAATAGCAAGGGCAATTCTCCGTGTAGGTAGCGCTCAGTCTGTGGTGTTGTAATCAGTCGAAAGCTAGGGGCCTTGAAAAGCTTAAAGAATGGGGGAAATTACACAAAACCTCTTTCTCCTAAGCCATCAGTTTGAGGCTAGTTGAGTCCCACAGTGACAGTACAGGAGACTGCTACCCTGCTACCTAGCACAAGGCAGACAGGTGGCTGCCTGATGTGAAATGCTGCTGTCTTGTTGGGATGCACTTGCAGCACGTGTATCTTCTGTCTGAGGCTATATCTAGAAGAAATTTTAAATGAATTAACTAAATGGCTGATTTAAAGGGCAGAATTTTGTGCRGAGTCCCTTAATTTAGAATACATTAGGTTCTGTAAATTTACACATAGAAACTAAACACCTTTATCTGATTCTCAGACAATATGACTGTATCTCACTGGGCTTTGCACAGATTTAACTGCACTGTTTTTTTGCATCAATTTCAGTTGAGTTAATACTATTTGCATGACTAAAAGGATCCCTCTGTTGTTTCTATCCAGCTAATAATTTCTTCCTGTGTCCTAACAAATGACTGAGTCAGATTTTGGAGCATGTATGCTCCAAATGGTGACCTCTGTCACCATTTCACGAACTCCTACTGACCCCTGGCTCTATTCTGCCTTTACTGACGTTGTGGGTGAGAAGGCACTGATAGATCTCCCATTGCTTCAGACATCCCTCTATGCTGGACTTCTGTTGGAGCTACACTCAGGTCACTGCTCTGATAAATATTCACTGAGGACTTACAAACCAAACAATCGGCACCTGTAAACCTATAAACAGATCAATTCAGATTATACAGAAGTGTAACTAATCTCACTTTTGCTCTGCTGAGTAACACGCTTTGATAGGCTGATAGGACACAAAAAACGACTGTTATAAGTGGATGTTTGCTTGATGATTACAGTGTTTGTTTTGTGTTGAGCACAAGCTGAAGTTGTTTTTTTAACTGCTGGCTCTCCAAACTGAAACCTTGATTTGAAATTGAAGCCGTCTCTTTCCTGGTCTGAAAGCTGTAATAATTTTGAAAATGAAATATAGCATTCTTATTAGAGTACAGGTGCCAGATTCAAATATCATTCTCTTTCTCATGGTTTGAACAATGCAGAGATAATAGAAATAAAAAGATAGCAGGTTTTTGGTCAGTATTTTAAGTTGACAGCTGTCTGTGGATAAAATTCCTGAGGGCGAATAGTGCTCTTATAATAGTACTTTGTGATCTAAAAGAAATGCATTTTCAAGGTAACATTCATGAGTGTATTTGAGGACTGCAAATCTGTACTATATGGATAATGTAAAATTAAATCTGTAACTATTAAGGCCTTTCTTATCTTGTTGCTGAAATACGTGTCAATGTATTTTATTTCTAGCATACCGAGGTAATGACCATAACATTCTTCCCAATTAATGCAATAAAGAGGTTTTGCTGGTATTCCAGTGGATATTTGAATAAAGACTGTCATAAGTAAAACTACTTCTTCTTCATTTTGGGATGCTACACTTATAATCTTGAGATTAGTAAATCAGTTCATAAAAGCCAAGAGATTTTCCAAGTCTGTCTCTTAATAATAGATGAGATATAAAAGACAATTTTGAATGTGTGTTTTGCAAGTATATSTCTGGTAGGAGGAAACAGATTATATTTATCTCTTTAACTGCCTTCTTTATATAGGGCTGTTTCTTTTTTGATTCACCAATAATCTAAGCAACCATTTCTGGTTCACCAGAGCTCAGTAATTGCACATCTGCACCTTTATATATTTTACTCTTATTATTGCGTCTACAGTACACAAGAAACCTGTGGTGAGCAGAGACAGCAGTTTCTTTCAGAGGCAGAGTGCTGCTCTTTATTTCTGTCCATGGGTTTGTAAGTCCAAGTTACCTACAGAGATAAAGGTCTGATTCTGCTATTGCACTGTTTCAATTGCAATATTCTACTGTCAAAGCTGGTGGTGCTGGTCCTAGCTCAGTGTGGCCTAAACAAAAGGGGCTCCAGGCTCATTCTCTAAATCTAACTTGTATTACAGTGGCAGCTGTGTCTAAAATTAGCAATCTCAGGATTGGCTTAATGAGTGCTGGAGTTTGAATTTTCAGCTCACSACTGCATACTCCTTTGGTGGCGATGAAGCCTGCATTGTCTCTCCTGTCCTCAGCACTCTGACTTCAGCAAGACTTTCACTTACTTGGATCACATTTTTAAACAACTGTCTGTGCCTGGCTGATTTTTTTTGCTGCAGATCCCAAATGAATTGGTGCAGTTCTCTGCCTTCCAACCCAGCTTCTCATGGGCTGAGTAATCCTGCAAGCCTCTTAACTCTTCCTGGTCACTTCAGAAAGGATGACTTCTCCCATCTGATGTCTCCCAGATAAATCTGCTTCCTCTCAAATTATGGTCCTGAGGTATGGTCACTTCTTACAGCCCTCTCTGTAAGAGAGCCCTCTGAATATCAAACGGCTCCTGCAATTAAGCTATTAAAACTTGTTACTACAGTTGCTGCCTCCCCAAAATCCTAGTACAATTTTGGTTTTATGTAAATATATAGAGAGGTACAATTATAAATTACTTAAAAATTAAGAAACTTGTCAAAATCTATTCATATAGATCAGCCTTTTCTGATGTAAATCCTACCCTTCCCATGAACACTGGAGCTATGCACTGCTCTCTATCACCTAGATCACAGATACCTCCCTGCCCACTCTACAGAAAAACTCATGGAGAGGTGACTGAGTTGAGCTAAGAAAAGTCTCAGTCCAGCAGCTCCTGCCACTTTTACAATCAGAGAAACAGGAAAGTTAAACTGTTGCTCTGTCCCCGGATCACGAACCAAACCCACTTTGGACCCTTGTGAAGTATGAAGGTTGTGAAATGCACTGCTATTTGTACTTTGTTCTACAAGTTCTACGCCTGAAATGAACAAAACTGAAGTGGAGCTCACTTGTGTCATTGATGGGTTCAGAGCAGAGTGATTCTGCTGTTTGCTTTGGAGTGAACTGTATTTACACAGGACTTGAGTTCTGAGCTATGCAGGAAAACAAGGCTCATGTCTCTTGAGCTAAGGAACGCAGGGTTCCTTATCAGCAAGGCATTTAGTATTCCACATAACAGCTGGGTGTGTTTGCATACTTATATATACATAAAAACCTGTGTGAGCAAAGTTTAGGACATATAGCTGACCTCAAGAGATGATTTTTTTTTTAAGTGAATGACTGTGATTTCCATTTTCAGAATCCAAAGACAGTTGGATAGCATTTTCTAACATATTGGGTCCACTCAAAAGGTGACATTCTAGAAAACATAACTGTATTTTGATCAAAATACAATGTTTCGGTTCTGCTGGTAAAAATTGAAACTTTACACATTTTCTCTAAGCTTCTCTGCTTGTCACTGAATCTTAAAATCAAAGCCAAAAACATATAGATAAAAGATGAAGAATATCAACTACCATAAGGCTGTAAAGTCAAGTGTTAATTATCACACAGAACACACGCATATAAATTGCTCTTAAAATCTAGATTAAGAAATTATCTTTCAACTCTAAAATACAACATAATCTGTGGAGAAAGAGTGCCCACAGCAGTGGATATGGACTCAAGAGAAAAGCTTCTGGATATGTTATTTCAGCATTTAGTACATAAAAGGGGTTGGCAAAGTAGCCTCTCACTGCTGAAAGAAAGAGTCTGGATAGAGAATGTGGCCTGGGAAATGAACACCAAACCAAGGAAGCAAACAGTTCCTGGAAACAAGGATGCCAAACCCATTGCAATCAAGTCAGTGATTTATTAGACACCCAGGTCTTGCTAAGCATCAAGCTTAGCAAGCTTGTGTTACACTGATAAGAGAAGGGACAGAACTAGCTATTAACATGATTCAGAAAGATAAAATAAATTGTCCTTGCAACAAACTCATATATGATCTCAGAAATCTAGAAGCTTCTACAGAATCAAGCAAATTCTGCACGCTTTACAATTCAGAGTTGGAAAACTTTCTCACTAGACACCTGCAGTGATGCCTCATTGAGAACAGATACATCTGCCACATACAACCTTCCTTCTTCTCTCTTTTCTTGTACATAAGAAAATTCGGCAATAATACTACAGTTGGCAAAGCAGATCAATAACACCAGAATATTCCACCCTTATTTTAGGATAGTATGCCCATGTGTGTAATTTTAAGAGTAAAATTATGGCAATGTCTTGATTCATCTGGAATTATATCAGTCAACATTCCCCAGTTGTTCAGGCCCATGGCAAGGCATACAAATTACAGAATTATTAAAAGAAGAAGGAAACTCTGAATGTTACCTGGTTCACACCCTGCTTAAAGTAACTCCAAAATCCTATCAGGTTGCTCTGGGCCTTGTCCAACCAAGACAGACACACCACAACATGTCTGGGTCCCTCTCTCTTGTGTTTGACCATCTGCATTATGATTTTCAAATCTAATTAGGAGTATATACCCATCTTGAAATGAGCTTCTCTTCACGCCTGCATTCAGCAATGCATGCAGAAGTGCCTATAAATATGCTCTAGTCGGGAATAACACATGACAGAGCAGACAGACCTTTCTCTGATAGCCAATCCAGACAAGAGACAACATGAGATTTACCTGGACAGTACATAGTGCATCTGTGCCATCAGCAGGACTTGAAAGTAGAAGTGTCAAAATTTCGTGTTGGGCTTCAGAAGTAGTTGTGTGATGGCTTAATAATCACAAAGCTCACAACTCGGCTTTTTCTTCAGTGCCCTAAGCTCTGAGCCTCCAGGTCACCATCAGCTTATGTTATGAGATTTTCAAAGAAGTAGAATTATTCTCTCCCTTTTTTTTTTGCTTTTAAGCAGAGCCTGGACTCTGTGAGTCCAAAATACTCATTCATTCCACAATTTTCACTTAATGGAAACAATTTCTTAAGACTAGGATTAAAATGAGAGAATTAACAATGATAGGGAAACATCCAAGTAAAGCTGGGAAACAGAAGCAGAGGCAATTCCCTTCTCACTGTTTATGTTGTAAGTACAGAGCTTCCAAGGAAGACAAACCCATAAATCTTCCCTGTACTTTTAAATAAGCCTTTTAGAGATGGAGTGTGTGACACCCTCAAGTCCTGGCAAGTTCTCTTTATTCCAGGCCTGCTGTAGAAGTATAGCAGAGGATAATCTGTGAAAAAAGCTTTATGAAAAAAAAGCTAAATAAAAATTAAGCATACTAATCAGTTAGGATTTTCCTATGGAAAATAGCTTTCATTTAATCCACCACTTCTTCTATGGCTTTATGTTAACATGTAAATCCAGAAGAGAAATAAAATGAAGAAAATAATACGATAATATACTTAGAAAAATTTTTTAAGCAACCGTAGGCTGTAAAGTGTTGTTCTGGGCTCTCTTGGCATGCTGACATCCAGAAACAGGTCTCTAAACCACTGTGTTCAAGGCACCAGGTGCAATAAATTACTGTAGTTTGTTTCACTCAGTGAACCCACAGGGGGTTTCCCATTATTTCTAGGTTTTTTTCCGGGCTTAGGTTTTAGAGCTGCTTGTTTGTTCCCATTTTTCAGGGTGGAACACTATGAGATGATAGGGCTTGCCAAACGTCACAGACTGAAAATGAAACCTGGCCTTTCCTTTATCTCAAGTGTCTGTTCTGCAGGGTGAGTTCTTGTACCTTGGTCTCCTGCATCCCTTGTGAATCAGCCTGGATTTCTGGACTGGGGGTATTTAATTTTTCACAGGAAACGAGCACATCCAAAGAAGAAAAATGTGAAGGATATTACCTGGTTAGCTCAGGGATTGGAGCTCTCACATGATTTGTAAAACACCCAGGTTCCACCAAAGTGAAACAGCGGCAGCGATGGAGGCTATGGGCACATGAGGAGATCACAGCCCTTAAGGCATGAAGGTGGCCAAATTGCATTGTGACAGCCATTGAGGAAAGAAAAAAACCGTGCATTAGAAAGAGCAGTGAAGGGTGAGGCTTCTCCCCATAAGGCAAGTGGCTGAGGCACTGCCAGGCTTCCCTGGTTTTGGTAGGAGATGATGTGCTTTGGGAGACAGGATGGTCAGTCCCTCTGGAGCCACCCTTGTAAGCCCCTGGGACAGCTGGCCTTGCTCAGGACAGTCCCTCTGCCTGCCAGCAGGCTGAGGCGTGTGCCAGAGTTGCGGTAACAGAAGCTGGTGTTTAYAGGTGGGAGGAGAAGCAAGTATTGACTTTGGTACTCAAAACCTGAACTAAAAGGCAGCCCAGCCTGGGGCGACTCTCTGGCCTCCCAGCAGCCCAGCCCTGGCCAGCTGTAGGCTGCGTCCTGGCTGCCCACACAGCCCCTGCTGTGTCCCTGGGCCTGGCTCCCGTCCCTGGGCCCGGCTCACCTCCCTGGGCCTGGCTCCCGTCCCTGGGCCCGGGGTCAGAGCTGGCGCAGGAGGGGCCTGTACAGCCGTCTGGGGGCTGTGGTGTGGTGCCCCTACTGACAGCGAAAAGGAAGAGGCTGGTCCATGGATGGAAACCATGGTGGGCAGGACTCCAGTGTGTCACATCACCTGTCTCCTCACAGGAGGAGATTCCCCAGCTTGAGATGCTTTTACCTATTACACAGTCCCCTGTGGGGCTTACACAATCAGGGCATCCTGCACTAACGCCATAGCRATTTTCAGTTCATGCCAGAGTCGCTCTTTAGTTTGGTTTCTCGTGTCTGGTCTGTTTTGGATAAGTGGGGAATTCAGTTGTTGAGCAAGCTGGTGGCATTGATTTCTTCCTTGAGTCCAAACTTCATTTTCACAGTACATGGGATTTAAAAGAGTGAGCTTTGATGTGCACCGTGACAGCTCAGCTCAGCACATAACTGGCTGGAGCCCAGGATCTGTTCCTGTTCGTGGACCCCTGGAATCACTTCTTCATTGCAAGCGACTGCATTTTGATGTCTGTAAAATTTGTCAGCTGCTTTGATATCTGCAGACAAAATGAGCAAAATGAGAAAAGAATTGTTGAATTTATCCCTCTAGATTTTAATGTTGGTACTACGTTTGCACAGGCCTGAAAAGCTTGGGCAATTTTCAAAGGTTAAGTCAAATATCCAGCTACCATGGCCTTTGTCTTTTGATTACGTTCCTGAGATGGCATAAGATCAGATCCAATTTTTCACCCTTCAGACCAGTTCAACAAAAGATTTAAGAACATGGTCTGGCAGGCCTATGTTTTGCCCTCTTGATCTTGGTAAGGCTAGCCAAGGCCTCAAGTGCTTTTGAGCTTTCTTGGGCATTTTGCAGACTCCAGACCTACAATTCTACGGAACTGAGGCTAAACCTTCTCAATGTTTGGCACACAATTTTGTTTCTACAATTGTGCATATCTTTAGGCACAGTCCTCTCTTCCTAGTCCTCCAAACTTTAGGGTAGGATTTCTCAAATAATTCTGTCTCTGTATTAGATTGAAGCAAAACTCATGGGGTTAAACACTCCGGCACCGAAACTGTGGACAATAACGGAAGAAAGACAGTAATGCCTCTAATCTTCTTGTTCGATGCTATTCCTGCTCATTTTTGTCATCTCTTTTATCTCCAGAGACCACCAGACACTGAGGAGGCTGCCTAAAGGGAAGCAAGGGTAAAATTATGGGGAGGGAGCATCCATTAGGGCCAGTCTGCACTAATGCCTGGATAATCCCAGTGCTGCACATGATGACTGTGGTCAAATTGTGCTGTGGTCCTTTAATTAAAGACTTGCTGATGTCTTAGGCTGTAGAGGAGATATCTAAAGATGTCTTCAAAGATATGCCCTGCCTTTGTAGGTCTGACATCTAAGATTTCTGTGCATGGACATTCACATGCTGTGAATATCTGAGTAAACATTTTAAGTAAAAATATTTTTGCATGGTTTCTACCTGGCAGCCAGTAGAGCTTGAAGTCAATGCAACTCTCCAGAAAAGCCACATCCTATGCACCGTGCAAAATGTTTTTGTGAGAATGTTTTAATTCTTGAGGAGTTCCTTTTCCAGATGAATTATTTGCTAAACCCCAGTGGGTGACTATAAACAAGGGATTATCACAGTCTGGGTGTGTATCTTAAACTCAGTTCTTGGGTGTGTGTTGTTTAATATTCTGAGCAATGATGTGGAAGAAACCATAAAATCATGACTGATGGGGTGTACAGATGAGACAGGGATGGATCTATTAGATAAGAAAACCTACAGAATGGTGGTACAGAGATCGGTAGTGCTCACAATATACATGGACATTCACTTAAGGCAAATACACAGTTGTCCTCCTGTCACCAAAATACAAGCTATAATTAAAGAAAGGTGAGAGGGCTAAAGAAGTTTTCCAAAAGACTGGCTGTTCACAATGTAAAATCAGCAGAATTCAGTATCATAAACAGAAGGGCTGATCTGACTTGGGGTGTGGAATACTGAGTCAGCTGTAGCAGCTAGAATCAACTAAATGTTTTTCATCATTTGGAACACGGTAATTTAGTCTGGAGCCAAAGGTTCAAGAAACCTGCTGAAAATATTGTAATGATTTGGAAGAGAGCTGGTAGAAGAAGCTAAGAATACTGAAAAACATTACATTGTTGGATAAATAATATTCAAAAATGTACTTAAATGGCATAATGCCTACAGAGARTAAGACTACAGTGAAGAAAACAGCACAGGTAGTTTTAAATTCTGTCATTATGAAATTACTTTGTCTTGGATTCTATAGGTTATATAGAGGTGTGAGCTTTCTTTAGTTTGTATTTGATTTTTTTTAACAGTGTTTCACATGTGGCGAAATAATTTTCTTGTGTGTCATAATTTCCTCTCTTCTTAAAACATGCTAAAGAGAGAAGTATTTCCTCAGCTGTGTAATGATACCTTAAAGTTACCAGCAACATGGGACCCATTAGCTCTGCTGCCTCAGGCCATTTCCAGTGGCTTTTGTTAGTTCCTCACACTTCAGCTTTTTCAGTACTTGCAGATGATCTATTTGCTCTGCCACTGCTTTGGCCACTGCTTTCTAGGAGCAGAGCACAGCACTTTCTTCCACCTTCAGTGTGCCTGAGCTGTCCTGCTGTTCCTGTCACTCTGACCAGGCTGCTCTTTCCTGTCACCTTACCAGTTCTGGACTTGTCTCCCACTTCTTGGACTTCTGTCTCTGTCCTCACTTCTTGGACTTTTGCCCCCATGTACGTTTTTCTTGCTCTCCCCGCAGGAACTGTCTACCTCACCTGACTCTATCTTTGCAGTTTTTCCACAGTCATATTTCCAGCTCCTGCTGGTTGCAACATGGTTTCCTTTCTTACTGCCATGCCGGTCTCTGTTCCAATACGCCTTTCACTTGGCTCTGTGTCTAAATCTGAACAGGATGCTGGTATTCTCCTATGTGTCTGTGTCCAGTGGTATTGAGGCTGCAGCATGATAGTGAAGAGGAAGCAGGGTGCCAGATCTGGTTCCTAATAATTTACCTGTTTAATCCTTAGCAACACTTTGGTGCTGGGTAAATGAGGCTTTGCTCACATACAGTTGGTCTGGAGCCTGCTAAATGCACTTGATGCAGCCAGAAGTGGAAATTCAGTTGCAGGAATCTGACCAAACTGTAGTGAAGTTGAACAGACATGGTGTTAAAAAGCACAGTATCGTTAAATGCACTTCTCCACAAGCAAATTATAAGCCACTTTTTAAAGTGAGAGAGTACTAGCCTCTAATGACGAAAAGGTCACTAGAATTTTAAAATACAAACCAAGCAGAATTTTTGTCTTGTTTTGGGGGAGTCTCTTTTAAGTGACCAGTGTTTTGCTTGGAGTACACTAGAAAAGCCAAACCTCAGGCTCAGGTTTTCCCAAACTCTGCAGTTTGGCTATATCATTCATAACTGAAGACAGCAGAAGAATTCTACTTTTAATTGCTCAAATTCTCAAAAGAGTTTGTTCTCACTGCCTCCATTTCAAGACATTCAGCTACTGAGCTCCTAATGGCCTCTGAAAACCAAGCTTCTTTAGGGTATTTTTAAGTCGGGCAGGAGAAGTGAAGTATCCTGAAGAGCTGACACTGGAAAATGGAAGGCTGTCAACTTCTACCAGGTATCTGTTGGTCTTTTAGGCTGCCTTTGACTAGGAACTACAAATGGATGTCTTCTAAGTGTTTGTCCACACGTAAAAATGTTTCAACTCTTCACAGTACTTTGGTACTTTGAAGGTACTGAAAGATCTCAAGTCTTGTAACAGAAGTCTCAGCTCTGGAAGCTGTACATAATCTCATTTTTTTAATGACTCCAGTGAGTCAGAGGAACTTCCACTATGGCATGAATCAGTGGTAGCTGAAAATCTCTGCATTGCACTGCATTGTGCAGACACGTCCTGAGTCATGTTCTTTAATTGCCTCAGATTGTATCCTTAGAAAGCACAAAGATGAATAGGATCCTCCAACTGGTGGCCTTTGACGTTGCATGACTGAGAGTGTCACGTAAGCGAAATCTCAGGAGTTGTCTGGTTCTCAGGTTAATGGTGCAGAGTAGAGGCTGAACAGGGGGCCTGTAGTCATTCCCATCTGAAAGTGATGGATGGTGCAGCTTAGACAGCTTAATATTTTTCAACATTTCAGGTACGCCAAGCTAGGGTCCTTAGATAGGGGCATCACAAATAATGAGCCTTTCCCGAAACCTGTGGGTAAAAATTAGTCTCAATATGGAAGAGACATCCTCTGAGGTACATTCGGATGTAAGATGGTACATAAAATATTCTTTAGCATTATAAAAGTAATCTATTAAAGGCCAATTAGGAAATTTCCTCAAATTCATGAAAGGATTTTAAACTTTGCAGAAAAATTAACATTTTCTTCAAGATTGTTTCATCATCTCTCTATATTAGGATTCTTTGAGCGACTTCTGTGGTGGTGGATGACGCTGAACAATGAAATCTATTTATGTATTTTTATTGCAGTGATTACTAGAGAAACACCACAGTTTTATTGCCCAGCTATTGCCAGCAGGAACCCTGGATCTTCCTCCTTTGATGGGGAAATGTGTGCAACTAGGTGCCCTCTGCCAACTCTTCAACTTTGAAATACGTTTCCTTTACTAAAGGCCAACTTGCAAGTTTCTTTTCAGTTAGGTACTGCAGTTAGGTACCGGACAGAAGATCCATGGTTAAATTCTGGTTCTTGCAGCCTGTTCGCATAGTGATGGGTGGATGTTCTAGTGTACATCCAGATGTTGACTTAGCCACACTAATTTTGATAAAAATAAATTAACAAAACCTAGGGGATGGAGAGCCAGAGTGGCTGTATAATGACCAGTCTAGTCTGGAAACATTCTAACCATGCTCATAGAGCACAGATTTGCTAAGTCTATTCAGTCTGGAAAAGAGAAGGCTTTGGGGTGACCTRATAGTGCCCTTCCAGTACCTGCAGGGAGTCTACAAGAAAGATGGAGAGAGACTTTTTACAAGAGCATGTGGTGACAGGACAAGGGGAAATTGATTCAAACTGACAGAGAGTAGATTGGGATTAGATATTAGGAAGAAATTCTTTACTGTGAGGGTGGTGAGGCACTGAAATAGGTTGCCCAGAGAAGTTGTGGACTCCCTGTCCCTGGAAGTCTTCAAGGCCAGGATGGATGGGGCTTTGAGCAACCTGGTCTAGTGAAAGATGTCCCTGTCCATGGCAAGAGGGTTGGAACTAGATGATATTTAAGGTCCCTTCCAACCCAGGGCATTCCATGATTCTATGCAGACAGGATGAGAGGTGTGCTAACTCAAGGCAATATCAAAGTGTGCTGCCCTTGCCTGTCTGAATGGTGAATTTTAGTAACACCAAGTGTTATCAGCTGGTTCAGGGCCCTGAGCAGCAGTGTGCACTTTGGAGATCCTCCATTGTCTTTCTTTCTCTCATCTTCATCTGTTAGGACTCAAGGTCTTTCAGGCCCTGCCTGTCTATCAGTGCACTTTTGTACTACACCTTTTCTGACATGATGCCTGATTTCAGCAGGGACACACAATCTGTGGGTGGCAATGAAACCTTGTCTAATGAATGTAATTTTCCTGTACCCTGTCATGACTCAATAAAATGCACCAGTTTCCGTCTTGCCAGCAGTTTACCCACTGACTTTGATCTCAGAAACCTTTAGGTCCAGACCCATTCTGCCTTACAGAGCACCCATCTGCCAGTGTGTCATTGTAGCAGAGATCAAGCAGACTGTCTCTGCTACACCTGCCCATTGGGGAGCCAAAAGAATTTTACTGAGAGCCTTGCCTTTGACCATAAAATCCTCCCCTAATTGAACAAGACTGTCTAGATTGACAGGACAATGAACACGAATTGTATTTTGGGTGAGGCTTCTGTCTGTGGGTGGAATAGAGCAGAGGTCATTGGGTGTGGAGAGCTTATTTTTGCAGCCAAATAAATGTTAATATTTAAATCGGGTTTAGCTTATTTCATGAACATGAACATGTACTACCCATAAGATGACTCAAATTTTCACTGTCTGTCAAGAAATGATGCCAACAGGAAATGAGGAGATGACAAAACTCATCACCTAATGATGAGGAAGGTACTCTGTGATTGCAGCTGAAGGTGCTGCCAGTTTCCACAAGTTCCTCTCTGCCCTGGCGCTGAGCCAAACCAGAGAGCAGGAATGCAAAGAGCATCTCTTTCCTAAAGGAAGCGATGCCAGACAAGACAGGCAGGAACTGATTGCTAMTGTGGGGCAGAGAGCTGCAGCTGTGTTGTGGATGTATTTCCATTCTGACAGCAGCATGTGTGGTGGGACAGCTCGTGGCCACCTGTCTCTTTGCTGTAAGGATTCCTCAGGGATTTCCTGTGTGGCAACTTCTGAGACAATTCTGGTATCTATGCAGAAATTAAAAACTTTCCCATATGGCTGCTATACAATAAATCAAGACACCTATCAATGTTACTTCTGTTGTCTGATGCTCACCACCCCACAGCAGTTTTTCCTTTGTCCACAATCACAATATAATGAAAAGATCTAAAAGCCTTACATCTTTGGGATTCATTGAGTTTGTCTCTTTTCAGATGGACTGGACAGAAAATGCATGTTAAACAAATCAGAAGGAATGTCTGAGTGCACACAACTGAAACAGATTTGTTTGCCAAGCTAAGGAATTTTTTTATCACTCTTGGCACATACAGTTCCAAAGTGTTATACTGCAGAAACTCTTATTCTAAGGCTTTTTTGTAGCAATAGTTGAAGGATTATGGGCTGCTTCTTAGAATATATTTTTCTCTTAAAGAAATTTGTAATCATAAGGAAGTGCTGGCTATATAAGCCACGGATGCATTAGTGCAGCCAGGAAATCTTCTGTCTCTTGGGTCCCTAGTGGGAGACATCAAATCTCTCAAATAACCTCTGTTCTACATCCTTCCAGTTAAAGACTGTTATGTAATAATGAAACAGCAACAGCACACCCCTATATAAACATGGCATATGACTGTCCCAGCCTCAGCAGGACCTGCTGATGCTGCAGTAAAGATGTATGATGGTGGATAGCACACTCTGTATCACTCTGTGGCAGATAAAAGGCCAGTGAGATTCATTCACTCACAGCAGAGAAGTGGGGATGAACTGAACCAGCAATCTGCTGTTCATTAGTAGAGATGAAGAGTCTCAGAGTAAGAGAAGAGGAAAGTAAGATGAAGCCTCATAATAACAATGAAAAGGGATTCAGCTCACTTCCAACTAGGCTCTGGTCTCCCCATAACCTGGACTGGCCCAGTGGGAATCTCTCTTGGAAATGCTAATGATGGGATGGTGAAAGAAAGGAGTCCAAACTGTTGCCAGTTTGTAGCAGGCCAGCACATTTTCCAACATCTCAGACCCACAAGAATGCTCAGAGACCAGTTATGGGACACTCTTCACCCGATAGATTGCTCACAGGTTGCACAGTGAGGCTGGGGAGTCTCATTCTCTGGAGATATTAAAAAACTGTCTGGACACAGACCTGAGTAACATGTTCCAGGACACCCTACTTGAGCACGGAGGTTGGACTAGATGACCTCTGGTGGTCCCTTCCAAGCTCTGCCATTCTGTGATCCTCATTGTGACAGATGCAATAACTGTTTATCTCAGGCTGCAACAAAGCACATTTGTTATCCTAGAAAGCCTGTTGCCATTTCTCCTTCTGATAGTAATTTTAGACAAATAAAAGCTCTTTCCACTGAAGGTCATTTAACCAAGATGATTTTAATGTTCTGCTGCATACTTGTTTGCCTCTACTACCTACGAGTTTAATTTAAGAAGGAGAGTCCCCTGGGACTTCCAAGAGCAATCAAATCACAGCTCCTGGTCAGGTGCACTGGGARGTGACAGTGTGTATTCCCTGCTCACTGGGCTGGGACTGGCAACCAGTGGGGCCTGCAGTAAGAAATAGCCAGCCCTGGATTTCATATCCTCTGAAAAACCACTCCCACAACAACAGATCCACAAACAATCCTTTGTTATAAGAACTTTCAAGTTTTATAAGCTCATAAATCACAATTGCATTTATCTATATATTACTATATCTATATATTACTATATAGCTTCACCTTTGCACCTGCAATGCTGGAGAATGACATTTCCACCAGCTATAAAGTCAGTCTATTCAGCCATAGCTAAAATTAATTTTAAATAATAAAAAAATAAAAATACTCAAAAAAATTACAGACTTTTTTTAGAGCCAAACAGATTCTGAGCTCAGCCCAGTGAAAAAAAAAGGTATTTTACTGGCTTTTTCTAAGTCACAGACTCCAAGATACAGCTTTCAGTATACCACCCTGAGATGCACACTGACTACTCTGATGCATTCATGAGAAACAAACAGAGTACAAAGTCTGAATGCAAATCAGACATAGCAGAGCAGATTGAATGGGGTCTCAGTCAAGACTTGTGGTTCACACACGATACAGCATTTGTAGAATGTTGCCAAGAATGCAGGAGTAGGTTTTGGACACCCACTGCTACAATCATGGAAGTTTCGGTTCAGTTTCCCAAATCTCATTATTTCTCAGGAACAGAAAAAGAAATACTGATGTGGAGGGAGCCCCAAATTGACCAAACCCAGGCCTTCTGCAATCACAGCAACTAAGTAATCATTGAGATACCAGTGTCTGAGTCCACCTGTGCTAGGAAACAGAGAAGAAAAGGAATCGCAGTTTCACCAAAGACGAATSTCAACCAAGTCTGCCTCCTCTGACTTGGGCACCAGCCAGGCTGGTAAAGAATGCCATGGTACTTTGTTAATTTTTGTGCTTGGGAGAAGGGAGGGAGAAGCAACAAGGGAGGGCTTTTTCCTCAGCAGGRGGAAGGTAAAACCTCCCACAAATATTTTCAGTGTATGGAAGTGTTTATCTTCTTGTGAAAAAATATTCCTTTTATTTTCATTGAAATCCACAAGTAAAGTCCATAATTTAGTACTTTGACAATGGCCAACTTTCCTTTCTTAAGAGTAAGGAGAGAGCTGGTCACAATAAGTCAGAGGAAAGGAAGAACCTTTTTCATGGGAAATTCTGAAGAGAATTTCTGTGTGAAAGTGAAGTGCTCTTATTCCTCAGCTCTTTCCAATCACAGTGAGGTGATTTCTTCCAGCATTTTAAAAGAAAAAGAGAAATTCATCCAGTGCCTACAGCAGACTTGTGCCTATCTGTTCCCAACACTTTCTACACAAAATCTCCTGTCACAAGGCATAATGCAGTGTACATTTATTTCTTCCCAACGGTATCGTACAGGAATTTGAGGGACAAATTGCTAATGGTTCTGGTCATTCTAGCAGTCTAGTCCCATGTTCTGAGAAATAAGCATGCTCATCCCAGAAGCGCTTAGGTTTATTTTTCTTCCTTATTCTGCTATTTTCTGGTGAAGTAATTGACTTTGCATCTCTTACTCAGCATCTCCTTGGCAACCTGGAACAGACTCTGCTTGTCCCTCCTATCACTCAGGCAGGCACTGCCACACTCGGTAGCAGAAGCATATTCTGTCTGTGAGGAGAGCGAGAGTGCCTCCCAAAGCCAGAAGTGCAAATGGCACCTGGAGAGGAGCCAGCACAAACTCCTTCACGGCATTCCTGGTGCTGCTCGTGACCACAGCAAACACTGCAGGAGACTGGATGCTCAGCTCCACGGATGGTGGTCAGGCTGACTAATCATAACCCACCCTGAGCTTTGAACACTGGTGAAGTAGCCCCAAAGAGCACAAAATAGAGGGCTTGAGCACCTCTCCTACAAAAACAGGCCAAGAGAGATGGAGTTGCTCAACCTGGAGAAGAGAAGGCTCCAGGGAGACCTTATTGCAGCCTTTTGGTACTTAAAGGGGGCTTATAAAAAAGAGGACGAATGACCTTTTACATGGGCAGATAGTGATAGGACAAGGGGAAATGGCTTTAAAATGAAAGAGGAGAGATCTAGATTAGAGGTTAGAACAAAGTTCTTTACTCAGAGGGTGGTGAGACACTGGCACAGGTTGCCCAGAGAAGCTATGGATGCCCCATCCCTGGCAGTGCTCAAGGCCAGGTTTGACGAGGCCCTGAACATCCTGGTCTAGGGCCTGACATCCTTGCCCAGGGCAGCAAGGTTGGAACTAGATGATCTTTAAGGTCCCTTGCAACCCAAGTCTTTCTATTATTATGTGAAAATACATTTGTCAGCATCAGTATAACTAAATAATATGCAATAATACAGCTCAGTAGGGGATGGTTTTGGTACACTGCCTCTCTCCTTGCTCCAAACCCCTGGCAGCAGGCTGCTTGGGTTACTTGAAGTGGAATTTGATTATGGCCTGCCAGCCAGAGCCTCTGCTGCTTTGCTTGACTGCACAAATGTGAGTGTGTCGGGACAAGTTCACTGCAAGGGAAACTCCACTGAAGCCAAGAGAGTTGTACTAAGAACAAATCCAGCCCATCACTAGGCTTTTTTTTCCACATGAATTAAGTGCTGATGCAAGCAGGCACAGGTCCCACTGCAGATGGCAGCAGTCCTTTGAGAGACTCTGGCCAGTCTATTCTGTGCTGCCCTGCTCTAGGACCAGCAAAATTCTTTGGTATTTCTTGCCACATGACATTCCTCTGCAGGGGGAGATACTGTTAAGGACAAATATCACAAGTGCTTCTAGCTATGGAGAAAACCTCAGAAATATGTAACTGATAAAATACTACTTTCCTGATAGGGCAAAAAGTGTGGGAAACCAGTTTTGAGACATCCACATGCATTTATCACAACCAAGTTGCTACTGTTACCACCATAGCAGTCCATTTTGCCAGTGATCATATAACAGAACCATCTTCCCAAATTGCCTTCTGGGCAGCTTGGCTTTCACTCATTGCCTTCCCTTCCCATTGTTCCCACTGTCTCCAACTGGAACAGCTTCCCCAGTCCCATGCTGGGCTACCAGCATGGAGATCAGAACACATGGAGCTGAATATGTAAGGTAGAGTCCAGTAAAATTTTATTTAAAATAAATAAATAAATAAATAAATAAATAAATAAATAAATGAATAAATAAAATTAGAATCATAGAATCATGAAGATTGGAAAAGACCTCCAAGATCATCTAGTCCAATGCCACCAAATGCCACCATGTAAATTAAACAATTGCATTAAGTGCCATGTTCAGTCGTATCTTGAACATTTCCAGAGATGGTGACTCCACCACCTCTTTGGGCAGCCCATTCCAATGCCTGACCACCCTTTCAGTGAAGAAATTCTTCTGGATGTCTAGCCTGAACCTGAACCTCCCCTGGTGCAACTTGCAGCCATTTTCTCTTGTCCTGTCAAAGGACTTTTACAAACACTGTTTGTGGTGATCATTTATAGAGGAGAAACCAGCAATTTTCAAAGATATTTGCTACTAAGTTTTCAGGCTGGTACATTGATAAGATGTAGAAATCAGAGGGACTGGATGAAAAATAAATGCTCAAAGTACTCTACGAGCTCCTCAGCAACATCCCATGTTTTTGGAAATTGTCTTTCAGGATTATTCACTAATATTTTTCCCCAATTTTCTTCTCTTTTGCAAAACACCGGCTGAGGCCAGTTCTGCAGAACCAACCTCAGTGAAGGATCTCYGTTGTCTAATGTACACCAGCACAACTGCACTGCCTGCCCTGGGGCAGCAGGCCCCAGCTTGAGGCAAATGTCTGGACAGGCATGATAGAGATGGAGATACCACTGGAATGGCATCTTTCCAGATTCCAGCAATAAATTTGGGTTTAGTATTTTCAGTGGTGATGGMCATGACATTTTGCTGAAGATTAGTAATGCAAGGAGAGGTTTCTGTCCTTTGGTAATAACAAACCTGAAATATGGGTCACAAAACATGGAAAAAAGCCCTTCCATTACCTGCTTCACAAAACCTATGGGACTTCTCATGCAAATATTGGCTAGAAACTATAACCCTGGGCTGCAGGAGCCTCTTGTTTACAGGCAAGCTCACCCCTTTGCAGCAGTATCTGTATGATAGGACCTCTGCAGTCATGTGGGGCTGTAACTGCAGTCACATTATGACAGTTTTTTAAAGGGCAGAAATATATGTGTAAGTATTACTTTGTAAAGAGCATTGACATATCAGAGATGGGAAAAATCACTGATGTGTGCATGTGAATGGCTGATGTGTAGTCTCTGGCATTTGGGATTTCTGAGAGAATGTTGTTAAAAAGGGATCCCAGAATTCAAACTAACCATTCCTTCAGAGAGCAGGATAGGAGGGGTTGGGAGTGTTGTCTGAATGCAGGGAAATTCAGATGGTGTGATGGAGAGACTGCAAATGGAACCCAGCCAGGTTTTGATTATTCCAGTTCAGATCAACACAAAAGAATCAGTGACCTGCTGGATTTAAATGGTCAGTTTTAGTGGTCTGATTCTACCTTTTATGTTAAACCCCATCAATGCTTCCTTTACACCATTTTACAAGTCCTTTGCCTGATTGAGGCCATAGAGAGTGAGCCAAGCATGCACTGTGACTCAGGAGACACAACGCTGCTGATGTCAGGGAAACCCTGTCCATTCCCCCCAGTGCTGGTTTTGGCCCCAGATGTCCAGATCAGTCCTGGGAGATGGAAACTTTCACAGATGTGCTAATTTACTTGTAAACATCTCTCTTATCCATCTGCAGCTCTGGTCAGCTGTTAAGCTGAGAGACACATAGAGGTGAGCAGCAAAGCAACTAACCAATAGAAATACATCTACTTATACATCTCAGCATACAGTACCCAGCACAGGAGGTCCAGCTGCAGGGACTGATAGGACAAGCCTGTGGGACACTGAGACCTGTTCTGCATGGTCACAGACATGTATGGCCACAGACAGATTGCTTTGCTTTTCTTTTTCACATTTTTACCCAGCTGTAAAATGGGGTGTCTGTGATTCAGCTGTGGGAAATTAGGCCTAGGAGCATACCCCGAGTCACTGGGTACAGCTTGCAGTAGAGCAGCCAGCATTAGCTTCATACTGACTCGAGTAAGGATTTCAGCTTCCAGGAAATCCATTGCTCCATACACCTCTCTTGCCTTGGGTTGTGCATGGATAGCAGATTTGCAGTTTGCATTATACCCTGAATTCTCTTTTATTCTATTCCATGTTTGTACATGCATTGATGTAAGTGAAGAACAAGAAGTCTGGTAGCATAAAATAGTAATTTCAAAGGAGTATGCATTTAAATAAAGATGAGACAGCTGGTTTCAGACAGAGAAACAAGATTGAGACTCAAGAGGCTTAGGCTGAGTTCCTTATTCTGCTGAGCGCTATACAGAGACCGTGTTTTTTAACAATTTTTCTCTTACTGTCTAGCCTTGAACAAGCCAGAATTTCCAGGGCTGTTTTTATAAAATGTATTAATAAATGTATTAATTCACTTACTTTACTAAGTCTAGGATGATTAATTCCCAATGAGATAGAGGAAACAACTTAGGCGAAAGTTGTTTTGCTGCTAAGAGGCTTAGAGTGGCATGAATTTACATGCAGATTTGTACATGTGCATAATGTACATATACAATTTCTGCTCACAACACAGAAGGGAAAGATGTGGCATATGTGTATTTTTCACAAAAAAGGATGAAGAAATTTTTTTTAAGCTTTCCATAAATAAACTACAGCTGAGAGCAAAGAAAAAAAGAAGCAGAATTTCATTATTAAAAGGATTCATTTTCTAAATCTCTGAGGAGAAAAAATGGAGTTGTTCTAGACATGAAAATGAKTTTTTTTACTATTATACTCGCTATATTAAGTGTAGTTGTATCAATATGATAGGCTGGCTTGTAAATATATGCAGTTCTCGACTGTGCTTTTCCACATTTAGTTATTTTGTGCTTTGTGGTGTTTTGAATGCAAATTTATCGCCATGTATGCAGCTAATGGTGTTTACTTGTTGGTCTCAAAAGCAACAGAAAGTGTCTCCCTTGTATTTGAGTTATGGCTGAGTAGGTTAGAAGGATCCCCAGCTTATGAATGTCCCCTAAGTCCAGGAGATCTCCCAGCAGCCTTTCTGTTCATGAAATTTGTCTTTGTCACAAACAGCAAATCTTGGGCTATGGAATATCACAATCTCATTATGGGATGTCATCCTACAGCACAAATACATTATTCTCAGTGGATTTACAACAGCGTAGCCAACATTGCCACCTGGATGTGACAGATGTACTGGGTATATTTACACTGAAACGTGATTTACACTTGTCAGGACAGTGGCAAGAATTAGGCTGCAGAGAAGACTAGAAATACTGTTGAGAGAGTTTCTCCTTCATGGTTCCTTAGACACCATAATCCCTGTCCTGAAGCACGGGGTGGGGGAGGGAGCAGCTTTCCCTTGCTCTTTCAGTTACAGCTGGATGTGGGGAATAACATTCWGCTCAGTATTTCTGTCTGCAGGGCCTGAGCCATGCCTTCCACCTGTGGAAGCAAAGTGTGTTACCCCTCACCAGTAGAAAACAATCATGTAGCATCCTTGTCAGCCTAGCCCATGGATCCTAGAGWTGCATCTTAAAGGGTGAGGAATAACGTCTATGTCTGACCAAGTTGCAGGAGACCTCAAATTGTTCTGCGTGGAGTGTGTCTCAGTACCACCCTTTACTCCCAGGGGAACTACCCTCAGTGGCTCTCCAGGCATTCCTTCTGTGCCAGGGCAAACATCCCTTGGCCACACTGTCTGCTCCCTATTTGAAGGCAGAGCTGTTGGCTTTGCTGATGCTTGAAACCCRTCCTCTGGGTTTAGTGTTGAAGGAGCCTACAATCCAGATGTGAGCTGCACRGGGAGCTGTCCTCACAGCACATGTGTCTGCACAGTTTGGGTACCTTTCCACCTGGTTGTAGGTTGCTGATGGACACAGGGTATCCAGCATCCCAATGAAAAAGGAGCAAAATGCTGATAAAAAAGGTACTAGCAGTAAGAACAGGTTGGTTYTATTTAATAAAAGAACTGGCCTCTCTAAGAAGGAGAAATATAAATGTCTGTGAATGAAGGTAAATCAAACTGAAACAGGCAAATCAGCTCCACAAGAGCCAAAAATAAATGTGAGCAAACCTCCAGGGTTCTACGAGATGAGACAAATGAGAGAGGAAATGATCCACTTAGAGCTAGAGGAGTCTAGATAACATATTAGCATGGAAGGGACAGCCTGAGGGAATGTCTGCAGAGCTCTGTCACCCACAGAACCAGCAGGACTGATGGCACTCAGTACCACGGTAGTCTGTAAGGCCGGGAGGGACTCGTTGTTTCTAGGGCACAGAGAGGAGACTTTCACTCTTTCCTAATGAAGGAGGCAGTCAGAACATCGTTGCACATGCATATGGGGCAGGAGCGTGGAGTGCTGCTGCAAAGAGGACATCATCTGCTTTTTGGAAATAGGAGAAGCAGTGAGTGCTGCTCTAGAGGAGCAGGGAAGGAAAGCAGCTTGGCTGAGATATAAGCAGAATTTGGAGAGAGGAGTGTGAGTTGTGGAGCTCACCCTGCCATCTCAAATGCSATCTGATCCCTAAAAAGTGGATACTCCTCAACCTTTGCCTAGGCGTTGGACTGCTACACATCCCTAACACATGGTACCCTTTCATATGAACAGCAGGACACAGTGAAGTGCTGGAGAGAGCTCCCGATCCAAATTCAAGGTCACACTGGGTCAATGACCCTCTAGCCCAGCAAAAGGGAAGCAAAGCAGAACAGAGCTGGCATATCTCCAACCAGCAACTTACAACCTAATTTCCATTTCTCAACTATGGGCATTTTAAGCCCAAAGCCTTTCTGAGTAAAGTGTCTGTGAAAATTAGGGCCTTTCCAATCCAGAGGGTTTGTTTGTGGTTCAGGTCTGAATGAGTCTAGTGCCTGAATTTCCCATCTGTGAAATGTTAATGGGGCAGCTATAGAAAGAAGAGAGTTCTACATGGCTTGACAGTAAAATCACAAACTTATGTTTTAAATATGAGATATCCACAGTGCAAAATCACAGTCAAGTACAAAGTGAGTAAACAAAAAAAATGGAAAGAAAATG
The DNA here is from genome assembly GCA_018881555.1 of Amblyornis subalaris. Taxonomy (NCBI): domain Eukaryota; kingdom Metazoa; phylum Chordata; class Aves; order Passeriformes; family Ptilonorhynchidae; genus Amblyornis; species Amblyornis subalaris. The sequence goes on along the minus strand of JACAXG010000014.1, from coordinate 11,920,541 downwards.
AAAGTTAAATGAAAAAAATACCTGCATGAAAGTGAAAACCTGTTGACAGATGATGGTTATGTTCCTGTGGTCAGCAATGCAACTAGTCTGACTCCTTGAACAGAAGTTACGAAGCTAGATGGTCACTTATCTATTCATTTCTACAGGAGATGCCTTTATTTTTTTCGAAGTTCATGCTAGCGCCGATTCATTCTGGAATTTAAGTATAAATGATAGTGACTCTTGACATGTTGAAATAAAAATTCACACGGAAGAGAAATTGATACTCTTGCCTATGCAATGGCAATGTGACATCCATTTAAAAATTATGCATATCAGACACTGCTTCTCCCTAAACCAGAGAGGATTTGAATTCAGAGTATAATTATGTTGTTTTCCTAACCCAGGGAAACGGGAAGTCACATGCCCACCTAGAAAATGAGCACCTCTAATGATGAGACAGCTGCAGAAGCTGAAAACAGACAGTGCTATACATCATTAGGTCAGACTTGTGAGGGAAATTCCCAAAATTAAACTTCCGCAGCCAGTGTTGCAGCATGATTGTTATAGATCTTGGTGCAGGGAACAAAGTGGGGCTCCTATTCAGCCAGTCCCCTGTTCACAACTCCCCATTTGTCATCTGCTTAGGCCAGCACCAGACTGCTGCACTGGGGCCTTGTTGCTGTGAGCTTCATGGCTGCATCCTCCCACACAGCTTGGAAATTTATTTTGACCTGTTTCTCTTAACAGATGAATAAAATTGCTTCTGAATGCAAAGACACACAAGATATAGCTGTGAATAAGAGCTACCCTTGATCTCAGCATTTCACCTCATTGCCTAATCAGTTGGAAAGAGAAGCAGATGCCTTCTTGATGGTTGAGGGACTGAAATACTGATTCAGTGCTGCATTCACACTTCTCCATAGCCTGTGTCTGATTCTAGGCAATTCTGCTCACACAGAATGTACTGACATTTACCTTCACAAATCCATTAATCCTTGGTTGTACCTGGGAGCAGCACCTCTCAAAATTCAGGTCTTTTCAGTAGGTATTCAAGTACGAACTTCTTTTCATTCAGTTTCATAAAAAGGTTCAGGGTTGCTTAGAAGGAAACACTCTGCTTTTGGGTTATTAGCACTTCCCTCTGGAGTGAATCAAGAATGGCTTTTCCATTTTCACTCTGCAACTTACTGTCTTGCAAGCTTCCTTTCAAAATTTCACTGACCAGCAGGCTCTGAGGTTTCACACTTCATCAGCACCAGAATAAGGGCAAAGATCCAGAGCAGGGAAAGAGTCCTGTGAAACTGTTTGGCCACAAAGCTGAAGGAAATGGCTGCTCCATTCCTCAAGGTTATCCTGCCTGCAGTGATTTCCAGGAGCCCTATATATCCCCTTCTGTTACGCTTTATCAATCACAACACTCTGTTACTTCATCCTGGTCATGAGAACCCATCCATGGCAGAATGCAGTCAATAAATGGATTTACCTTGAAGTCTTCAGTGGGTGTTGGATCAGCTCCAAAATTTACTGGTGGCTCTTCCTAAATAGCATGTGTCTTAACTTTGACAGGCAACTTTTCCAAGTGTTTCTACTCAGAGTTAGTCTTCTAAACTCTCCTTTTGGCATCTGGCTGAAGCACCAGAGCTTTCTGAGAGCTTTAGCTGATTGACATTAGTGACACTGCAGCCATGTTTCCAAGATGTCAAAATACACATTTTGTTTGGAGCAGGAAGCAGTCATTCTGAATTTCTGAATTTGTTTGCAGCAGGAACAGAAGTTTTGCTATGAAGTTTGTTGTCTATAGTATAAGAAAAGGTTGTAATTCATTTATAGGTTATAGGCCTGTGAATAAATACATCATTAGTGCCCGTAATCTCAACACTTACTTCTGCTCTCCCATATATGTGAAGCATTTCATGACAGAAATACAGAAAGGTGAGCATCAGCCTTTTGTGACTCTGGAAAACTTCCTAGGGCTTCCATTCTGTGTGTATGTGTGTGTTTTCACCGTCTGTGGACCAAGTCTGTCTCTGTTTCTGTAGCTTTCAGTATTTGTCTCTGAGAAGAGATGAGAAAAATATCTGCAAAATTATCCAGTTCGGTCAAGGGTAATCAGAGTCAAATATGGTGAGGCTTCAGGATAATTCCTAGCATGTCCCTGATGCCTTGCATATCACAAGAAAAGGTTTCGATACGTTCAAAGTAACTGCAAACATGCCAGTCAGCCTGGACAGATGATAGAAACCTGATATTTCTACAGGCCTTCTGCATGAAAGGAGAAAAATAAAATACACTTGTGATTTTCACTTTTTTGAAAGTCTCCTTTCCTGCAACACCAGGCATGTGATGCTGGGTGAATGTATGTGCAGAACTCTCCATCTGTCATGCTGGCCAATCTTGTCTTGTTTCTGTGTTTCTTCACAGAGTCATGCTTGTGTGAGAGCTCTCTGAGGCAGAGATCCTACATTTTTTTTTCAGCATAGCATCTGACACAGTAAAGTTTGAATTTGTAACCAGCTCTTGTGAGCTAGCATTAAACATTTCTGACATGAGCAATATTTAAGAACAAATCAGACTTCTAAAACTGCATGTTGCTCTCATGCTATGCTTCTGTGTACAGGTGGATTTCACCCTTTGAGATCTCATTATGGGGCACGTTTTTTTGTTCTGAAGATGTGGGAAAGTCAGCAATCTAGGGAATACTCATACCCTACATCTCACCCCACCTACCCACTTAATTGTATCAGTACAACTGTCTCTGAGGCCCATGCTAAGAACAAGAATCTAGCCTTTGGAAGAAGAAAATGGCTAAATAATGCAAATATTCACTACTGGCCCAGTAAGCAAAGTCTCGGACCCTTGTACAACCAAGGGAGTTCATTTTAGCAAGTGAATGGGAATGAGCAGTAGTACTTGTGGTGGAGTGTGGGAACCAGTATCGCTGTTAAACACTTCATACCCTGAAACATGGTCTGGAAGTGATGCCCTGAAGTCTTGTCATCCTTCCAGTTTCACTCATTAAGGTAATAAAACCTCCTGTCCACTTATTAAGAGCGAGCTGTTTCTGATCTTGGGGAAGATGTTGGTTAGGAGAGAGTAGAAGCACTGAGCTGATGCTCATTACCTGAATTGGCAGAGGTGTAAATCTGGGTCAAGAGGGACCGGTCAGGTCAGGTCAGGCCAGGCCAGGGATGTTGCAAGGCTGTTTCAGCGCTGCACTTAACTGCTCTGCTTCACAAGCACTGATCTACTTGCTTTTTCTTTCATCTCATGCAGAGTACAGAGTGCAAGGGGACAGGTGCTCTGATTCCTATGATGTGCTGAAGTTGATGACTCCCAGTTTGCTCATCTGTGCAGCAAAGAAATCAGTCAGTTGAGGTAACACGCTGACATGCATTTTGCCCCAAAGCCTCTCCAGATAGAGCTGTGAGAATGGCTTTTGTTCTGCCACAATGGAGACGAGAATCCTCATGTATATTTTAAACAGCATGCTGAAAGCAAGGACTGATCTTCCTTGCTAAAACCAGGGGAATTCTATTGAACTCAGTGAAAACTGCATCTGAAATCCCTCAGAGTGATAACAGGATCAGKTCTTGCAAGCTCTCTGTTACGCCTATAGGGTTAATTTCCATTAGTAAATTAATTTTCATTTGCTTTTGTCTAAATGAGCCATGAGAATCCAGCTATCATTACAAATAAGTGTACTAACACTGGTAGCATTGTCCTTTCCTGTCTCCTGCTTCTCTCCTGTCCTGAGTTGACTTGGACACAAGTGACATCAGTCACATCCCGAGTGATTGCATCTGGGGTAAGTGGAAAGGAAAGGAAACTGCAGGAGGTACCTGACCCAGCAGAGAAGCAAGGAGATACTGCCATGAATCAGTCCAGGAGAGAACTGTGCCCATCTGCAGATCTAGTAGAAGAAGGAATGTGATTTTACGGTTTTGCTTGTAATGTAAGAGACTGTAAATTCAYGTATAATCCAAAATGGACTAAAAATTTCAGCAGGCTGTTAATGGAGGATGTGTCCACTTACCTCATGCTCACACATCACATATAACTAGAGAACATCTGATGGTTCCTGGTATGAATAAGATTGGCAGGTGCTCTTGTGTTGCCATTGTCTGCTTCATCACTACAACTACAGTTATAGTGTAGTTACAGTATACACAGTTATGATATATGCAGTTGGAAGATAGTGTACATCCCATCCTTAATTTGGTAACCAGGCARGTAGAAATTCTTGCATCTGCAAGGATTTGCACACACAAAATTGTATTTTAAATCTAGAGGCCTCTTTTCACCCTCTGCTTTCACTGGAGAGCGTACAGGCGCTGACTGTGTTCCCTTCTGGGATGGGGGATCCTCAAGAAGACAGATAAACAACTTTAAAACTTCTTTACTCTTGCAGGCTCACACAGATATGCTTGAGGAAGCCACACTGCATGGAACACCCCAACACACTATAGGCTGGTTAGAAAAGGCAAGCTAACGTAGTTAGAGAAACTCATCAGCAAGAAAATGAAATCTAACTTACCTGTAACATCTTCATTGTAGGGGGCTATATGGGGAGAACTGGTGACAGCTACCCACATTTTACAGTAAATTGTGCTGGTGTTACAGAAATGGACAGAAGCTGACTGGCTGACCAACCTTTTGACTTTAATACACAGTCAACAGTGTCAGCTCCCCAACATGCTGCAGGCACAGCTATTATACCTTTCCTGCTGGAAATTGAGTAAATATACTTAAAACAAAGCAAACTGAAAAGTCACAGTTCATTGACAACAACTCAGTAGAACCGAGAAAGGAAAAACAGGATAGCTTGAGGAGTCAGGAGCTAAATTACCTGCAGAGAGCTTGGATAGATAGAGATATACAGATCAAACAGTGTGACAGTCACCAGCCATTGTGTATTGCAGCCAAACATGGTCAGCCAGCCATCTATCCGATTCCATAACACCTCTGCATTACGGATCTGCTCACCTCTGCTTGCTTCTTACGCACAATGCAGTAGGTGACAACGCAGCACCTGGGCTGGGTTGGCCGAAAGGATGATTTGTTGTAGTTTTACCCATAATATTTTTCTGTTCTTATGTCTCTATTTTACTCATTCCTGAGCAGCTGTTAGAGTCTTTCTTCTTCCTACTTAAAGTCTTTATTTTCTTCTCCTCTAGCAGCATGTTGTTTACATGCCCTGATCAGAATAATCAAAGGAACTTGAGAGATGCCCGATTCATTCAGTTTGATTTTCTGCCTAAAGGTAGGCTTTTGCTTCAAACCTTGAAGTAATGTTATACAGGCTTCCTCAAATCTCCCTTTTCCCATAAAATGAAGCCAGTTTTGCCCAGCTCAAGGTGCTGTTTGAAGTCAGATTGTAGCTGTCTGTACATCAGTGGAAAACGTAAACCTCTGCACTGAATTACTTTGCACTGGGCTCACAGCCAGTGTCTGGTGTCATCCACCTGCTTCACCTACTTCAGTTCAGAGCTCTGTGGATAAGAAATAAGTCTTTGAAAACACCTTCTCCATGGGCACTTCCACCCCTCCCCATCTGCAGCATAAACACCTACTTGGACTTCTCAGCTCTAGAGCAGAGCACAAAGGGGGAAAAGGGCACACAGAAGTATTGTTGGGCACCTCATTTCCCCCCGCACTCCTGGCTTGAATACTGGCTAAAGCAACAGAGAACCAGGTTATGAAAGGGATGAAATCACACTGGAGAGGAGCTGTGAACAAGGTATTGGGCTTGGTGCCTGGCATGAACAGGATAGCAAATTTCCTTCTTAGCTTGTAACTTCTCTCCTACCCTTATTGGTAGCCTTGCCTGTTGCTTTACAGTGTTTCGCAGGAGGACAAGGTTATCCCTTCCTCTCCAAACCACATCATATGACTTGAGCTGTCACTGAAGGACAGACATGGCCCAATCCACTGCAGACCCACATGGGGTCTGTGCCAGACAGTGGAAGGCTTTCCTGTGCTAATACTCCATGTCTTCAACTCAGGACTTAATCTAACAAGGAATTCTTTGTCTTCTAGTGCCAGGAAACAGAGTGTAAAAACAGAATTAAAATTAATACTTCACAGAATCACAGAATCACAGAAGTAACTAGGTTGGAGAAGACCTTGGAGATCATCAAGTCCAACCTATGGCCTAACACCACCTATCAACTAAACCATGGCACTGAGTGCCATGTCCAGTCTTTTTTTAAACACCTCCAGGGACAGTGACTCCACCACCTCTCAGGCAGCCTATTCCAGTGCCCAATTACTCTTTCAGTGAAGAATGTTTTCCTAATGTCCAGCCTAAACTTCCCCTGGTGCAGCTTAAGACTGTGTCCTCTCGTTCTGTCAGTGGTTGCCTGGGAGAAGAGACTGACCTCCACCCGACTGTGTTGTGCAAGCCAACCTGGAGAGAACAACACTGTAATCTTTTTGGTGTTATTGTAACCTAGTGCCCATAAGGAAAAGCAAATATCAACTTCAAATTAACTGCAATATACACACTGAAAGCTAAGTGGAGTGAATGAGGAGAGCCCAGAGATAAAACAGGCTGCTCTCCAGATATTATTCTGAAAATGAAAGTGAATGGATGGAAGATATACATCACAAAAGTATTCTATTATGCACAGTGTACTAGAGCAGAACTTTCACCCTTTTAAACTCTCATTAAAATGCAGCCATTTTTGTTTCAAAGGATTAACATGTTGGCTCTAAAGAGAGAAGAAAAATGTGATTCATGATGTGCTTGGAATTAGATATTGTTAATTGAAAATAACCCTAGGCACTTACACAGTGCTTTTCAGCTCAAAATCTTGAAACAATTTGTGTGTCTGTGTTTGTATAAAATTCATTCATGTAAAGGGGCTGCTAAAAGACTTGTGTGCAGCAAAAATCCCACCAAAAAGTACTGTGGGAGCTGTTGTATTCTTACACTGTTCACTAAGGCGAACATCACCTGTGAGCAGAAGGCTTTTGAAAATGTGGGTACTCACTGTCACGTAGGAACAAAATACCTGTCTGTAAAAATAGCAGGAAATTATTTTTGATGGTTTGGCTACAGCTGAATGGGTATTTGTACAGATAGCTAAAACAAGCCCTCTAGAAACTCTGGAAAAAAGACACTGGTGCAGTTTGACTTCTGTCACTCTGAACACAGAAAAATATTCATTGTGAAATGAGGACATTGCAGCCTTGTGCAAACTCCTAATCAAAATTAATGTAGAGAAGAAATTACTAGTGGTGGGTTTTGGCCACAGTGAACTTTCTGTTGTACGGAACCCTCCAGTTTAGCAGGGAAGTTCAGAGCATCATAAAGCCCACTGTGGTCAAAAGCCACATCAAGATTGCCCAGAACTCAGAAGGTAGGCAAACTGGTCAGGGACTTTATGAATGAGGGTCAGTGACTCTCAACTGAGCTACATTGCAAATGTTCCTGCTTGGCAAGTGGGGAAACAGGCACCCACAGTGCCACAGACGCACAGCTTGCTTAGGGTAAGAGTACCACTTAGTCTGGAGGAAAATGAAAACCCCTTGAGTCATGCCCTTTTGCCCTCTCTCCCAGTGTCAAATGAAGAAGGAGCACCATTCATGAATTACAGTAATTTTATAAAACATCATGCAAAAGCCATTAAAATTAACAAAAGCAGAAACAGCTAATTCAGAGAGTGGGCTCTTTCCTTTGGTCTCTGGAGCAGTAGAGTGACATTTTCTAGTGGTGCTCTGAAGATTTATGATTTACTTGTTTGTATAGTACTGGCCCTGACGCGTTGGAGTGAAGATTTCTCTTTGTAAGTAATTTGTTTGAACTCACTGTGACATACTTTAAGTTTGCTGATAAGTGGCTGGGATTTAGAATGGTTGGGACAGTGATGTAATCAAAGTCACACTTTGGTATGTGGAGACAAAATAAGTCATTGGTATCAATGCTAGGGCAGGAAGCTTTGCAAAATGCCACCAGATGAAATAATTCACTCTGGAATAAAGATGAAGAGGTTACCACATACTGAAACGAAAGATCTGTTTGAAGTGGAGAGAGCAGGATGACATTTTTTCATGTGGCTAATTGATGCAGAAATTCCAGCAGGAAGTCTTGTAACTGATGAGTGTATCTAACACATCCAAATCCCCCCTGGGAAGCAGAGGTGATGAACATCTTTGATAAGCCAGTTTCTGAGGACTTTCATTCTTTGCTAAGGTGAGGAATGATTTTTCACAGCCCTACTAGCCCCTAATGACCTTTTTGTATTATCAGTTGGGGTCTGCCATCACTCCTGGAAACAGGAATAGTTTCCTCTCACACTGTGTTGGGGAGGCAGGTAATGACATAGGGAAAGATACAGGTACAAGATTTAGTGAAGACAACTAAATCCAAAGTGCTCTATTCTGTACCCAGCTTTGGCTCTGGTTTCTCTAAGGAAGAACTAGCTATAAGCTGCATGTAAAAGGCCAGTGATATTAAAGCACTTGACTCTGAAGAGACCTGGGAATGAGAAATGCCACACAGTAGAAGCTATTACTGTTGTCATTTTATTGTGGGCACTTCACTGTCAGCCTCAAAGAGTGGTGGAGGAGAAAGGTGGAGTGGAGGAAGCTGGAGGAAAAACCATTAGGATGGGCAGAGAGGGCACTACCTGGAGCAGACTTATGATAGGTCTATGGACAAATCTCTCACCAGAAACCCAGAAAAGTCTGTGAAAAGGCTCTTATTGTCATCAAGGTCAGGATTGCACAGAAGTCTGACCTCAGCTTTATGTAGTCCAAAGTATAGGTCACAGCCTCATACGGGAAGCTCCAACAAAGCATGGCACAGAAGTGATTTTTGCCTTTAAGCTCTTCAATATGTCACCATGGCTTTTCTGTCTCATTCTTCTTTTATATGTGTGACCTCTTCCTAAGGCTCTGCATTGAGTTCCCTGCAGAGGTCATTAGTGCCTCTCCTGGGGCAGCAAATGTGGAGACAAGGGGTAAAAAATTACATGGGTTTCACAGAAGCTCAGTACTACATTCCAGAAACATCGTCTCTGTCCTTCAGATAGCTTTCCAAGCACATGATGGGAAAAACACTAGTGGTGTTTCAATTAGCACTCTGCAGCTCTCCAGATGTGCCATGGTTCTCAGAAACCCGAGTTCACTGTTACCCTGAGTCTCCCTGTGTCAATGGAATGGCCCCTGCTGCTGTATGCAAAGCTGCCACAGAGCACACATTCCCTGCCAGCCCAAAGGGAAGATGTGGCAAAATCACTGAAACTCTTTGGCTCTAGCAAAAGGTGGAGTTTGATGTCCTGTTATAAAAATCACAAACAGGGAGCCTAATTATTTGCCCTCACTGTTTCCCGAAATTAAGTGAATTTCCCACAGAAATGAAAGGAAATTTTATCTTAACAAACCTTCAGTATTTACTGGCTTTACTTTGTTTAAGTAACCAAGGGGAATTTAAACTGATCATTTGTTTTCCTCTGGAAAAATCCCATGCACTGTAATAGAGCAGACTCTGAAAGGCTTTTATCTTAATTACTGCAGAAAATTACAGAGAATTAGATCCTTTCTAATGGTTTTCTGAATCATCCTTTGGGATTTGATAGCAGGAATATAATTCGCTATTGAATTGTATAGACTTGTGGAATAACAATGCCTCTAGAAAAGTGTTCACTATCTATTAATGTCTTTAGGGCTTCCCTATAAAAGGTTTCTAAAAGCCTTTTATTTACAAATATTTCCACGGGGTTCTATTATGCTGTACACCTTTGTTTATAATGCGCACTCATTAGAGTAAGAAAAGTAAAAATAGACAGCAGAGACCAGTGATGGGGAAAAAGGACAGCATGAAATCACAGGAGACCATCTTCATAACCCTGTGAAAATGCATCACATAGCCAAGAAAGGCAGAAAAAAGCTAAGGTTTTGATCCTGCACGGAGTTACTGCTGGCAGACCCTTGTTCCCACTCTGAAGCTTCAGGGAGGTGCAAAGAGCTTTACTTTGGATTACAGCTCCATAAATAAACAGAAAGTCGATAATGGAGTTTCATCACATCCTGGAAGCTTGCATGCAAGAAACCATGATTGCATGTGTAATGTAGCAATAACTGATCAATTCCTTCTTTACTTCCTTCAGCTGAGCAGCCTGGCCTTTCAACTTCAATCACAGCTCCCTCCTGAGCAGACTGTCCTGTACATAGCCTATTTCTTCCTCTCCAAGTACTTGTTGCACTGACAGAAGAGGATTCCCTGAACCCTGCTCTGCACCCTGACTTCTACCTCACAAACATCAATACTGTCACATAGGGAAAGCTGGGTGTTAGTCGTGCAGTGGTTTGCTACACAGACCTGGGCTCACTGCTAAAGTGCTTAAGTCTCCGTGAAATGCACACAATCAAAGTATCAGGTGCACTGTCAGGTGCTTTGTGTATTTAGGAGTGATATCAAGCTCCCCCTTCCAACCCCCCTGGTCAGCAGTAATGAATAATGGCTAGACAATATCTGCTTTGGGAGTTCGCCATTTCTGATGGGTACTTCTGTTTTGGTTTATGCTGCTTTTGCTCTATTCTTATAGAACCTTGAAAGAAAAGACCTTGCTAAGTGTAGTGTGCTTTTCAAGAGATTTGTTATTTCACCACCTGATGGGGAACTTGCTGAACACTGCCTGACTCCAGCACACAGCTGGATTTGCCCTGAGTTTAAGCAGTACAGCTAAGGCTGCCAGATGCAAGATTTTGCAGAACTGAGAATGAGAGAAGTCACAGAAAAACTCTAGGCATCTATCCTCAATTGCCTCTTAAATGTTCACAGCAGGGAAAATGGAAGAAGGATGACAACAGCAACTTCAGGACTTGCCTGTTTCTGCAAAAGAGATGAGAGGAAACACAGTGAGTTCATGTGACTTTCCAGGTGACAACATGCCATGCTTTCACATGGGAGTCACAGAGGCATTGTAGCACTGAAAGATACTGAGGGGGTTTTTTTGAGAAAAATTAAATTAGGACAATGTTACAAAGGTCTTTCTGTGGCAGGTATCCCAACACTGCATACCCATGCATTGAAAGTCCACATGACAAAAGGTGTTTGAAAATCTCAGACTAAAGGGTGCTTTTCATTTCCCAGGGACCCATTTATATTGCAGGTATTTGTATGTCAGCTGCTAACACAAAACTCTTAACAGTAAATACAGACCATTCTAGAAAGCAGAAAACAGAATGCTCAGTACTGGAAGTAGAAAACAAATTATTTTAGTTATTAGATTTATAAGTTGAACTTAAGCTAGAAAAACCATTAATGTGTGTTGCAGTTCCGACCAAGTCCTAGCTCACTAATAGCTTTTGTGAAAAACACAATTACCTTGATTTTCCATAACTTTCCTTTCTTCCCTCCTATCCCGTTTTTTCATTATTTTTCATTTGCAATTGTCTGTTTTGGCAGACAGACAAATCCTGTGTTCAGGACACAAACTCTTACTTCTTATTATAGATCTCTAAAATGTTTTATCTGACACATTTTCAAGCTGTCACAAGCATTACAGGAGATTTTTTTAAATTACTATAGATTGTTCCTGCCTTTTGGTTATCCATCTCAGGTTTTCCCTTTCTCAGATATGAACCTGTGTACCAGCCAAAGCTGTGTTGAAAGCTGCTTCTCAGCAATACAAAACCCAAGCTTTTAAAAATCTGTCAGCAGTGGCCAGATCCTGAGAGGTTTTTAGTGAAGTGGGGCAGTTAAATACAGTACAGAGCTCAGGCCCCCTGGATTTCATTTTATGTTAATGTATTTTTATAGAAAGACACTAAGAAAGCTCTTAGATCTTCATGCTAATGAAAAGGAAATTGTTATCTAGGTCGGCGTGGTTTGACAATCATTTACAGCGTGGGGTATTCTAACAGGAAGTGGAATGTGGGGAAAGGCAGAGGAAAGGGATGATTGGCTTTCAACATTTGACCAAGGGACTGTTTTCTCTTTGCGTAGATGCTGCCACAGGGAATTGTAGCATTTCCTGCAAACTTCCATTTTCCCACACCTTTATAACAACTAGCAAGAAATGTGTTCTCCATAGGAAAGTCTGGGTGTTGGAGTGTTTCTTGTTTTCAAACTTGGAAAAATATCCATCTTTTACAGCTACACCCCTTTTACAGCTACGGCCACTACACAACGGCCTGGAGAACCGAGTCACTGCGAACTCAGTGTGGGATTTTAAATAAGAAATGATGCTGAGACTGGCACATTACGAGGCTTCAAAGAAGTAGCAGGTATGTCTAAATCACAAGGATAGTTGCTATTTTACTGAGTTTGCATGTAAAGTGCTGTGTTGAAATCTGCTCAAGAGCTGCAGAATATGATGTGAGAGTTAAACTGCTGCAGGTAGTCACCTTGTGAGCAGATGGACGGCTCAAGAGAAATGGTGTAATTGGTTCTTCTCATCCTAGATCTGCACATCACTGCAGGCACAGACCCATTGGTAGAGTTTCTAAGCTCCTGCATGGGAAGAGAGTCACTGAGTGAGGTCTCTGAGCACACAGGGAAACGAAATAGAAGTGCTAATGACCACTTCTTCATTATGTTTATATCTGGTTTCCAGTACAATAGGGCCCTGATTATAATTTGTGGCTTTTGATATTATTGTAATACAAGCAATTAGCTACAAATGAACAACAGCAACGAGTAGACAAGCTATACATAATGCATATAAATGTGCAAGGGAGCACGTCATGCTGTTTGTGTTCCCCAATTTGCCCCACCAAAATTTATTTATTACATATAGAACCAAACCCAAACACCAAATCTGTATCCTCTCCATGTAGGGGAAATTTGCACATGGATGAGGGATTTAATGTTCTGGCCATATCCCTGTACCAAAGCATTAGCTCCAGTGCAGCACTGCAATGCCCAACACTGCTCAGATATGAATCCAAATTTTACTGCTTGAGATAATCCCAATTTAAAAATAAAACTAATGACAGAAAATTAACATAAACCCAGCAAATGAGCAGCAGAAATAATCCAAATATTGTTTACTGAGGCTCTGAGCCAGCCCACTTAGAGACTATGAAGTTTATCAGATCAACTTCAAAGGTGTATGGCTACAATCTAACGACACTTAACAATAATGAGATAAACAGATTGCAAATAAATTTTCACCAAAAAAAAGCAAAAAAAAAAAAAAAAAAAGATGCTGAGGCAAGAATAATAAGTGATCCACCTGGGGACTTTTAATAGTGTCTGAAGCTGGTTGAGAATCAGCAGTCTGCTTCTTAGAACCTTACTTAAAAGCATCTGCTATTCTTTTAGAAAATGTCTTAAGCATCCTGAGTATGGGTACTTTGAGGCTGGCTATGACAGATGCAATGTTATTGTTTTAAAAAATTTTAATGAGCACAGCTCCGCTGCCATGTGGATGGCTCAATGCTATGTTCTACTGACAGGATGTAGATCACAACTCTTCACAGGGGAAGGCTTTTATTTTTTAATCTAGAGGAAAAGTTTAAGTCTGTCAAGGAAGAAACACACATCTTTTTAAAACTGTCTGAAGACTGCGGTGTGTCCTGGATGCTATTGGTCTGTCATAATCCTTTGCATATCAAAATTGTGCCTGTAAATCACCCACATTTCTATCTACACACACTAGCTAGCTTAGACAAAGTCTGTGGTGCCTGGAGGGAGTATAAGGAGGGGGCAGATCTTGTCATGGCCTCTGGGAGACATCTGGGAGACACTAAGTGTGTGGAGAGGGACACAGTTGAGTACAATCAATTCATGCTGGTTAGGCTGGCAAATTTAACAGTTGTGACCCCACATGTCCCATGTGGAGACAGCTCCAGGTGGTGAAATTAATGGGGTCCATGGGTCAGAATGGGACTAACTTTACCCTACAAACAGGAGAAATCAAGAGGGAGCCCTGAATACAGAGCAGGAGTGCAATTCCTTGCCAGTTCCAGATCTTCAGTGCTCTGACAGGGCCCTGTGACTGCAGTTCCTCCAAGACTTGCCCATTTGAAGCATGCAACTTGACTAGCAGAGCCAGGGAGAGATCACAAGTCCAGATGTCATCTGAAAGACTCTGTTTGCCCTGAATCTGCACTAAACTCAGCCTCTGTGGATCCCAGCCTTGTAGAGCCTGAAGACTGCTACCTGTAAATGCTGTTTGGAAGATATTTTTCGGGTGTGTGAAATAGAGGCAAAGTTTCTGGCATCATAAGGAGGGGAAGACCTGATGCAAAGAAGCACAAGGAGTGCTTTGGTGACATCATGGCATGCTATGACGTTCCAATCCTGTCCAGGAGTCCCAAAATGTCTCATTGTAGAATCAGACTAGGGACTGCTAGTGGAGGGAAAGACCTGAAGAGGAATGAAGCAGCTGAAGTACACAAGGATATTACCACGGCAGCCAAATGAAAGTGATTAATGTGAAACTAGGTTTGGTGCTTCTCTGGGCTCCTTCCTACCAGGACTGGTGCAGATCTGGGAATTGAGGCCATGCAGAGAAAGTGTACAGGCAGGAGAAAAGGGAGAAATTTGGCCAGGATTCAGCTATCAGTGGAAAGAGCACAGTTGAGTGCATAGGCAGTGAAGGAGAGGGAGGAAGATGGCACAGCAAGATCCTTGGTCTGCCACTGAGCAACTCCCTCTCTGTGCACAGCTCACTTCCCTGCTCTGTCATTCTTCTTATCTGCACAGACAGCCTGTTCTATAGGCCAGGACCAGGTTTCTGCAACACAAGGCACAAAGGACCCTTGAACAGCTTAGAAGGTACCACRATAATATGAAGCAAAAACTGCATCCACCAGACGGAGAAAATAGAGCACTTCCAGTCAGCAGTTTTGTTCCTGGTGAAGTCCCATGTCACATGAAGCTTTGAGCTACAGCTGCTTCAGTGCTAAGTACAGAAAAGGGAGATCTTTCTGGAGTCTACTTTTAAACTTAAAAAACTGGGTACAATTTCCATGAAATGAGAGATGAATTTAGCTCATTTTGCATCATGCTCTAATTACCAGCTGCAGTGAAATATTCTAAGATGATGTATCTCAGGCTCTATCTTATTTCTGGATCTTGTTCCAATTAATTCCCTCTACCAGTTTACTTGTATGAATGCACTGAGCATCAGGCCATGAGTTGCCTGGTCTTTCTCCCTTAGTATCCTGGGCCAATTGCTCTTCATAGCTACTGCAGATCTGTTTTGCCAGTCTTGGGCTGATGGCATTAATATTCACTTGCTATCGAGCAGTTTTTTGAGACAGCCTATTCAAGTGTGAAAAGCTTTTTGAGGTCCCAGGTCATGCTACAGAAGTGACAACAGTTATTTCTTCTCTTTCACATAATTTCTCTGTGGCCTGTTCTATTTCTGAATGCTGGAAGTGGCACTGAGAAGAAAAGAGGATATCTGTTCTGCAGGAGAAAGCAGAGGAAGTCTATTTTGCAGGAGGAAAAGAGGAAGACTGAAGGAAAGAGAAAACACATGGGAGAAAGGAAGGGTGAATGTGAGAGGAAGGGCAAAGAGTCCAGTGCAGGTGAGAAACATCTTAGTAGTCTGGGTTTTCCATCCCTATCCTGAAAAAGGTGAATGTCCTCATTGGCAAGTCTTGGGGCCAGCATGACAGAGGCCATAGATTCCTTCCAGGTCCCAAATAATCCCTTCTCACAAGAGGAGCTTTGAGGATGCTACAATTTTTCCACAAAGAGTTCAATTTCAGAAAGAAAAAACATTTGGTAGAAAATTCCTGGCCAACAGTACTTGCAATCTCATTCGCATTTATTTGCTCAAGTAATCCCCAGTGCTTGATTTACGTAAGACTTGAATTAACTGTGTATTTATTCAGAGATCTTAAATTACACTGATGTGATGAGGTAAAATTGCAAGCTGATGCAGTTTCAAGGGTATTAACAAGCACATGACAGTGAGGCAGATCCCACTTGCCACTGAGGAACCCAAGCCCATTTGAAGGTTTCCAGAGAAGGTGGTAAAAAGGATCTTTTACAAGTAAAACTGCTTTTCAAGAAGCAAAATTTCAAATTTCTCTTAGCACTGAGGTGAGGTAGAGAGGTGCAGTACGTGTCAGAGACTCTTGAAGAAAATTAAAACTGCTTGATGCTGCTCTTGGTGGACAGTCTTGGTTTGAGCTCAGACACTGAATGAAGCACATTTTTGGTTCTAAGCAATTTCTGAATAATGCATGGTACCAAGAATAAAACAAACTCAGAGGAGCAAGAAGCATGGAGTAGTTAACACCCTGATCTAACGGAAATTTTCTCTAGATATGAAGGTGACTATACCTTCAAGCAGAGGTGCCATTGAAAAACTGAAATTGCCATTGCTTCTGGTGTTAGCTGTTTCTGAAGTATTTCACGTTTTCAATAGGTGTTTAGCGAATTCAGGCAATGAAAGCTAGCTATGAAGTTGCCACTGAATGGGATTTAAACCTGTTAAATGAAGAGGGAGGAAAATGATAATGTAAGTCCGTGGGTGATGTGGGTGGAGAATTGATGGGACCATTTGGAGGTCCACTGAAAGAATCTGAGACAAAACGCTCATAAAGAACTGACTGGAAGTTCCAGTATTGAAATATGATGCAGCAAATAAGATATGGTTAGGAAAGAAAGCTATACAGCCCATGAAGTTTGTGGAGATCATCAGCTTGAAAAAGATGAGGCAAGAGCATTGGGGATGAAAACTGTAGCTGGTAAAAAAGATCTGTGTGCTTTGCCTAAGTGGTGCCAGTGATGCATACACCAGAGCTGCTGGCAATTTGCACCACATGAAAGGGAAACAAGGATACCCACATAGCTAAAAATGGTTATGGCAGGACACAGGGGACTTAGAGGTGTTCAGGGATGGATAGAGCAACACAGAAGGTCTTGAAGTGGGTTGGGGTTCAGGAACTACTGCGACTTCTGTTGGAGCAGCATTATCACAAGAGGGAGCTGTCCGCCTGTATGAGATTGTCACCCCAGCCAGAAACACTGCAGGTATTCTGCACCAAGGCTCCCAAATCCCTGAGAGAGGCAGGAGGAAAGAGGTCCTGAGTGCTCAGACAGGCAGTGACCACAGCAGGCTGCCATGGGAGGGCATGGGCTGAGCCGGGTTAGCAGAACTAATCCCTCAGGGCAGGCCACCAACACTGCACACTGCTTGCTAATTGCTCTTCTGCAAGTCAGATCCTGCATTATGTTAGTACTATCAGTTAATTGTTTGGGCTTTTTTTCTGCAGGCTTTGCTGGGAAGGGAGGAAAAGGAAAGGTGCTTGGTCAAAGTCAGACAAGGTGCTTGTCAGAGGTTCATGTGACAAAGCAGCTGATCACCAAGGCTCTGATGGTGAATGAAGCCAATGTGTGTCAGTCGCCTGTGAGCAGTATCTCAACACAACAGGGCCTGTGTACTCAGCAGAGGGCATGTGCGCACACACATACACACACTCCTGCCTTTACCTCTGGGACATCATTTCTTAGATAATGAGCATATCAGTGCCCTCAAAACTGTATAAGTGGTTACAGGACAAAGCCAGAGGCATCAGCTGTTCTGCTTTGAGTGGTCTGTGGTTTCTGTTACAGGGTCCAAACCTACACTTGTGCTGAACTTCCATTTCTGATCAAGACAATGGTTCAGAGGAACTAAGACACATCCCTAAACAGGTCTAAAGACTAGCATCCGTATTTACAATGTATCAGGGAAACCAGCCCCTAACCTCTTCACACTGAGCTTAGTTTCATCTTCCAGTTATTTCTCTGAGTGCTCCTGCCTGATTTTGGTATACTCATTTTACCATAGTCTGAGACTGAGCTGAAAGCTTTGTTTCCTGCCAAGAATCTTCAGAGGATGATACACATCCAAGCAGTTTGCATCAGTGGCATAGCATCTAAATGCCCTAGCATCTAAATGCCCTATAGAAGGCAAACACAATGCATTTGTATGCTCCCTGGGCAGGAAGACAGACAGTTCTTCCAGTGGATACACTAAGGTATGTAATGGATTGGGCTATACATGTTCAATGATGGGACAAGGCACAGAAGATCAGGCTAAAGGAAAAAACCACTGCAGGCTGAAGAGTTAGAAGGCATTAAAAATACATACAGACGAAAAGAATGTAGTCTTGTCGATGGGAGAAATGGATGAAGATCAGAGGTCTGGGCTCCTTGCCACAGGCTGCTTGACCTCAGGCAAGTCTTCTGAGATCCTATTTCCCTTCCTACCCTTTGTCTATGTAGCTCCTAGGAGCTTGCAGGCAGGGTTGGCCTCTAGCACAGCAATAACTATACTTTATCCTGGTCATTGCTCCTAAGACATATGATAAAATTACTTCATACATGTGCATACAAAACAATCTTCCGGATACTGTAAGAAGCTAAAAAGGAATAAACACTGAATGCCTTGGGAACATGTGGGAGGAGCAGAGTTCCGTGCCGGTTATTAATCCACTTGCAGGACAAGGCTTTTGCTGAAGTTTAAAATTAAATTTAAATTTAAAAAAAAAAGAAGAAGAAGAAAAGAAAAAAAACAAAAGGATTTATCCCGAGCCAGCGGTCTGGCTCCAGGCTCAGCACCCGCCCGCCGTGACGCCGGCAGCGGAGCAACCCCCACGCGGCCCCAGCCCGGCGCGGGCAGCCCCCGCTCCGCTCCGCTCCGCTCCGCTCCGCTCCGCTCCGCTCCCCCCCCGGCGCGGCAGCGGGCGGGCGGCTCCGCGGTGCCGCGGGCGCGGCGCGGGCGGGGGCTGAGCCCGCGCGGCCGCTTGTTGATCGCGGCGGCCGGCGCCGCTCCGCGCCGGCGGGCAGCCCCGCGCCCGGGCTTGCCGCTGCGCCGCCGCTCGCATTCTTCCATTGCAACAGTGCAAACCCCTCCTATTTTTTTTTTTTTCCCCCTCTCCCTTTCTTTCCTTTTTTTTTTTTTTTTTTTTTTTTTTTTTTTTTTTTTTTTTTTTTTTTTTTTTTTTTTTTTTTTTTTGCATGAAGATGGCGGCGCCTCTCGCCAGCAAGGCAGGGTCCGCCGGCACCACCAGCAAGCCTCCCTTCCCGGAGCTGGATTTCCGATCGGGAGCCAGGGTGGAGGAATTAAATAAACTCATCCAGGAATTCACCAAGCACGATCAGAGGGAGTACGACGATCAGCGAGCCCTGGAGATCCACACGGCGAAGGACTTCATCTTCTCCATGCTGGGTAGGGCAGGGACCGTGCGGGGCGGGGGCGGAGGCGATGCCGGCCGGGGACCCCCGGGCAGGGCTCCTGGCGGTGCGGCAGCGGCGGACCCTTTCCCCGCGCCGCGGGCGCTCCGGGCTGGGGGGTTCCCGGTCGCAGGGGGGCTCTCAGTCCCAGGAAACTATTTTTTCCTGTCCTATCCAACTAGCCTTTAGCGGCGATGTATTTATAAGCACAGAGGAGAGGCTGGGTCGCAGAGCTGCTGGTGCCCGAGAAACACGACGAGCCAGCAGAGCTGCAGGCAAGGCGAGCCCGACCCTTTATTGTTTTTCCCCCAGCTATCAAGGCTGTAGGAAACACAGATTTATTTTTTTTTGTCTGGACCGCTTATTTTGGTTATTGTACCGGCTGATGCTTGTACAGGAGCATCCTCTGAACTGCCTTTCTTGCTTAGGTTGCAAAACTCGCTGCGAGTGGAGCAAGTCAGATTGTGGCGGGGGAGTCCTCATTTGCGTGAAACTTTGAATCGCGGGCAGGGATCCTTAAACCAGGATGAAACGTGTTGGCCCTTGCGGAAATCACCCGGGCTCTGGCATGACTAAGGCTTCTTAAGAGTAACAGTAGAATGACTAACAGCTCTGATTCTCCAGGTAGTCAGATTCTGATAAATATTTACCTTGAATTGACTAGGAAATCACTCACACGAATAAGAGGCTTCAGGATACAAAAGGATGCTCTTTAACGTGCAGATTAGACCTTGAAATCAGTCATCCAAGTTTGAATCATTATCTTAAACATTCTCTCAAACATTTTTGCGTAAGCAGCTGCTGCGGCCAGTGAATGGTTCTTTGTAGCTCAGAGGTGCACATGCACCGTTAAAGCATATTTGACACAAACCAAGTGTATGGTCTGCATGTACACTCTGAATAACCTACGTCACTTTTCTCATCCAGAAACACAGAGCTCTCCTATTGCAATAATTATTTTCTGTATTTGTGGATGGTCACTATAATAGACGACTTGCTCTATAGCCGTGAACATACCTACACTCTGTAATGAGAATATACCTGTCCAGCTGGTTATCTTGTAAGATACCTGGATAAGTATAATTGCCTGCTGTATGGGATTTGCACAATTTTATGTGTGTATTGCTTTTTCACCAAGGGCTGGACAGGATATAGCAGACTAAATTTAGCTTGAGAACAAGGACAACAAGTTGAAAAGTCAGTAGTATGTATATTTATAGTTGCAGTTATAAATATTTTTCCCTTCCCAGCCTAAACAAAAAAAAATGATGTGGTGAAGTGATGATTGCATCAAAGCCTGTAGGATTTTTGTTATTGAAAACCTAATCTGGTGGAAGTCATCCACTATTATGATCTGATATATTTTTTAATCAGGGCTTTAAGTAACTGGCTGAGAAAGCATGGCTGGATGGGATGGAGCAAAGAAGAGTGGAGAGAAAACAGCTATAGCAGCAGTGTGGCTAGCAATTAGAGAAAGCTTTATATGATCCTGTTTAAGCATTAGTAGTCTTTGAAGGGTACAGGGACCACAGCATTTCTTCCTGCCTCATGCAGGAGAAGGCAACAGAAGAAAGACAGAAGAATGAACTGGAGTATGCCTCGTATTTCTGCAAATGCAGTCTAATGTCCTGCTGTTCATGAAACAGGGACCCTTAGGCATTTTAGAAATAATGTAAATTAATGTGCTTGTCTTTGTTAATAGAATGACTGGGAGATAAGCATTCTTCAGTTTTAAATGTATAGGCTAAACCTGTGGTTTAAGCAAAAGCTATATTTCTGTCTAGGTTGTGGCTGATAATTTTCAGTAAGCCTTATTTCTGAATAAAAGAAGAGACTTGAGAACTGAGCCCAGGACAGAAATGGAGATGGGATGTCTGATTTGTCTGCATTAGACCCAGAAGTTGTGTTTGTGGATCAGATCCTTCTTAGCCAGAGAGGCTCTTAAATCTAAAAGGATTCAACTTATTAATAAATAGCTTTTTCCCCTGTGCCTGATCCCTCCCATACGTACTGCTCTTATCTTGTTGGGTGATGATAGGAAAATTAAACGTAGCTTTCCTGATTTAATTACATTGGTGTGTAATTGGTGGATGAATGATAGGTGAGGAGACCTTGTGCAGATTCTCGGATGTTTGTACTCTGCATGGCTTGCCCTCTAGGTCAGACTTTGCTTTCTATTTGTATTAACTATTTTTCGTCTGAGTTGTCTTGCCCTGGCTATTAGCAGCTGAACTCTGGGAGATCTAAAGAGTTGGGCTGTGAGAAAATTAGGGAGAGGCACTACTTAATGTGCATTTGTCCAAAACCTTGTGCCCCAAGCATTAGAACAGGACTGCAAATGACTTACCGCTCTGGTGGGGGAAGAGAGTATTTTCTGAATGTGGGCAGTTCCTGGACATTCACAGTCACCAAGACCCTCTGGTCTTGCCAACACCCTACACCAAAACAACAGGTGTATTTTGGTGCCTTTGCTGGGTAAATATTTTTTTGCTGGTGCCTTCCTGTACTCACACTGAGCTGTGCCTGATGAATACTTGTTTCTTTGACTCAGGTATAACTGAGCTTCAGAGGAGGGGAAGGCTGTAGTAACCAAGAAAAAGAGTGGAAAAAAGACAGTCTTGTGTTCTGGGCAGAGGACTGGCTGAGAGAGGCTGAGAGACCAAGTCTTTGCCTACTAGTGATGAAAGCAGCTAATTACTTATTCTCTTGATGACTCAGTTTTGGGGGGTTTTGTGCTTAAGGAGTGATAAAGGAGTATTTTTATCAAATGATGATATCACAGTCAATGATGTTTTGATTCTTTTAAAGCACTTGCTGCCATTGTGATGAGAGGTGCATAGCAGTCACATTAAAAACCTTTTAGGGGTACCTGACCTAGAGAGTATTGTTCTTGCAGTACAAGTACTTTCAGGAAGCTTCTTCAATAAACACTACCTGTCTCTTTCTGTTCAGTACCTATGTAAAAAGAGCTGTAATGCACAGATGTGGTAGGCTTAAAAAACCCATATATTATGATCTTGGGAACTAGAACATTGAATATTAAATAACCCCCTGACATTTCTAGCGCTATTGCTCTCTCAAACCGGCTCATGTTATTAGGAATACTGACTCTAGAACTTTATTTATTAACAAGAGAAAGAACCCAGGAGATATGAATAAGTACAAGCTATATAGAGCTATTTTCTCCTCTCCAGGTGCACATTCATGTTCAGTCATCTAGAGCAGTTTTCAGGCTCTTCAGGTTAGTGTTTTGTTTCTATTTCCTACCATGAGACTTCTCAGTAGAGCCAGAAGACGGATGCTGAGGACATTTCTTGCCATTCTCCTTCATGAGAAATCAAATCAGGGAAAGGACTGGTTTTAAATTGGTGCTAAAGTGGCCTTTTTTGGTTTTTTAAGGCCTCTAGTGTATCTTTTTGTCACTTCAGTGGTTACATCTCACTTCTGCGGGAAGTGCCCATGAGGACAGGCCATACTTTGAGGATCTGCAGCCGGCTGCAGCTTAGAGCTGTTGACAAGACCTCTAGAGAGCTTGTCTCAGCACCTGATACAGGAGAGGTGGTGAGCCTATTCTGAGATCATTTCCTAATTCTCTGGTGTCTGCCTGGTGCTGCCCTGGTTGTGCTAGCAAGTGTTTGTGATAGAGGCAAGTCTCACAATGGAAGCAGAGCTGGCATCAGCAAATGATTTCTGCTGCCAGTACCAGCTTCCCAAATGGAGTGAGCTAACCTGCTGAGCCCCTGCATCTGTAGCAAGGCTTCCAGCTGTTTCTTGGACTGATGGGCCCCTAAAATATGTGCTGTGGAGGTGCAGATTGCTGTGCTGAAAACACAGGTGTCCTGACAATAGCTTGCTTTTATCAGCAGCTTCTACAAGAGAAGAATTTTGCAGTCCTCCCCTGTACCCGAGGTCTGTGTAGCAGAACAGCACTAGCAGTGTGACTCTTGTGTGGGTTTGTGTGGCATTTTTTCTCCCTCTCCCTACCTGCCATAACTTGCTGATAAAATCTATTGTAGATTAGATTTCAGGCATTGTTGGAAGTGTTACCTGTTTGTCTATGACACATCATTGAAATTCTCTGGTTCCTGTTGTAGCATCGAGCTGATGAAATAGCAACAGGATTGGAGTGATCTCTCTAGGGTTAAGTCTTTTGTGTGTGTGTGCCTTCTCTCAAGAGAGGCCAATCATGATAGGAGCACACTGTACTCTGAGGCCTATGTTAATAAAGGCTCCCTGCTGGCATTCCCTGTGCTGCTGAATGCATAATGCACAGCTGTTAAAAACAACCTTACTGTATTGCAGATTTCATTTCTGGCTTTGCTTATGTCTCCTCTCCCTGCAGACCACGTGTTTCCATATTTGCATTTGAGACTGTAGGGGTTTCTTGGTGGTTTTTTTTTGTGTTTTTTTTTTTTAATTAGGGGACAGTGTACTGAACTGGTAAACTAAGCCTAGCAAGCATTGGTAGCTTCTATTTGGTTGCACCTGCCAGAAATCAACCAATTTCATCTCACCGGGAAATCTGTCTATGCAACTAGTTAAAAAGATTTGGTAGTCTCCCCTTTCTTTGTTCAAAGGGATTGCTGGTCCATATATGTGTCATTAGTGAAAATAGCTTGAAAATCTTTGTCTCTGTTTTAAGATGCTGATACTTCACTTGCTCAATTACTGTTTTGAAACATTAGTCTGTGATGCAAAGTCTTTAGTGTAATAGCTAGGAACATGTCCTAAGGGCACGAATTCTCATGGCAGGCTTGTCAGACTGCCCACCGCCTGTTCCTTCAGTCTGTGGAAATATTTGTAAAAGATTTGGGTGAATACTTGCCAAGCCCAATTATGCAATTATGTTTTAAGGGCAATTTTATAATTATAGTGGAGGATGGTAACCAGGATACAGGAGTTGTTGAGGTTTTGACTTTTCCCTTTTTTTTCCACATGACTTTGCATGAATGCTAAAATATTCGGGGCAATTCTAGTCAGAAATCAGTTGTTCAACTTTCTTTTTAGCAGCTGGCACTTTTATAGGTGAAGCTAAATTAAAGATACCTCCAACATTGCTCAAGAAGGCTGAAGGACATGTTTTATTATAGCTTTGGTAATCTACGGGATGGGTGTGTACTCAAGAGACCCAGAGTAGCCCATAGGCAATGTCCAGTCTGGAGGAGACTCAGGATGTAAAAGTCCTGCCTGGACTTCTCAAAGAGAATTTCCAGGGTGGTCAGGTTTTTTTGACGGTTGGGATTGTCTGTCTTAATTTTTATTTCACAAATGCCAGGTTCCTGCTTTGTCTGTCTCTTGTACAACTGAAACTTTTGCACCTTTTGCCAGGCTTTTACATGTACACTTTTGCATTTAGGTGCCCCTTTGGGTGCATGTCCTAGTCCTTTTGCTGCAAAGATGGTTTTCCCAGGCACACCCCTGGAACCTTTTTCTGCCCAGGTCAGACCCTGTTTATACTCTGCAGGATCGGTTAGGTGAGAAAGTGCCAGGAAGAGATGTGGTTAAGCCCAAATTAGCTTTCACCTCCAGTCAAGGGGTCTTGAGTTGTAAGGGCTGCTTCAGCGTGACAGTGTGAACAGTGATCGAGATGGCAAATTGCACCTCCAAGCGTGTCTGGGTGAGACCCTATGGTGGCAGCTCTGGAATAGACCTCTTGGCTCTCTCTGAGTCTAAGAAAAATGACCTACCATTGAGTCCGTCACCTTGAGTCTGGGTGGTGCTGGTGTATGAAACTCACTTGAGAAGCAAAAGCTGTAGCTCATTTTTTGTGAAAAGAGAGGCTTGAGAGTTGAATGTGTTATGTAGGATAACATGCCTTCTGAGACAGGTTTTGCCTTAGCAACAGCCAGGATGGTTTAAGTTCCATGTCCTAAAAGAAAACCATCAATTCTGCCCATTGGTAGCTTGGCTGGCTATCCTCTGAACAAGGAGAAAATTCCTTGAGTGACAGTCCATTCATGTGTACACCATACTATATTACATTTAGACTGTCTTTAATTTGCCTATCTTTGGGATATGAAACAAGCAGTAGAGTAGATGGAGTTCTGGGGAAGCAAAGGGGAGTATCTACCCTGTTTTTTTCCCCTCAGAAAAGCAGAGGACCTATTCAGAGAGCTAAAGCAGAAGGCAGCTTTGGAGGCTGTATTCACAGAGTGTCCTTTATTGGGAAAAAAGAGCAGTAACCGTGCGTGGGAGCAAGGGTGAGAGAGCTGAAAAATGACCTCTGGGTGCATGTCTCAAGTTATTTGTCCAAGTCTTGTCCTGATGACTCGTAGTGTGATGTGAGTTCAGGAGCTGAACTGTAGCTTTATTGGAACTTACAACCATATTTCATAAGTTCCCCATCTCAACTATGGATTTTATATCCAGCAAAGGTTTATGACTTCTGTTAGCACGAACCTCTCTTACTGTCTGACTAATAAAAATATGGGGGTTGCCTTTTTTTTTTTTTTTTGCTAATGCAACCGGAAGGCAGCTTATGAGACATTCAAGATAAATCTTTCAGCAGCTGCTGATGTTCCAATTGACAGATGCTGCTATGGATTTTGCTGTGTTTCGTTACGAGAACTCCACTGTTTGCTTTCATTTCTACCATTCTGTTGCATTCCCTTTTACTGTAAATAGCAATTGTCCTGAACTGAGTGGATTAATCTATGCCTTAGTACTTCAGCCAACCTGACAGGTCCCTGAATCATGTACTTCTGCATACTTCTGCATTAGATAAACTTTTTGCAGTTCTTTCAAAGCACTATTTCAGTGACTGGTTGTAAGGGAATCATTCAGTTTGAAGAAGATAGATTCCCTGCTCCCCAGCATATTTGACTTTCGAGTTTTTAATAAACACTTGATGCTAAGAAAGTTACAACCATCCTATTAATGCACTGTGTTTCAACTGTCAGTGTGATTTAACCTAATTTAAAGCATTTAATTAGAAGATTGTTAATGCATTTTGTTATAAGCATGCTGGTGTCAAAGGTACAATGTGCATACCATTGAGTGGAGGTGATTAGTTGCTCTAAGGTTCATAATATCCATGTCTTTGACACAGCAGTGGTAGCTACTGCCACCCACTCGTGTTTAGGGCTGTGGGCAGACATTTTCACAGCATTGGGTGGCTTCAGCTGGTAGAACAGGAGGTGGGTGGCATCTATTTCAACCTAAGAAAATCATTCTGTAGGTGAAACACCGAGTCAGAGTGAGGACACCCTAGACCTCTGTTCTGAACTGCCCCCAAATTTATACAGACCTGTGCAGGTTTCTGAATATAATAATATGTAGTAGGACCTTGGTACTATGAGAAACCTTCCTTGTCTCCTGTGCTTCAGCAGTCTGTGAAAGGTGGGGTGGTACTGGAAGAGTGGAACATTGTGGTGCTGCAATTCTTCATGATAGGATGGTTTAATGATGCAACCCTCCAAGACTGAAGATGTAAAGGGAAGTCTGGTTTTGAGAGTCTTGCCACAAAAAGTATTTAAATAGTGAAGGCAAATAGTTGCCATGTCATTCAGTGTTGATCTAGTGGCTTTGAGATCAAGAACAATTCAACTTCTGTAAGAGAGATTACAACCTGACCCAATTCTAGCAAGTAATCTTATTTTGTACAGAAGGGATCCCAAAGCAAAATTGGAATAAATTAGTTTAAAGGCTGCATCCTGTCCATAGTGTGCATACTGATGCAATTTGGCAGAGTCAGGCAATGTCTCTCAGTAGAAGGCTGCAGTTTGGGACAGAAAGCAAGGGAAAAATACAAGACACGGCCAAAACTAGGAATCCTGCTTGGATAGCCATCAGCAGTGATTTTTTTTTTTTTTAAATTTTTTGTCTAGTGACATTTCTAAGGTCATAATTCGGGAGAAAAGTAGAGGTTTATGTGGGGGATGTCATTGGTCTGCCTAGATTTTCTTTACTGTGTCTTGCTGTCAGACCATGCAGAATTTCTTCCACCCACTGACGGAGTGAGAGTTCGTAAATGATTTGGTCCAGAACTGAGCAGCTAGGAAACAATTTCAGTTGCATCTGGAAGTAACAGAGACAGTTCTTGCTTTACTGCATAGCCTGTTAGGCAATGTGCTTTTTCTGTTCTAAAATGTCTTAACTCTCCTGTTCCTGTTGTGGGATCTTTTGGCACTGCTCCACAACTCTCTCAGGGATGGATGTTTTTATTCAGTGGTGCATATTTGACCTGGTTTAGAAAATCAGGTGCTGAGGCTGTGAAGTAGTGGTATTAAATAGCTATCAAAAATGCTAAGACAAACATTGCAATTAGCTTCTGTGCATTTCCCTTCAGCACTTCTACGCTTTGCATTTTAATAGTCTGAAGAGCTAGTGATGCTTTGAGTGACTCCTCTTGGAAATGAATCCTGTGCTAATAGCTCTGGCTGTGTCCGATCCACGGGCACGTGCTTGGAGATATTACATGTTTGTTTTGTGCCTCACTTATTAATGTATAAGTTAGTGGTAGAACAGCAGGAAAGCTGCATTTGCTGACACTTCATGATATAATGATTTAATCCTTTGTGACACATTCCTGCTGAGTGTCAAAGCTGATAACTCTAATCTCTGTCCCTAGCTCAGTGCAACAGGAACCTGTTCTAGAGGGTGTTTTGCAGGATCTTGCAAGCTCTTGTAGGCACTTTGTGACCAATCCATGTAAACTTTTTTTGTACATTGCCACTCTTGAACGTGATTGTACAGGATTGTCTGGCGCACTGAGAAATCTGGAGCTGAGAGCAAACAAAGGAGTTAACTGACTGCATTCAAATGAAAAAAGGGTTGTCCTGTGAGCAGAGGGGAAATACCCTCATCTCCTTCTAAATGCACCTCTTTCTTTGCCAGCAGTCAGAGCGAAGCATGCTTATGTTGATTCAGAGGTGCTCCTTGACAGAGCTTTAAACTAGCTTGGAAAGGAGAATGATGGACCAACGGGGTCTCAGTGCCCTGAGCTGGAGGACCATGACTGAGAGAATGGTCAACACCCAGTCAACCCTGAAATTGTGTGGGATTTACTGCTCCAGCTGGATCCTTACAAATCTATGGGGCCTAATGGGATTCAGCCAAGGGTTCTCAAAGACCTGCTGATGTCATTGTGAAACCTCTCTCAATGATTTTTGAGTGGTCTTGGGAATCCAGAGAAGTCCTAGCTGTCTGGAAGCTGGCAAACGTTCCCAATTTTCAAGAAGGGCAGGAAGGAAGACCCCAGAACCCCCCAGAAAAAGTCAGTCTCACTTCAGTGCTTGGTAAAGTTATGGAGAAGATTACTCTGGGAGTTATTGAAAAACACCTGAAAGACAATGCAGTCATTGATCACAGCCAGCATGGCTTCAAGAGAGGAAAGTCCTGCTTGTCGAACCTGATTTCCTTTTATGACAAGGTAACCCACCCTGTTACCTTGCCATCAGGCCAGCTAGTCAAGGCAGGGGATTGTCCTGCTCTGCTCTGCACTGAGGTGGCCTCATCTTGAATATTGTGTGCAGTTTTGGGCACCACGATATAAGAAAGATAATAAACTATTACAGAGCATCCAAAGGAGGGCAGTGAAGATGGTGAAGGGCCTTGAGGGGAAGCCATATGAGATCAGCTGAGGTCACAGTTCAGACTGGAGGAGACTGAGGTCAGACCTCACTGCGATCTAAAACTTCCTTGTGAGGGGAAGAGAAGAGGCAGGCACTGATCTCTTCTCTGTGGTGACCAGTGACAGGACCCTATGGAATTGCCCGAAGTTATGTCAGGGGAGATTTAGTTTGGATGTTAGAAAAAGATTTTTCACCCAGAGGGTGGCTGGGCACTGGAACAGGGTCTCCAGGGCAGTGGCCAGAGCTCCAAGCCTGACAGAGCTCAAGAAGCCTTTGGACAACACTCTCAGGCACATGGTGGGATTGTTGGGGCTGTCCTGCGCAGGGCCAGGAGTTGGACTTGATGATCCTTGTGGTCCCTTCCAACTCAGCGTATTTTCTGATTCTGTGAAACCCACTGCTGTTCTTTCCATATGATTCTGTAGCCTGGGTATGGATGCAGGTCTGTACGTAGGATAGCTGTGCAACTACTCTGCAGTAGTTAGTCCTTGTGATACAACCAGCAGAGCTTTTTTCTGTTCCAGCATGGACTGTGAATTGCTGTTTAAAATAAACTTTCGGTTTAATGATATTAAAAAAAAAAAAAAGAAAATGCAGCTCTGCAAATAGAGAAGGGAATGTCACTGTAACAACACTTCAGGGCCTCTGAAATTTGTCTTTTACGGTTGCGTACAGTGTACTGAATGGCAGATCAGGTATTGATATTGGCCCCTTGATATAAGGCCCTTAAAGCTTGAGCTGCTGAAATGACGGTATTTTGTAGACAGTAGGGCAACCATGTGCTCAGCAATCAGTAACTTGAGGAAAATAAGAGGAATGCAAGTCTCTCTGCCAGCGCAGCATGTCTCTGACAAGCTGAATTAAATGCCTGTGTTTTTTTCCAATGTGCAAGCTGTAATGCACATCTAAGTGCATTATTGAGAAAAAGGAGCCATTACTGTTTGATTGAGCCTCTCTCAGAGGCTTGGCTTATGTAATAAGTTGTCTGTAAAAGTTTGACCCTGAACCCCCATTTTTTCTCAATATCCTGTGGATTTTTTGCGAATGTGCAAGGTATGCAGTTGAGGCAACAATGTTACAGTGGAAATAACCCCTTTGACACAGGCTTGTAACATCAAAGAATGGCTATGTCCACACAGTTATTTTGTCTTGGGGAGAAATTCTTATGTGCTATATAAGCACTTAGCAAAACTCTTTTCAGATTATCAGAGCTTCTGAGTTAAGTTACAAGTTAGTCTGGAAAATCAAAGTTAAAAAACTTATTTTGATCTTCTTAAACCTAAATTCTGGCTCTGAATTAGGACACTCATGAGTTACTTTAAAAACTAGACAAACTCACTCCTTCACCCAAGCCACATACAGGAGATTTAGAACCATCTTTTTATGTAAGCTGCTTCTTAGCAATGCAGGTAAAGAAATCAGTGTTAAAAGTCTGCTCTTATGCTGAGACCAGTCTTGTATATATGAATAACTCTGTTGTGCTGCGTATGTCACTGAGTTCTCAACTTCTTTTAACTAACCCTGTCTTTACCTTAAAATGTGTAAGTGCCTTGATTTTATGCTATTTTCTGTCTTACTTTTCCCCAAACAGGTAATTAGGTGGGGAATATTTGCTGTTGGAGGGCAGTGATTACAGTGCTTTGGAGTGTAGAGTGCTGTTGTGAAGTGCTGATTCCGGGGTTGCAGGTGGAGGTCTCACCCCCTCCCAGAGCTGTTCCAGGGTGACGGGCTTCACTGGGCCAAGGCCAGCACTGCTTGGCCAGGACTGAAGGAGTCCTATGGAAGAGATTTCTGTCTAAGGGAGACAGGAGTGAGGGAGACAAATGAACAAAATCCCCAGCCCCACAGCATGATAGACCTCCTGTTGTTCTTAATTCGTGTCTGTAAATGGCACTGGTTTCCGCTGTTGTGCACCAAGACAATAATAAATAACAATCCTTAGCATTTATATACCACTTCACAATTTTCAGTGTGTTCAACACACATTAACTAATTCAGCTGAGATGCACATTTTCTGTGAGCAAAACTACTCTTCTTGCTGCCCAGGGGATCCTTTCATTACAGCTGGGACAAGGCTCTTCTTTTTCCCTTTAACTGGAGCTATTGGCAGTAATGTTCTATAGAGGGACTGTGTCTTTCTTCCTGAAGGTTTTAAGCATTTGCATGTACCCCTGTTTGCACAGGAATCAGACTACTCCCAAATCATATGTGATACCATGGAAAAAATTATGCAGGAGACTTGTCTTTGTTTTGTGCCACAAATATGCAGACCCACGGTTAATAGATTTGTGTTTTCAGAAGCCATTGAGTCAGCAAAGATGTAGCTGCATTAAGTCCATCTTTCTGTGCTTGCATGAGGCCTTCAAGGAGCACCATCTCCAGTAGACCTGAAGGCTCAGGAGAGGAATAAGCATCTGTCAGTTTTGACTATGTTGGATCATCACACCATGTGCTAAAGAGAACTGAGGATGCTTGGTGGCTTTGGTGTACCAGCTCCAGCACCTAGTAGGCCACCAATCTGTCTTTTGGGGCAGGAGAAGGCTCAACAGAAGCCTATTGCCATGTAAGAGGTGTTTTGGGGACAATTAAAGACATTGTGCACTGTTCATAATCGTGAATCCCAAACATGTAGTTTGGGGTCCCAAACATGTATTGGAATGAATCTAATCTGTCTGGCATATGATGGATTTTCAAGGAGAAGTGAGAGGGAGTTTGATGCATCCCTGTCTGTACCTTTAATCTGGGCAGGATTGGTTCCACATTTTCTTTGCAAGAATAGCACCTTTTTAGCATTCCATTAGGGTGATTAGAAGATAAGCATCTTATTTAATCAGGTCATATAACGTGGGGTTAGTGGTTTACTTTGGAAATAACTATTTTGTACTCTTTGTAAACTGATGCCTGGTACTTTAGAATGGCTTTGCAGTTGTAACTCCTTTTCTAATCTGTGAGGTTTAGTTATAACTAGTGGTCACACTTCCGGATTATCTCTTTGTCTAATCTTTTGGTAACTTTCTGGTTTAGAAGTGGTGCCTGCAGGCTTGACCTGAAGCTGATGTTCCTGTAAAAGGTTGTATGAACAGGAACAGCATTAGCCTTTTAGTGACCTAATTACGCAGAGAGGTAGCAGTGCATTTTGAGATCAAAACTCTCAGCTTGCTACAGCTCTCCCTTCAGCTAACAGTGCATGGGAGAAGACCAGCATGTTTCTTGCAGGTGATGATTTCTCTTTCAGTGGCTTTGATATCCTCATTTTGTGTTTGAAGGTAATGTGCAGATTGCTGGGTGGCGTCACTCAAAGTGACTGACTGAGCTGCTGTTGCACGTGAAGATGTCTCCAAGACAACTGATTTCCTGGTCAAACAGCACATTGGCTTCTGCCACAAGACATTTTAAGGGAGCTGGTGAACTGAAGGTGCAAGATATTTTAACAGTTTATTATTAGCACCATGACTGCCAAATGCAGCTCAGAGTCTAGGGCTGAAAATGTTCCTATTAAACACTGTAAATCAATAACTTAAAAAAAAGGATTGTGTTATTTGACTAGCAAACTGATTTATCACAGAACTTCTACCAAATAATAGGAATTAATTTCCTACCTTCACAGTTCTTTTTCTCCAGTTGCTATATGTGGAACATAGGGACCTTCTTTCACTTTCATATTTTGTTGTTCTATGTCCAGACTTCCCTGATGCCTTTCGGCTCTGCTTTTTAGTGTCAGTGTGCCATATTTTTTCTAAAATATACCCAAAAAATGTTTATTTCCATTTCCATTCTGCTCTAAAACTCAGAAAGGTTTAGTGGCTCTGTTCTGTTCTAAAAGTAGGGTAATAAAAGATTGAAGCACTGGATTTTTTTCCATTTTATCCCCTCCTCCCAGTCCCCTTTGTCTCCAGAGGAGCAGTGTTACTGGACAGGTGTAGAATTTTTAATTCCGCATATCAGATTTTTAACTTCTCTTCTTAAAAGACTCTTACGCCCATCTTGTTTCAAGGTACTTGGTCCAAACCAAAATCAGAAATATCCAAATTTTTTTCCTGCCTTCTTTGCMAGGCTTGGCTGTTCTGCCCAGCTGAACAAACCCCACCTTTGTCTTCTCTTTGGGATAAGAAACGAGCAGGCTTGTTGATTCCTGCTGCATTAATACTCTCCTCCCTCACAGAGATATGGGATGGAAGCTGCCTGCTGTTGTTTTCATGAGACCTCCAGGAGGCTGCTGCCGTGTGGATCTCTGGCCCTAGAGACAGCACAGACTCTGTAAGGACTGGAGGAAGATGGGCAAATACCTCTTTGTGCAATAGTGGGTAGTGAGAGGACAGAGAGTCCTACGTTTAGAATGCTTGAAGATTTTCAAAAGAATGTGCAGGAGAGACAAGGGGTTGTATCCATGCCCTGACCTCTGTCCCGTGGCACATCTGAACCTGAATTCTCAGCTAATAACCCCTAAGCTGCCTTCTCTGAGCGTGCCTACATTCGCTGGGGAATTTTAGGAATGCAGACTTCAGCACAGTGTTGCTGCTGTTCACCCTCTGTTCAACTAAGAGCTTTAGAAGCTGATGTGGGGTTGGTATTGCCAGGATAAAACCCCATTGTGGTTGTTTGCAGTATTCTTTAACTAAAAATTTATGGGTAAGGTTCCATTTAGAACAGCAGGAGTTAACATCAAAGAGAGGCCTCTTCCCTTTCCCTGACACAGCACAGCTTCACCCTTCTTCCTTCACCATCCCCTCTCCCAATCCCTTTGTTTTTAAGGCATTACAACTTTAGTGACTGGAATATTGAAGCGACTGTAGTTAGTGTTGTATTGCTCAGAATTACAGGGGCAATTGATCTGAGAAGGTCAGGGGAGAAAGCCTGTGGGAGGATAGTGCTGGTATCACTGATGCAAACCTCTCTCGTTTGATGTCCCCTCCATGCTGATGCAACTCCATCTTTAGCCTCCAGCTACTTAAATTGTTCCTGTTGGAGGATGTGGGAGGTCTGCTGTTGACCCATATGGGAAGAAGATAGGAAACTGGTCATATAGGCCCCACCACCTGCTTGGCTTTGTCCACAGCTCTGTGAACTGTGTGCCTTTTGCTGTGTTTGTGTCTTGCAGAGCAAGGCAGCAGGAGCCTGTGGGTTTGTTTTGTAGCAAGTATGGTAACAAGGGGTGTAGAAATACATTCCTTAGTCAATCCCTGTCTCTGTTTCTGGTAGAAAGTCGAAGGTCCTCCTATTTGCTTTGAAAACCAGCTGACAAAGGAAGGCAAAGCTATTTGTGTCCTCAGCATGGCAAAACAACCATGTGACCAGCATCTCTGAAAGATCTCAACAGTGCATCTTGGAGTCTCATTCAAACTCTGTTAACACAGAATTCCTACACATGCAGGTGTTCAGTGCCACACTTGATAACTAGGCAGAGATTGAAGCTATTTAGGATGCCAAGTGGCCCCAAATGAAAACCCAGTGTGATCCTGGAGGAAAATTATTAAGGTTATTTTTAGGGTTGTTGCTATTCTGTTATGCACCAAGAAAGATAATTCTCCCGTTTTGCACTACAATTCAGCATTGTTCTGCCTTATTCCTTATTTCTTGGTCTCATCTGTTTCAACTGGCAAATATTGGTCACTTAAGCACCTCCTTTCCTGACCCTCTGTCTCTCATCTAGGTGCTGGACAAAGCAGTGGTTTGAGGCAATCCAGGGCTTGTGTTCTCTGTAAAATACACTTCAATTTTTTCCTGGTCGTCTTGCAGCAAATCTATTTCTGGCCTTCCTGTGGCCTGGCTTGCAAGCTGCAAATGTCTGGATAGAATTTATTTATCTCTGACAATAAAATTTTTTAGCTGCTTTTAATGGTAGATGTTAAATCACTGCTGCCTCAATTCCAATCTCTGTGCAAAATTTCTGAGTTCCTAGGAAGGCATTTTCCCTGCCAGCAGCCTTTGGTTTCTGAGAAGGACAGAGGCTGTTCGTAGGATGATGAAGCACTAGTTTGGTGAGGGACCTGTGTGCTGGCTAACATCCAGGCATCTGTCTGGCTCCAGAGAGCAGAGCCAGGCAGACCTGGTACGGCTGTGATGTGACCGAGGGATGTTTGTATTGGTGTCTGGGTGCAGACACTGCGCTGGGACACAGTGGCTGAGTGTCTGCTCTCGCCTTTGTTCCTCCCCGATTGAAGTATCTTTGACGCAGCAAGAAAATTGAAATTCAGTGTTTCAGCACTGAGCTGCTAACAACAAGCTATTTTATTTTTGTACACGTCTAATAAATACTGAACTGTTCAGTGTTGTCCCTCAATGTGGCTTTGTCCCTTGCTGCTGGGAGTCTCTGGATAGATTTCTCTTGAGACTGGCGAAACATAGGCATGAAGTCCTGTGAGTGTACAATGCTGGCTGCTTCGTCCAGTATGGCATGAGGTGCACACTATTCTAGCTGAGGCTGCTGTCTGTCACCTTTGCCTAGAGAGCGCTAGAAGCACCAAACCAGAATCTAACGTTTCTCAAAGCAATTCATAGTCTTAAAGCCCTTTTCATCCACCTGCAAACAGTTGTGGCAGATGGGCAGGAGATGACTTCCTTGCCAAGGAGGGTGAGGAGCCTTCTTCTGTGCTGCATGTGTTTGCAGGGGAGGCAGAAGGCCAGCCGGGGCTTCCCACTCTCAGGCCTATGCACTGCTCCATCTTCTCACAGTAACCTAGCTTTCCATTTCATCAACATGAGTACTATTTTGCTTTAACTCAAAGCTGGACGTCATAGACAATAGTCATCCAAGACTAGGCTGGTGGGAATTGCTTGGCATCAGCATATCAAAAAAGGCTGCCAAAATTTACAGTATGCTGTGGCAGAGTTTTCCAGACCTTGTGCTTGGCTGCAGCAGGATAACTCCAGTCCGTAATATGATGTTGAAAACCGCTGTTCATAGCAGTGCCTGCAGTGAAGGCAGCTGGAAGCAATCTTCTGGACCAGTGTAGCCAGAAACTTAAAACCATCTTATGTTTGATAATTTTCATCTTCTAGATCCGTGCTGTCTAACTCTGGGGTTATTTCACTTTCCTTGTGGTGGGAGAGGCAGGCTATCATCAGTAGAGACTGGCGATCCTGGACCACTTTTTAAGCAAAACCATGTTCAGCAAGAATGCTTTCCACGAGTGGTTCTGCCTATCTGAAGTCAAAAGGATACTCTGACTTTTTCTCTGCTTATTCTCACACCTCTGAAGGTTGAGCAGACCATTTTAACGGTGCTGCCGTATGGCTTCTTCCCATATTAGAAAAGAAGGTGCTGAATATGGACATCCCAGGGTGCATGCGTCTGTCTGTCTGGACCTGTCCCATCAATTAAACAGGAGCTGACGTCATATTTGAAGGTCAGCTGTTTTATAACCTAATATTACCATATTTTTTTTCCTCTGGGTTTATTATCTCTCTCCAACCTGCAGCTCGGCACCATCTGGTGCAGGGACACAAGGGAGAAAGATTAGAGAAAGTAAAGCAGCTTTGTTCGCTTCCCCCATTGCTTCCGATGTACAGAGGAGTCGGCAGTCTCTTGCAATATTGAATTTTAAGTGGTGGGAAGGGCTGGATCCTGTTAGCTGTCTGAGGCAGAGAGAAATAGTCTGTGATTACCAGCGATCTGTCAGGAAGAGCCTCAGGATTCCTAAGGGACGTACTGTGGCCACAAAGTGCACTTTGCTGCATTTTATTTTATATTTAAATAGTCTGGGTTTTTTATGACCTGTTTTTCCCAGCACACACATTTTCCTTACCTATAAATTTCCAGAAGCACTCCTAAATGAGGTACGTGTGCAGTGCTGACCCTGACTGTAGTCTGCTTTGGAGGTGAAGTTCTGTGGACACCTGAAGTGCATTTACACCTGCCAGAGCCACCAGGTTGTCACACCACAAGCATGTTCTGCCACACAGAGATAGCTTCATCTTCCTTGGTGGCACCTGTCTGCACAGACCAGGGAGGTGCATATTTACTTGTCCACCCTCAGCCTTCAGGGAAGAAACACCAGTTGTTTCCATTTCATAGGCAGGGTTGGGTTTGCACACAAGCTTCACCCTCTCTCCCATCCTCCCTCCTCCTTTTTTTCTGTCCATCTGGAGGTGTGATCACTTTCTGTTCAAACTGCGTGATGATTGTCTTCTGTAAAATCAAAGGTCTTTTCTTTCCAGTAATAAAATTACCATAATTCAGGAATGCTGATCTCCTCGGCCAGGAGGATTACCTGCAAACTAGGATCTTGGTGCTTTGCTTCAATGTTGCAAATGTTGCAATTGGCTATTTTGAAACAAATTTTTTTTAGCCATAAATAACTATTGTATTTGGCTATTGGGAAGGGATGGCTAATTGGTATGCAGTAGCTGGACACGACTATACAAGTTTAATTATGACAACATCTGGTTGTGATTCATGGCATGTACATGGCACTGTATCGTAAGGCATCTGACGTGCATAGAGACTCTTTTT
This sequence comes from Amblyornis subalaris, assembly GCA_018881555.1. Taxonomy (NCBI): domain Eukaryota; kingdom Metazoa; phylum Chordata; class Aves; order Passeriformes; family Ptilonorhynchidae; genus Amblyornis; species Amblyornis subalaris. The sequence continues at coordinate 11,883,403 of JACAXG010000014.1, read as the reverse complement.
TGCCTACCTTTCCTTTGCTGCTGTGTAGCCTTCTCCTAAACTGTGATTTTGTCAAGTCAAGGACACTTTGTACAAATTCCTGATTTCTGGAGAACGGATAAGTTTGGGGGCTTTTGAGGAGGTTTGGTTTTAGTTTTATACTTTTAAGAAAAAATAACATTAGTTTCTAGTGTCTCCCATTATCTAAAGAACTAACAACAGTAGAATTTCAAAAGAGGAAGATTTTTTTGGAAACAAGGAGGAAGTTCTGGTTTTTCCAGTGCTTTAGTTTTGCTCCAATTTGTAACAGAAAGGTGTTTGTCTCCTTTTACATTTTGTGATGCAGTTCTTTCCACTGTAGTCTTTGATATTGGGATTGGATGTTTTCCTCTCCTAAATTAGTATAATGTAAGGTGTTTCTTCCATATTTGATTCAGCTTTTCTTGTCCTCAGCATCTTGATTTATACAAGATTCTTCCTAGGGAAAATCCATAGTAAGTGGAACAATAGTTCCTACATTTCTCGACAGGTTTTTAGGCTTGTGAAGTGTAGTTTTCCAAGTAGTGAGACAAACTGAAGTCTCCACACGACAGTGAAGAGTTGAGAAGACACATGCACACAACAGAGGGCCTGACCAAGTCACCACAGTCTTCCTAATGTGAGTCTTTGTCACCTTGAAGTGAGCTTGAAAGTGGTGCTATGGATTCTCATTTGCAGCTTGACTTTGAAACCAGTTGTGGTATGTCCTGTTAATATTTCTAAGACCGTTCTTGAAGTAATTTTAATCACTCACAGCAGTTTACAACACATTTTATTTCCAGTCCAGAGTGACTCAGTTTTCTTTATACTTAAGCACTCTTCAAGTAACAAAACCAAGCCCTTCTTTGTGCTACCTTGCCGTGAGGGAAGACTAGATCTAGGAGATACTGAAATGGGTTTTGAGGAGAGAGGAAGAAAGTGCAGGAAAGGTTTGACTCTTTTTTTGCAAGTTCACTTAGTTGTTTTTAGTGCCCAAGAGAAAAGGAAGGATGAAATTTTTTTTATTATTCGGGTCATAATGTGGCCTTTGCAACCTAAAATGCTCCTAGGTGTATCGCTTTTGTACTTCTAGTGCTCTCTCCAAAAAGATCTCTCACTTCCCTTTTCAAGGACAGTATAAGACAGCAGTGCTTGGCTTGGATCACTGTGAAATCCCCTTATCTGCCTGTTCTCACTTTATTTTTCTTCCAACTCTTACAGTGTCTTCATTGGCACTGAAAACACGCAGCTAAGGTTGATGAGGGCAAAACTTAAGCTTTGGTCAGTCTCTACCTTAACTCTTTGCAGCTTTTTTTCAAGGAGGACTGTGAGTGAGCAGAGCTATTAAATCCTTCTCTTTTTTCTTTGGGGTTTTTTTTTTTCTTTCTGTCCTAATGCAGCAAGTAGTTTTAATCTGCCTTTTGAAGAGCTAAGAGCTCAGTCACTGATCTGAAATGGTGTAGTGTGCCTGGTGGTGCTGAGCACTCTGCAAGGAGCTTGGATTCTTCCATCTCTGAGTTTTTTCTCCTGGACACAAGAAGATGCATACATGTTATGACTTCTGCAGGTGAGGTTATACTTGCCAGATTGCCAAATGTCAGGCTTCAGAAAAGAGGCAACATGATAGCTGGCTTTGCTACCCAAGATTTCTGTCCCAGAAGAGCATCCTGCTGACAGACATCTTCATGTAGCTCCTGGTGCTGTGGCCAGAGAGGCACTCACACTGTCTGATGATGTCTTGGCAAGGAAGGAAGCAGCAGTGTCTGTTTCACCTGATACGGGTCCAGCAGAGCCATCCCACAAGGGGCAGGTTAATGGTTGGCAGTAATACTTAAACCAGCTTTTCATGCTGAAATAGAGGGGTTTGGTTTATATTGCCAGTACCTCTAGGACTTCTTGGTTTGGGACAGAGCCCTGTTGTACTCAAGTCTGTGTAAAGATTAATGGAAAATTGCAACCTGTGCTTTGAAGCTGTTTTCAGGATATAAGCAGCAGAAGCATTTCAGGATATAAGTAGTAGAAGCATTTTAAGTAGTCTTGTGCCTTCTGCCACTTCGTTAACGTTCACCTTGGTTGGGTTGTATTAACTGTTGACTGGACTATTTACAGTTGCTTGTTTTTTTGATTGTTTCTCTTTGCATCTCAGCAAAAATCCTAGCTGACCTTCTCTCAGGGTTTGTCTTATTTGTTTCTGGAAGTTCTCCTGTTGCGGAGTTTGGCAGGGGTTTGCTCACTGTCTCTAGTAATAGTTGAGGTGGTTTAGTGAGTTATGAAGAATAAAGTGGATTGATTTCCCTTTTGCAGTCTGAACTAGAAAGGCTGATTCCCTTGGTCTGTGGCACACTCAAGGCCACAAGCCAAGCTGCTATAAATTTTACCTTCTCCTCCTGTGAAATTGCTAAAGAAAAGATGTTTTCCAGATCACGTGTGTGCAACAATGTGGCTTATATTACTAGATGATTCAGCTAAGACTGGTGCCAAAACATTTTCCAGAACTCTTAGCTGGCAGTCGGGTTGAGAAAAGGAAGAACTTGATAGAAATGCTGGGTTGGCTCTGCCATCTGTGTCTGTAACTACAGCCATGTCAGGTACAGTTCCCTTTGAGGCAGCAATGGTCTAACAGAGTGATGAGAGGAGGGGTTCACACAGAGGTCTTGTGCCATGAGGCTGGGGAAGCGTGGGAAATATGTGTCCAGAACTGCGTGCTGCCAGCCTGGGAGCCTGAAAGGAGTACAGAAATGCGTTTGCAATAGGCATGGTTAACGTGTAGAGGTGCCTGTGTGTGCTTCTCCCACTCCAAGTGTTCCTTTATAGTCAAATACCATCAGTATAGAGATCACTGGGGTCCTCTTGGCCAAATGTATTTCCTTCCACCTTCTGCTGAGATGGAGAAAATTCTGTTTTCGTAAATAGGAATGTGATTAGCTCACCTATTTTTCCCTTTGCAGTCACACTTGGCAGTCTCCCAGAAAGTCACTGGAATGAGCTTTTCTGCAGTTATATGTATACATAGAATCATGCCAGAGATGGGACTGGGCAATTGCCTGGAAGTCTGGCACTATAAACACACATTTGTTTAAAACTTGCTTATATGTAGGCTGAGGAGTGCAGAGAATGAGCAGAAGTGCTTGATCAATTTAAATCGGTTTTCTTAACAACACGGCTCTTTGGACTTTACTGCTGATGTTGTAAATTGGAGCACTTTAACCCTAAATCTGGTTGAACGTTTATACATGGGTGAAGTCCAAGTGAATGCTGATGGTGGTGCCTGGGGAATACAGCCCAAAAAGGAGAAACAGGCTGGTTTGTAACCTGTAATAGGGAAGTCTTAATCTCAACTGCTGAACAAGACGTGGTTTTTATTACACACAGAGCATTTGTGGGGAATACAGAGTAGCAACTCTTGGCACTGGAGAATGTGGAGTCTATATTGCTGTGTTGATGACTGTCAGAAAATACATTTATGCAAAATGATTGCAGGATACCAGCAGCCTCCAGCAGCCAGAACATGGGGTACTTGTAGCCTCACTCGTGGATGCATCGAAGAGAGGAAATGTCTACAGGGGGTGGTGGGAATTGTCTCCTCTCCATGTTCCCAGAAAGACTTTAGCTCTCTCAGTCTTCTGCTGAAATACATGCTAGATTCTGCCTTAGTAAAGAGAGCTATAGGAAGAACCGTGGGGGTTTTTTCTGCAACTGCTGAGTCAGGAGGGGGTGGAGATGAGAAACTCAGGGTTGTCATTCTGGTCCCATGGGAAAGCAGTTCAGAACTTGGCACAATAGTTACTCTTAGTATCTGTCCTCTGGGAGCTCACTCTATAGTTTAGCAACCTATCTACTTTCCATGAGAAATTAGGATACCTCTCTATTGCTGCCTGGTTCTGGACTGTGGTCTATAAACCAGATCCAGTTTATAAACCTGTGCCAGTGAGCAGAGCAGCCAAAAAACCCGTCTCTACCCAATGCCCCTGGTACAGCTCCTGGTAATTTGGAAGAGGTCAAGTGTGGCAGGCTTGGGCTACTGCACACTATTGTGTGTAACCTTGGTGTATTCCATGGGAGATGGTGGTCCTTTAAACAGTGGGTGGTGCTCCCCAAGCTCTGTAGCTGTCTGGAGAGGGGGCAATGTTTGCACACGCTGCCATGCCTCTTTCTATGTAATTATTAAATAAGGTAGTTGGGGTCCCAGCTGTGCTCTGACTTCTTTTGTGCTTAAATGTCTGTTCTCTATCCAGCCACAGGAGATTTTCATGCAGTTCGAAGTGCAGGGGCTGGTGCTTTCAAAGCAGAAGGCTTGATGTCCTTTCAGGTTAGTAAGGGCAGGCTCTGTCAGCAAATTCTTGCCAAAGTTCTTGTACTTTTTTTCCCAGGAAGGCTCTTTCCTACCTTTGCCTGTCTCTGAGCAAAAGGCGGCACCAAGTGGCAAATACACTGGGCTCATACTGCAGGGCTTCAATGGCAACACTCAGCTAATCATGAATAGCATCTCTTGCACTTTTTGGTAATGCTGACAGCAGAGCTTGCAGTAGGGACTGGGTTAATAGTGCTTCTGTATTGCTACCAAGTTCTTTTTAATGATTGAGTACTTTGTGGCCTCTGGAATTTCACTCAGAACTGCATGCATGCTTTGGTGGTAAGCAGTAAAATGCTGCATATTACAGACTGAGGTGCACCTTTATAGGTGAAAAATCACCCAGTAACTGCAAACCCAAGCTCAGCTGGATACAAAGATGAAGAAAAATGTATTTACCAAATTTTTATTACTTTTACCGCAAAGATTCTGAATGGAAGCATGGGTGCTATTCAGATAAGGAGACTGTTTTGTGTATTGAAAGTGTGAAAGTTTTTTGTCACACTCTGAATAAGTTGCTGCAGTATCAGAAGTTTGCAGTTTCCTCCCTACTTTGTGACCATTGAATAGTGGAGAGGATAGAGTAAGCAAAAAATATTATTTGGAGGAAATTAATTTCTTTCTGCTCCACCTCTTCCTGTGAGCAAAAGGAGGGGGAAGGCACAATGAAGACATCTGTTCCTTTGAACCCACTCACAGACTTGCTTGGTAATAAAACTAGGGGAGAGGAGGAGAAGCTATTGGTGCTGTTGGAGTGGTTGCTAATCGCTTTGAGTAATGAGGGGGTGAGCTTTTATCATGTTGACCTTCTTAGGAGATATTGAAAAGAAGCTGGCACTGACCTCTGCCAGGATTTAAATCCAGGAGATTCAGAATCCCTTTGTGCCCATTTCAAAGAGAAGGCAAATCTCTGTGGTAGCCACTCTCTCCCCTTCCCTCAGGGTAGGCACCTCAGCTGTACTGACCCAGATACTGCGCTCTGCTCTCCTGGCCGAGCCTGTCGCTGCCAGCGTATCACCGTGATCAGGGCTGCAGCAAACTAAACGGGAGTCCTGCAGGTAAAAGAATTACCCTGTCCCCTGGACTCCAAGCATGCCCTACCTCCCATCCACACTTTGCTCTTGTTATGTGTAGTGCTTAAAACCTTGTGGCTGTAAGCACAGGGCTGCGGGGGCCTCCCCATCCCCCTGCTCCTCCTGCCTAATCTCATTGTGCTGCTTAGTCACAGCAAAGACCCCTCTAATGGGTTTAAGTGGCCCTGCCCCTGGCTGGCTGTGCTGTGCTTTATGTCCAGCCTGGGACAGTGTGTGTAAGAGATGAGGTTGCACACATCTACTGCCTCCGAGTCCTCCTGTGTGTCAGCAGGTGCCTACAGGAAGATTAGCTTTCCCTCTAAGTATCATATCTGGAAACAAAAGCCTGTTTAAAAATGCCAAGAGGGTGATACATTATTCTCAAACTAATAAAATGTGGTTGACAACCCTTCTATGAACTCAGCCGCGGAAGGCAGGGACAGATGGTCCCTTACAAGTTTTTCTAGGTCCTTAAAAGTGTCTTAATGCATAAACCAGTGGTTGTGGCACACACTGGCACTGATAAGGTTGATGGAGGACATTCTTCAGCTGTGGATTTCGAATCTTCTGTGTATTCTTCCACGACATTCTCCCTTAGCTAGTGAGGAGCTGTCAGAGAAATGGCCATCTGGGAGCTGGTATAAAGGCTATAAGCCTGGAATGTTTGTTCAGAGTGGGAATGGTTCTGCCTTAACCAAAGGTAACAAGCAGACAGCTGCTAAAGAGAAGAAAGATGCCTTTGTGCAGTGATGCAAGGAGCAAGTTTGCCAAACCCACACAGTGGAGGAGAAATAGGGACTTTGTTACTGTAGGCGGCACTGGAGCATGACGATGTTGATTTAAAGTTATAGGGTTCTCTAATTTGTGGCTATAAACTGTAGGAACATATGTAATAGAGGTGAGAAAGGGCTACAGGAGGCCCCCAAATACTTCCCTAAACCGCAATGACATAACATTAAGGCAAGAGACGGCACCACAACGTAACAGTCCATAGGGTGTGAAGTTGGGTAGCAGGTAGCAGGGCTAGGTCGGTGCAGGGGCTTGAAAAAGAATGAGACAAACATTGACAAAGGAGAGGCAAGTGAGGCTGGTAAAGCAATAGGCGAGAGCAGAGGCTGGTACTGAATTAATCTTGTGAGATAAATAGGAGTTTGTTTCAGAATTATCTCTTGAAATATTAAGCAATGGAGACTAAAATGTTAAATGCGGTGTCCCTAATAGGCACAGTTGTCCCACACCCTGGGGACCCTCTGCAGGATTGAAAAAAAACATAACCACCAGAAAGAACCCTGTGCTTCTCCACGCAGTGTTTTGATCCCCCTTCTCTCACTTACGGCATGGAGCATCTTGGGGTGATGAGAAGAGCCTTTGGAGACAGATCCACCCTTAGCACGAGGATTTGGTGGGAAAGCCCAGCACTCACACATCACTAAGCTCCAGAGGAGGAGACAAGTGCCTCTAAACAGCAGAAGACTGCTTGATGCCTGCACAAAAGCATGTAAATCGTGCAAGAGCTTATCAAGGGAGAGGAGCACAAAGAGAAGGATGTAATTGATGGGAGGCAGCCCTCGAAAACATCATGTGTGTACTAGTCTGTGGGTGAAGTGAGGAGCAGAGTGGGAGAATGTTGCTTCAAGGGAGCCTCATGAGGTTGGGGACGGAGCTGATGTGTCATTAAATACCTGACAGCACCACAAGCTGGTCTGATGATGCACATGGCTACTGTAGCACCATGTTTGCTTAGTTTGAAAAGCAAAGCTGTAAGCAGGGACAAGCAGGAAGGAAGGGAGGAAATTAAGGTCAAAGTAAGTTCCTTTATAATAAATGCATTATGGTGGTTAAAGGGGAGTGGCAGATCTCTCAATAATAAGTTGCAGCACATTCTCTAGGCTGGGTTAGTTTTAACAGAGATAGAAAACAGAGCAGAGCAAAGAACAGGTTAGATAAAAAGGGATACTCTGTCTACCCAACGAGTAGGAATCCAGGCTGGTAGACTTTACTGGGATGTCTGGGAAAGGTTGGATCATATGTGCTAATTTCAGGAGCTCTCCTCGTCCTTGAAACACATTGCTTATCTGGAATAAGTGTGAACACAAAAATGCCAAACTTAGCCAATTTTACTCATCTGTCAGGGCACTAGATGGGATCAGACTTTACAACTGTATTTAGAGGAGATTACGACACTGCCTGACAGAGGTTGCTGCCCAGTCATTTTCACGGGGGTTTTTACACTGCAAGATAGCTTGAATAAAGTTTAATTTTCTTCACTAAATCAGCATTTTTAGGAACACAAACAGTGTGCAGCATGATTGTACAGCATACTATGTTCTATTCTAGAGGCAGAGGAAAAGCCACCATGGATTTGGCTAGCAGATCATGTGAGGATCTTCTAAGTTGACAGGAATTTGCTTTGGCAAGTGACTCCAGTGCTGGCACGATCTGCAGTGGAACACTCCAATACAGTGCTCGGGGCAGGGGTGGGGTTACCGAACAGGAGAAACCTCCTGGAAAGCCGAGAGATCCTCCAGGAGCCTGCAGCTCGTGCTACAGCAGCTGATGGGATCTGGGCAGGGCCTGGAGCAACAGTGGCCAAGCACCTCTCCACGCCTATAAAAGAAAGCCCCTGGGGAGCACCAAAGACCGGGAGCACCAAAGACCAGGAGCATCTCCAACAGGGCAGGCAAACTGCCTGTGGTGCAGCAGTTCACACAGAGTGCCAAGCCCTGCCAGCTCGACCAGTAAGAGAAATATAGACTAGTGGAATTGCATCCTGCCTTCCCTGAGACAGGCCCGACAGACCGACAGGACACAAGATACAGAGGATTCCCAGTTCTCTCTCCTCCTAGTTGAACACAGTGGCCTAAGGGATAGGGGTCAATGTGACAAGTTCCTCTCTGGCACAGCAGGCACATCTCCTCTGTGACTGCCCTAGCTCCCCAGGTGCTCTGGCACCATACGTGTGAGGCTCTGCAAGTGGAACTGGACAATAATGAGGATGATGGTTCATCCAGCATGGARGTGTCATCGAGATTAGGTCAGCCTATGCCCCGTGTCAAAACTGCTGACCCATCAAAAAGATGGGTCATTGTCATAGGAGACTCCCTTCTGAAGGGAATGGAATGCCCTATATGAGGACCAGACCCTCTTCTTAGGAAAGTCTGCTGCCTCCCTGGGGCCTGGGTTAAAAATGCAAAGGGAAGGTTTCCTACACTAGTGTTCTCTAGGGCTCAGTATTGGGTCCAGTCCTGTTTAATATCTTTATCAACAATCTGGACATGGAGATCGAGTGCACCCTCAGTCGGTTGCAGGTGACACTGAGTTGAGTGGGAATGTTGATCCGCCRGACAGCAGGAAGGCTCTGCAGAGGGATCTGGACAGGCTGGATCGATGGACCAAGGTTCAACAAGGCCAAGTGCCAGGTCCTGCACTTGGGTCACAAGAACTCCATGCAGTGCTACAGGCTGGGAGAAGAGTGGCTGGAAAGCTGCCCAGCGGAAAAGGCCCTGGGGGTGCTGGTTGACAGCATCTGAACAGGAGCCAGGGTGTGCCCAGGCGGCCAAGAAGGCCAATGACATCCTGGCCTGTATCAGGAATAGTGTGGCTAGCAGGACCAGGGCAGTGATTGTCCCCCTGTACTGGGCACTGGTGAGTCTGCACCTTAAACCCTGTGTTCAGTTTTGGGCCACTCACTATCAGAAAGATACTGAGGTGCTGGAGTGTGTCCAGAAAAGGACAATAGAGCTGGGGAAGGGTCTGGAGCACAAGTCTGATGAGGAGCAGCTGATGGAACTGGGGTTGTTTAACTCAGAGAAAGGGAGGCTGAGGGGAGACTTTATTGCTCTCTACAACCACCTGAAAAGTTGTAGCCAGGTGGAGGTTGGTCTCTTCTCCCTGGTAACAAGCAATAGTCCAACGGGAAGTGACCTCAGGTTGCATGAGGGGAGGTTTAGTTTGGTATTAGGAAAAATTTCTGCATAGGAAGGTTTGGTAAGCATTGSAACAGGCTGCCCAGGAAAGTGGTTGAGTCACCATACATGGGCATAATTAAAAGGTGTGTACATGTGGCACTTAGGGACATAGTTCAGTGGTGGACTTGGCAGTGACAAGTTAACCATTGCACTTGATGATATTAAAGGTCTTTTTCAACCCAAATGATTCTGTGATTCTATGAACACTGGGAATGCAAGCTGTGCTGAGAATTTGTCTTGGAATAGGCCAGGCTTGTTCTTTCTTTATCAATCTCTAGACAGTACTGACTTGTTAGTTAAGATTTGTATGCAACACTAGTAAGTATGGACTCTACTGTGTGCTGGGACTTAGAGGACTCTTGAAAGAAAAGGCTGAAAAACAGAACCTGTGAAGTACTGCTCTCCTTTGTCCTTTTGTGAAGTGCTAGCCTTGGGTCTGAAATGTCCTGGATGGAAAAATTGCTTCCAATAACCCATGATGCTGTTGGCTTCATGGAAATGAACTGTCTGTGCAACACTGCTCTCTTTTCACCCTGCTTTTCAAGGCAGAGCTTGGTGCAGATCTATGTGGTGCTTCTAGGAAGAGCAAACAAAGGGTTGCAGTAGTGTTCTGGAAGCTGCTGCTTGGCCCACAGACCCGTCTCTAGGTAGGAGTAGAGTCTAGCCTTGGGAGCTTGCATCCAGATTCCCAGTGAGAGCCGTGTTGGATGGTTTTTCAGGAATGCGAGCAGCTGCTGTCCTCCACGAGGCATAAGGTCCCAGCCACCGTGTAAGGAACCACAGGGCTGTTGGGCCCTGCTTTGGAGGATGTTGATGCTCTGCTGCTGTCAGGCTCCCTGGGATCCGGGACGTAAGCAGGCTCTGGGAAGTGCCATCTCGCAGGCTGCTAGGAATAATCATTTTGTGGTGTCTTGTGGTAGCACAGTTAGAAGAAACCTTGGGGTCTTTCATCCTCTTCTGGAACAAGCAGACAGCTGGCTTTACAGGCAGAGGGATGGACTCAGTAGGCAGTTGCTTCTTCTCTGAGGTGGTTGTAGGTCTAGTCTGACTGATACATAGCAGGTTGGGATGGACAGGGAAAGTGGGTTTTGCTAACAAATCCCCATATCTTCCCTTTAGTCCTGACAGAATTCTTCTATTACAGCTCTTCTTACAAATCTCCCATATATCAGCTTTAATTTAGCAATGCACAAGTCAGACATAGTTTGTCAGTTCTTTCCCCTGAAGCAGGGTTTGTTAGCCAGCAGTGCCAGAAGGGATGTGTGTGCCCTGGTGCCTTCCTCTCTTTGCTCCAGTCTCTGTTCTGCAGTGGGACTTGTCTGGACTGATAATACTCATACCACTTACAGAAGCACTCTGCCCAGACCTGTCATTGCCTGGTAGAGAAATTTTTTTCTGATCATCAGGCCTGGGACAGMATATAATCTTTGTCTTCCTTCTAAAGTGGCTGTGGAGCAGCCTAAACTGTTAAGAGACTGCTTTAGGAAAGAAATGGCTTAAAATAATGAACTGATTCATGGCATTTGCTACTGCAATCTAAAAGGAGTCTCCTCTGTGTACTTTACTCCTTTTTCCCCGGATAGGAATGACAGTGAGTGGGGTGGAAAGGGTGATATGATATGAGTTTTGATCATCTTCCATGCTGCAGAAGAATTACAGGCACCAATAAACTTAGCAGGTGGTCATTGAAATGCAAGCATTTCCCATGAGCTATAGTTGCAGCACAGAGCTTGTTGCCCCATCACACATGAAGGTTGAAACACAAATGGGTTTAAAAGGAGTTGTGCAAATTCATAGAGAATTTGTCTGTCGAGTGACTACTTAGCATTTACAAGGCTGCATGCAGAAACCTCTAAGACACACTTCTGAAAGCCAGGGAAGGTATGTCAGAGGAGATATTGCTGTAGGCTACTCTGCCTTTTCACACTTTTCCCTGAACTTTCTACTCCTTGTCACTGTCAGACAGTCCACGGTTGATGAACTGACCCASGATTGTTTTTCTAGCGTTGTTGAACACTGACTGTTGCTTTGCCACGATCTCTSTCCCACCCTGCCATTTTTGCCTTTCGCACAGACTTGTCCTGCTGGCATCCCAGTCAGAGCCTGCTTGTGTGAGGCATCGCCCTAATGAGTGCTGGAGCTCTCAGTTTCCCTTTTCACGCAAGGAGGGCAGCTGCTCCAGTGTGGCTGAGAGAGGAAAAGTAGACACAAGTATCATGAGCAATAACAGTGTTTAAAAATAAATGGCACAGCAGTTCAGTTGTGCAGACAGATCAGCTGCTTGGCTTTTTTCACTTGTGTGAGCTTCTTTGATATGCCTGCCATTGTATTTTGCAGCTTGATACCTTCTCACTCCTTCTTCATTTGCTGAGCCCTTGTCTCTAGCGCTTCGACTGAAAGTATCTCCAAGTATGTTAAAAAGATAAATGCATGTTTTCTGGCTTCTTAAACTACCCTCATTCACAGCAGTGGAATTTAAAGTATATTATCCAACCCCCTTTTCAGACCCTCTTTTTCAAGGGGTTTGGATACGAAACTCCAGAGTTCTGCTAACAGGAAGGTAATGCTGCTGAGTGTTTGACTAGTGTCTGGTTGGGTGGCTTGTACAACACAGGTCCTTCTCTCTGAGGCCAGCCAGGGACGTGCTCTGTAGCAAAAGTGGGGCACAGACTTTCTTAAGGATTTTAATACAAAACGTGTAATTCACAAAGCTTGTTTTGCTGGAACAAACATTATGACTAAACACGAACAGCTCTTAGTTTGTGGACCTGATTGGTTGTGTTYCTCTACTTTCCCCTCCTCCATCCACATCCCCTCTGCTAATTGCTTTTCATCAATTTTATCTAGTATTTATTAGTAGACRGGAATATCATCAGCCATTCATTAGATTTCTGTTGAAATGGCTTTTTTCTAGCAGGAGGTTTCAGGCTCTGGTGCCCATTCTGCAAAACTTCAGGGTGGAAAGAAACTTCCCATGTTGGAAATTTGCTGCAGTTTGATACCTTTTGGCCAGGATTGTTAGGCAAAGGCCTCTCAACAGTGTTCAGTGCTGGCTTTTTTCCTCCTGCCAAACTCTTCACACACACACACACACACACACACACAMATGTTGCTGGGTTTCTATTCCAGTTTTACTTCTGATGCCCCAGCCCTCGCTCTGCCTCTGTCACCTTAGCGCCCACCATGGGGCTTTAAGTGAGACTTTCAAACACATGCTGGGTCAGCTTCTTCACCTCCAAGAGCAGGTGACACAGATGACTGGGCTAATTTTTAAGGCCATACAAATGTGTTAGGTTGCCTTAGTGTGTTTCTGTGACTTTAGAAGCCTGTGTGCTCAGAGATCATACAACCCTAGTCTATGCTACAAAAATTTGCCACTTAAAGCTCTTTAAGAAGAACTGTTGCATTCCACTAGGACTGCTTATATATGTCATCTAAACTCCCTTCTCAAAACCTCACATTAACATGTGACTGTTCTCAAAAGCTGCATGCATGACCTTCCTGRCATATGCAAAAGAGCTGCTATTGATTTTACGTCAGCTTTATTCCTTGGATGKTCGTGAGTTCATGTATTTATTCCTGTTTATTTATTATTTGCAGTGCCCAGCTATGTAACCTCATTACTTACCCCATTCTGTAATCAGCTCTTCCCATCTAGTAGGAAAGAAAATAAGCACATGCAGTCTGCATTACAAATCAGTGTGTGCTGGTGTAGCTCAGCATTGACAGTGGAGCTGTTCTGCACTTCTGTGTCTCGTGAAAGCTCACTGAGTAAATGTTTTATAGGATCCAACCTAGTTCCCACTTAATGGAAAAAAATCTTATTGGTTTCAGAGGTATATGGATCACTCTTCTAATCCTATGAAGGACTGTAGCTATATTCTTCTGTGGATTTTAGCATGACTGTATTCTGAATGCCATAATGACTGCTGYGATATTAGTCTGCATATTTTCCATCGAGGTGTGAAATCATCTTGATGTTTGGAACTGCTCAGATATTTTTCTAACCCATTGCTTATCTCTGCATGGGAGCAGCGTGCTGTAATAGCCTTAGGACTGACTGAATATTGCATGCTACTGGACTGTGAGTTCTCCCTTAATGCAGGGGATTCCTGCAGTCTTTTTGAAAACAAGAATAGGGAAAGGGGAGAAGGATGTGAGAAAGATTTTAAAAGGAATTTGTAATGAACCTTTGCAGACTAGCAGTTAGGTATTACAGGTCTGTTACTGTGCTTTTCTATATAAACTGACTGATGTCTTACTTTGAAGCCATGCTGTAGATTTCCATCATGTTTTTAATCTTTGAAGCATTATTGAAGCATATCTAAATGCTACCAAGAAATTTTCACTAACGTATAACATGTGCAGTCTCTGACAATGTTTCAATATAATAGTTAAATATTTTTGGCAGGTGTGYAGCATATACACAGCGATTTAGAAAAGCATTTAAAATAATTTTTGTGTGTTACTAACACCTCTTGTATCAAGACTCAAAGTAAAATTCCGTACGGTGAGGTTTTTTTCTATATGCTGTCAGGTTTAACTTGYTGCACTGGAGTCATCCTGAAGAGTTCATCAGAAACTGGCTACTTTCTCTCAGAAACAGRCTTCTGCATTGAGCCTGTTGCTTTCATGCAATGCCCAAGGAGTGAGTCCAGACACTAACGTCACATTTTCTATAAAGAACAATCTTAATAAAACCAAGATGATGCAACTTCCCTTTCCTGTGCATATAGCTTTTCTTTTTCTATCTGGTTAATTTTTAACCTTGTTTAGTTTTCCTTGGAACTGACAGCTCCACTACTGATATGCCATTTCTCTGAAACAACTTTGGAAATAATTTCCTTTGCATGGCCGAGTGGATGCATGTCCCTTCAGGGTAGTGGGGGGCATAAGCTACAGTATGCTGGCTGCCTTGTTTCGGTTCCTGTTTCAGAGAGATTTTTTGCTGTAGTGTTGCATTTCTGCAGACCACTTGTCAATCTTCTGGCATCCTTTTGCATGGCGGTGGGAGAGCTAAATGCCACTGAGTCAGAGGGTTAAACAGATTGTGAGGATCAGCTGCAATGGCTGAACGGGCCAGATGAAATCCATGGCTGAAAATTTGGTACCCTGAAGTCTTAGTGACCTCRTGTAGCACGGCAACAATTGCTTTTCAGATCTGGACATACCTTTGACTATTTCCTRTGGTGACACAGAGTTCCTTTCATGGGCTCATCCCAGAACACTGATAGCATCAGGACAAGAAGATTATCAACAGTGTCTTCCCAGGCCTGACTGGCAGATGAGAGCAGACCTTGCTTAAGCAACTCCTGCCTTGTGTGGGTTTTGTTGCTCTGAGCGACCCATCTACCCAGCAATGGCAATGCGCTGTAKAGCCCTGCTATCCATCCCTGTGGAGATGTGGAATTAGCAGCTTCCAGGCCACCRATGGTGACAGCCTGGGGAGAATTGTCTTGGCACAAGGAGTGCAGAAGTGCTTTGCTCGCATTTGGTGCCAGATGTCTGCTTATTTCTGGCTACTGGAGTAATGCCAGCTCTGGGGTGGGTGTGGAAAAAGGGATTTGGGCAGTTAACTGTGGGAAGGGGAAGAGAGGTCAGGCCTGGCTGCTCCTCAGTGCCTTACAGGATCTTCTTACAGCAGGAGCCTTAAGGGACTGAGTATCKTGCTGCAACACCCGTGGGCAGCTCTATAGTCTGTCTTTAGACTCATTCCCTACTACTCTCCTTTTTTAATACCTGTGGGAAATATATGGGGGTCTGGCATCACMTGTGCTTGGCATGARGAGAGCCAAAAACATGCTATGGGARTCRCACTCACCCTGGAAGTCTGGCCAGGAGCACAATTGAAGCAAGTTAGATATAGATCACAGGGTCAGGATAACGATTAGTCCTACCCTTCCCCCTAGTTGTAATTAGCTGTGGTGATGTCACCCTCTGTTCTGACTTCTCAGTGGCATTAATTACAGAGCTGCAAATTTCCTGCSTTTCCCTTTTAATTGCTCTCTGGGAAACTCAGAATTTACACCCTCTGTTTAATGTCTGCCAGCAAACTTCCACATGACATGCTTCAGGTCCTAACCTCTGGCCTGTAGCACCGCCTGGAAATGGGCTTGATTGGGGTGCTTGCTTAGATACATTTCTAAATGTGAACACTTCGGGTTAGGAATGATCCCTCTGCTTCTCTTGAGCTTGTGTCCTTTCATCCCATTTCATTTTGGACTCAGTCCTGAAGAGCAAAAGGTGTTCAAACCCTGCAGTGCAGTTAACCCTTCCTTTAAGAGAATTCTGTCCCTCACTAGATGAGCCTGTTTCTGTCAGAGATAAGTTCCCTGCTGGTGAGACAGGGTTTGGGAAATCTGAACTGGTGCAGTTCTGCATGGCTTGAGTGGCCTGGGATCTGTTCTAGTCCTGTGAGGACCCTACAGCCCTTCACTTGGACTGCACCTGCTTCAGAGGCTGTGGCTTGAACCCAACCAGTAGTGGCTTATGGTCTGTCACCCGTGGCCCCTGATGAGCTCCATGCAGCCTCTAATGGTTAGGGTCAGATGGAAAGTACTCTTACCAGTACTGCTGAAGGGATGCGGGAAAGAGACAACAGTGATTGCACTAAGAGTTGTCAGGGGAGAGAAGGAAAAGCTGTTGAGGGCACGTGGGATCCTGGGGGCCAGGGACGTGTCAGGATGAACTGGTTGGATCCCCACCAGTTCAGAGTGGGGATCTGCTGTGTCAACCCCTGATCCAGGCTGGTGCTGAGAGAAGGAAAGCAGCCTGTCTCCTCCGCTGGGGTGCTCACCTGAGCGTGTGGGTAAGCAAGGCTGCCTGTATCCCTGAGCAGGCTTCCCAGGCACCTTCTGTGCTMTAAGCAGAAGCTGATGTGCACTGTGAGGAACCAAGGTTCTTCACTAATCTATTTAGAGAAGATCATAAAAAAACTGTCCAGATCCTATTCTGAGGAAGCTCAATCTAGAGCATCCATGCCCCTGATCTTCATGTTTGTTTTGCAGCCATTTATTTTCCTGGATGACTTCTCAGCCTTGTGCATTTTGCTCTGTACACCAAGGTGGCCTCATGGCTTCTTCAGTCAAGCATCTCCCAGTCAATCCTCCTTTTATTTTGGGTGCCTCTCCCCTTTCAAGTGGGGTGCGTCTATGACAATGGATCCATCATTAACATGAGGGGGAACATATCCCATAATCAGGAACCTTCTGTTTAGAGAGAAGTGTTTATTATACACAACTTGTTAGGGAGTGTCAATCAACCAGGCTCCCTTTGTTACTCCGTAATGCATCATTAATGATGGCTGCTGCTGTGCATTTAATTTCATTGCACACAAGGGCCTTGTCTCTGTTTCCTCATCCCCTTCCCCCTCTTTATAATCACCAGCACAGAAAAAATTAATAAATCAGTCCAGGGAAGGAAAGCCACAGACTCGCTATAGGCTATCTTTGGTGTCCTTGTTCTCACTGAGTTGTACCTTACTCTTGGAGAAATCTCTTGGATGTCAGTAGAGCTATTTTGGAATTACTACTTGCTCTGCATCTTGAGAAAGGGGATTGGTGTCTGCCCACACATGTACAGGAGCATGGATAACTGGCCATGTAATGAAAGACCAGTGGTATCTCATGAAAATGATCTGTTGAGTCCTGGGGATGCATGTGTCACATCCTTTTCAACTCTTCATTTCTGCCTCACCCCTCTGGATCTTTGAGCCCTGAGAACATGCTGATGCTTTGCTGACTGACATCTCACTCATTCAGCCCAACTCAATTAGCTTTAAAGAAGAATATTCAACTGCTCCAGGGCTTGTGAAAGGTGGATGGGAGAAACAAGCTTACTGGAGGCTATATATTCACTAAGAAAGTCAGTGCCTACCCTGGAATTTTTTAGGAAACTATGAAGAGTTAAAAAAAAAAACCCACAACCTGGAAAATCCCCAGTTAAGAGTGATAGGCGAAAATGCTAGTTGCAGTGTATTTGTTTCTTAAATAAATCTAACTATGTGGTTTGGGACCAGCCTGTTGGAAGCCCTGAAGCTGATTTTCTCCTACTGTCAAAGTTTGCAGCCTTCRTCTGCAGCTGAAATTCAGCATGCCAGTAATGGCAAGGATAATTCTGCCTTCTGGCTGGAGTCTGCTAATTGGTTTTGGTTGATCTCCCTGTCTCATTTTTTCTGTTTGAGTACCTCTAGGGCTTTTTTTGAGCAGAGGGGGCCAAGTCCTGATGTGAACTGTGGGTACCAAACTCTCTGGTTTTGTTGCTCTTTCCAGGATYAGAAATTACTTGGATTGTCTGGGTSCTTTCCYGCTCTGTGGAAAATCCAGTCCTGTTTTGTGGTCCTGAACCAGCTGCCTGGTGTCCATCGTGGCACCAAATCTTTTCTAAGTCCTTATGTGGTGCTGCTACTCATATATGTCCCTTGGGTGGACATGACACTGACATTTGTTCCTCTGGAAACATTGGTTTGTGTGGTCATTCTGGTAGGAAAGCAAGGAGTGGCTTGTGTTGAGGGTAAGACACCCTCACAAATACTTCTGCCCATTCTCCTGGGTTTTTCCAAAGGAGCTCCACTCCTCATCCTGTTCCAAAGAATGACCCAATCAGTCCTGAGGACACTGCATAGCAATTGGAGGAGAAGGAAATTCAGTCAACTTCAGATGGACTTCTTTAATTCCCTCTCCTCACATCCTTGGCTCAGGGCCATAGTCTTTTGGGATTTCCCTCTGGCAAACTGCTTTGGCAGAATGCTCCAGGCTGGATTCCAGCTTGTTCGCCTTTGTCCTGTGCGTGTTGGGGCAGCCAAGCCTGGCTGTGGGTTTCCAGGATTGTCGGATGGAATCCCGCTCCTGTCCGTCTGCATGGGCACAACCTCTCCCTGTGTACACACGTGTCCTCTACTGGTTACCAACAGGGAAAACTTGCCTCTGCTGCTCTTGGCCAACAGTTTGGCCTCTCAGTCAAGAGCATCCTGCTCTGGAAGGCAAAGGTCATGAGCGAAGCCGTTTTAAACACCTGATAAGCAGAGCTGTTGCAAAAACCTTGATCGTTTTCCATCTGAGTGGAGTAACTCACAAGACTGCGTTGCCTGAATTTTCCATTGTAAAGGACAAATAACAAGATTTGATATTTCTTTTCTGGAACAGAGCACTTGAAGTTTTTGAAATGTTTTGCATATTTTCTATTTGCTGTTCCTGTACCTAAGTATCTGAAATATTTTTAGATTCTTCCTCCTCTGAATAATTTCAGAGGTTTTATGTCCTTTGTTCCAACTCCAAAGGAAGTCAAATTTCAGAATGTTTCAATCTTGGTCATAGTGGATTTCCATCTTCTGTACTGCTCTGTGGATTTATTTGATATTTAACAAACACAGAATTCAGCACAGAGGAGGACAAATTTTATCTTTTTTTTTCCAATTTTTTTCTTAAAACCTACTGTTTTACTGGAGTCACATTTCTGGAGTTGCTGTTTCCACTCTAAGGTTGCTTTCTCGCTCCACTCAGCATTAATTCCAGGGGCCTCCAGTGGCCCACCAATGGACCAAATGGTCTTTTGGTGCTGGGCTCTGAACCTGTTTTCCCAGGATAAGAATATACCACTTAGATTAAGGCAGTCACCATGCATTCACCATGGTGCTGGGGGCATAAAGTGCTTCTCAGTGTGATAATTTTTAGCGTTTATAAAAATTGACAGAGATCCTAAATGTGCATTACTGAGAAGAAAGTGTGAAGATGTACTGACTAGTCTCTCCCGAAAAAAAAAAAAAAGAAAAAAGGAATTTCCGGCTTTAAATTTTACTGTACTCTTTAGTTTGACCCCATAGGCTGAATTGAGATTTCAATAAATGTATCTGGTAAAAAGGATTTACCTGCTAATGCTTTCTGCTCTTTTTGTGGAAGATTCTTCAGAGAAGACCTTGCCATGTGATAAACTGGTGCTGAATTTCATCTCTAGACAAACTGCACAAGAAGCTTAACTGTCTAGATCTTTGTTGTGGTAAGAGACCGAGCGAAAACTTGGTATGGAATGAAGCTCTCAACTTCGTATTCTGAGTTCTTTGCTAAATTTTGTTCCTTTACATCCAGTGCATCTTCAGGCTTGCTTTATCTTGAAGATGGAACTATAACCCTTGATACTTCCCCCCTCATTCATGGCCAGCATAGAACAAATAATTAATTATGGAGTCTTAAATCACTGCTTGAAGCCCTAAAAGCAGATCGTCATTTCCTTTAAATGTCTCTGGCACTAGCTCAGTATCTCTGATTTTCATGTCTCACCAGTTGCTATTTTTATGTGTTTTCTACGGAAGAGGCTGCACCAAATAAAGCTCTGTGTTGTAGTAAGTGATTGAAGACCTTAAAATGGCTCCCACTCTGTTATGTGCCTTATAACCTGAATTCCCAGCTCAGCTTTTTCCCCGTGCCAGGAAATATCTCCTACCTTTGAAACTCCTCTCCAGAGATGTAAGATTAGTTTTATGCTGTCAGGAGCTGTCATTTCAGGCAATTAGAAATAGATCAGCTGACACCTGGTAGTTTTGCAAATGCCTTTCTTTCCTGCAACTGCTTCATTCCTGGCTGGTTTTGAAGATTACATGCAGGGTAACTCTTCCCTATTACCCACATACACTCTTTGTTCCTGGCTGCTGTTCTCTGGCTGCTTTTTCACTGTTGGTGAAGTTATCGGTAGCTCTTAATGCTGCTGTGAGGTTGCTTTATTTGTAGCGTAAGAGGGGTGGAAGCGGCAGATTTCTCACTCTTAGCTAACCCAGTGTCTGAAGAAGGAAACAGAGAAAATAGGAATTGTTATTGCTGAAGGCAGAGGCAAATAAAAAAGGAGCTTTTACTGCCCTAGAGATCTGTCCTCTACTAGGACTGGGAGGAAACATGCAGCAGGAGCTAGAGAACTGCATTCACAGAGTGAAACTCTTTGCATGCCCTTCGGCTACATCTTTCATTAGGCGCCTGCCAGCCCTCTGCTCAGCACCGATCSCAGCCCACCTGTCTGGTCTTGTGCTCTCTCTGTACAGCTGCTTCTGCTTTCATTTGTTTCTAGGTTAAATATTGCCACCTGAAATATGCAGTTCCCAGAGGAGACACAGTCAATGTTAGTGAAAGGCTAGGATCTGTTTCTTTGCATTTTGGGTTGAATTTGGATTATAAAATCTGTGTAAGAGAGTGAGGGGGAGGCTGAATGATGACACTAGGAGGAGCACAGCTCTCTTTGGTGACCTCTGCATTGCCTCCAGAGAATCCTGTATGTATGTGAAATTACAAACTCTGGGACTTGGTTATGCTGCCAACTTCATTTTGGCTTTCTCCTCTCTCTCTGAGGCTGTATTTTAACTGAAGCAGAGCTAGCAGGCAGTTAACCCAAGTGCTCCGCTGTGGAGACGTGCTACCCTAGATAATAACATAGTTTCTATCAAACTGTTGTTTGAAAGAGGTCTCCTTGACAACTAAGTTTCTTGCCAGGGATCTGTTATCTCTGGGTAGAAGCTAATCAGAGAGCCTGAAAGGTAACCAAATGCCAGGCGCTGGCCTGTCTGCTATGTCAGACATCCTCAATGGCAGAAGCAGAGGAGGGTCTGCCCACATCCAGAAATAGCGAGGGAGCGAGGTTCTTGGCTCCCTGTGTGCACATAGATGGGGGGGAGAAGGAAAAATGAGTGGTCTCAAGGAGCATGGCATTCAAAACTTCGTTTTGTCACAACATGTGAGCCCCTGAGGAGCCCTTTGGGAGAGGTCTGAAGGGTGGAAGGCTCTGGAGATGAGCGTCTGTGCCCCTGCTACATCAGATGAGTGCTGAGAAAGGCCAGGACTTGGACAGATGGAGTAACGGAGATTGGAGGCGGGGGAGCCTGGCCTTGTGCCAAGCTGTGGAATGGGGTGGGCAGATCACAGAGAGAAGCTGGAGGGGGGGTCAGAGGAGGATAATCCTCGGGTGGTGATGAAGGCTGCAGCTGTTTGTGTTAGTGTGGCATTGCAGAGGTTTTCTGCTGCTGGGCTCTGGGTATCAGCAGGACTCTGGCAGCCCTGAAAGCTGGGTGAAGTGGGGTGCTGACAGGCTTGTCCCCTTCCTTTGGTCAGTGTCCCAGGGGRTGTTCTGGGACATTCAGCTGATGGTGGAGGAGCCTGGAGGTGTGCAGTGCCCTGGACAGAGCCTCGCCTGGCCTGGTGTGGGGTTGTGAGAGCTATGACAGTAGCTGGGAGGGAAGGCAGGAGCCAGCATTTGGATATGCTGGTGTGTGTTGCCTTAGAAAAACTGCTGAACTCAACTTGTGTTTCTGACCCCATTTGCACCAAGTCACAGCACTGCCCTGTCCAAATGCTTCTTCCAGATGCCCCAGGGGGCAAGTGGGATGCTCTGGTGAGAACAATTAACTTGCAGCGAGCAGGGAAGCAAGTGAGGAGCCCAGCAGTAAAGCTGGTGAGCAAGTGAGGGCTCTCTCAGCTCCTRGAAGCCTCTTGCTGCTACTGTCCCTGGCAGAGGCACCCAAATGGTGCTGCACTGCAGGACCTGGCAGGAAGCAGTCCCTGGAATAGAGCATTTCTTCCCTGCTCACTGTGGTGTTTCTAACTCCTCCAGTACAAGTGTACATTGCTGCTGTTCTGCTTTGAGTCTGGAGGGTGTTTGCCTGGGTGGAAGAACTGAGGAGGGATATTAGAAAATCCAGCAGTTTGTGATGTGCAAGTGAGCACCTAGATCACAGCAAGGCAGGGACCATTAGGTGCCAGGAAAAGATGCACTGTACTCCTGTGCTCCAGAGAAGGAAGCCCTCTGTCCTGGGAAGAATATACCCTGCCCTTGCCATCCCTTGGGCAGCAGGCAGGTTCCTTTTTGGAGTGTTTTTCCCAGGACATCAGTGTCTCAGGGAACAATACATGGGATCCTTCTGTCCCTTTCCTAGCAGTGCCATCTCTCCACCTCCCTATGAGACCTGGTGGGTTTTACTTTGCCATTGTTTTATTTAATAAATTTGTAGAGAGAGCTGATGCCAACCATCCAAAAGGAAGCTTTGAGCGAATAGCAGTGAGCTGGTTTGCTAAACTTGAGGCACTCAGAAGCTGAGTTGGACTCAAAAATGAAAAGCTCTTGGTGTATTTTTATTTCTGTTCTGTTTTCTTCAGCTTTTTAAGTGAGACTCATCTCCTTCAGGGTATTCTTGGTTATTTGCAGCTGTGATGGATAGGAATTGCTCATTTCTTTTCATAAACTTAAGCCGAGACTTTTGCCCTGCCTTAGGACTCCAGAAACTTGCGTCTTCAGAAAAGACAGAAGACAAGTAAGAATTGGCAATATGGCCAAATACCGAATATTGAACACTTGTCAAGTACCTCCAGCACATCTTTGTTGAATGCCTGAACCTGAATCCAATACAAATACTTGTCTGTGGCTCAGGATTTGGAGACTGTGAGGAACAGCTCTGTAGGTGTTTGTTAGGTTGGTACATGGAGGTGATGGATGAGAATGTATCTTCTTGTGTGTCCTAGCCAAAAATGGTTTGTAACAAAACATAACAGTTATTTCTGTCCAGCTGGCAGGGACTGTTGAGAGCTACTGTCTGAAAAGTGCAGACAGATCTCCATTCTTCTCTCTCTGTTCATTGGGAAGTTTGAGATCGGGCTCTAGAAGCAATTCTGTGCAAAAGCTGTCTAAGCCCAGCCTAAGCCCTGCTTGTTCTCAATCTGCAACTTCGGATGCGCTGGAGCAGGCACATCAAATAGTTACAAAGGGTGTGATTAAGCCCTGGGAAAGAGCAAGCAGGCAGCTTGTTTTATGTTTCCTCCCCTGTGTTTGTGTGAGTCATGGAGCTGGCGGCGGTCCTGCTTTCACCTCACAGAGAGCAGAAATAAGCGTGTTAGAGCCCCACACTAATTTGCTGAAAATAGCCAAAAGCCAGGCTCTTAAGATACCCAAAAGAGATTGCAACTCCTCAGTTTATTGATTCTTCTTCTCCCTGCTTCAAGTTAACAGCTTTTAAAAGACATAAAATGGGAAGAGCATGCATGCTGCCAGCAGTGCGTGGCTCTGTCCCAGCCCTTGCCTGAACGGCGCGTGTGACCTTGCAGGGTAAGCAGTGGGATGGTGTGTGGAGACAGGCATTTGAAGCAACACAGAACAGGTAAGAAATGTCTTCACATGTTACCCTGGAGGCTGCTGGCATGTCATGCCACTGCCACGGCAGCAGAGGGGCTGGCTCTCACCATCACACAGGAACTCTACCCAGAGCAGTCACAGGCCAAGGGCTCTGCAAGTCTCTATTGGTTGGGGCTTGCCCCTGCCATTTGCCAATGCAGGGGGCAAAATACCAGCTGAGAGCCTTGCAATGGTGCCAACTCATAACTGCATTTTTGTTTCTGTTTTTAATCAAGAGTGATGTTAAATTTTATGCTGTCATTAAAGCTCCAGCTTCTGGAGCCAGTAGAGGATGCTGTGAGAATCCCAGCTTTGTTTCTGAGCAGGGGAAGGAAGTCAGGAAGACAGTCTGGCAGCTTGTAGCTTGGGGTCAAGCAATGAACCCCGTGTTCCTTCCATGTTTCCATGGGCCAAGTCGATGTTCCAGGTTCTGCACACAACAGTTGGCAGAGCAGCCTCTGATCCTAGCTGTTGTATTGGGAAAAGMAGGAAAAGTGCTTCAACTTGTAGGGGATACAAGGCTTGCGTGATGATCACAAATTCAGCTCAGCTCAGCTGAGCAGGAGGGGAAATAGGTGAGAGAGGCTGCTCTCAGTTCAGCCGCTGGTGTGGGGAGTGCAGCTGTGGTTTGGGGCTCACTGAACCAGGGCTGTTTGTGTGCCGAGCATCTCAAGCAGGCAGGAGAGCCAACCATCTCCCAGCCTTCGTGCAATGAAGCGATTGCTCTTTAGCAGTGCAGGCTCCCCCGAAGCCCAATTCCTGCATTTCCTCCCTCCTCCCTGCTGTAAGCAGTCTTTGCTTCACTTGTTTCCACATTTGTTTCTTCTGTTACACAAACTCTGGTCTCAGCCCTCTGAGCTGAAATACTCTGGGCTTTCAAAAGCGTGACACTGAATTGCAGAGTCTCTGCAATCCTCTCTGCTCCATGCCCAGCTCTTAGCCTTGGCAGAGTGAGCAACAAAGTCAAGGAGCGTTAGTGAGTGTTGCTGKTCAATGCTTGAAAACCGTGTGTGTCCTCTGAACTGACACAGTTTTGCTCTAAACCCAGACCGCATTCCATTGGATTCAACAATTATTCCTCATAGAGTCTGCAAGCTTTGTGGCCATGTGAGGGCTCTGTTTGTCCCTTCTTTCACTTTTTCTGCTTCCTCTGCTATTCTCCAGACATGTTCCTTTTGTCATCCCTGCTACCCTGACTTTCCCAGAAGAGAGAATTTCCCCCTGTGGTCTTTAAACTGGCCCTCCATCCAGCCCTCTTGCAGCCCACCTGCCTCTCACACTGTCRGTGCTAGGGCTGGGCCCTTTTCTTTTAACTGGAGTGGAATGGGAAAATGGGTATGAAGATTTAGAATTATCCACCCCCCTTTTTCCAGGCTCCTTATTGAATATGAGTTCATAGGAGGAGGGGAGGAGAGGAAGAACATGACAGGGCATTCTGCATCCTGCCCTGGAGCATCACTGTGCTRTCCAGGAATTATGTTCCAATACTTGGAAATCCATTCTGGAGCTTGAAATGGGCTTGCTGGTGGGTTTCTTACGGATATGCACGTGTTGAGCCAGCAAGAGAGGTATCCCAGCAGTACCTCCTGTGACAGTGTCTGAGCAGTGTTTGAAGGCTGGGGAGCATTCTGGGGTACTGACAGATATGTTTGTGTCCTCCATTACTGTTTGTGCTGGCTTTCAGCTACAGTGTGGGTGTGACAATAGCTATTTAAATGCAGCTTCAGAAGTGTCTGTAGGAGAGACTCAGCCCCTTTGAGAGCTGATAATATTGCTGGGCACAGTGCTGTAGTTCATGTGGTGGCAGTGTTACCAACACAGTGCTTGTGGTTGCTAGTTTGCTATTTCTGTAAACCCAAAGGATGCTTGGGTTTGTTCCTTTGATGCCCCCTCATGCCAGATGTGTTACGCATTGCCAGATGTTCACAACTATCTGTTAGAGCACACACATCTAAGGCTGCTTTAAGTGCACCCACTTCCCGCTCTGGATTTGTTCCTTCGCTGGCCCATAAYTCAGCTGACACATGGACAGTTTGTTGGATCTCAGTCCTACAGGTGGAGTCATGCTGGAACCTCCTACCTCTTCTGCAGCACATTGCTCACAGAAGAGGGTTTGTATCTTGAATCTCTCAGAAGTCACACTGACAAAATAGGAATACAATTTCCTGGGCTAAGAAGCTAGTTTTCACTTCCTTTGTCTCTGCTATTTAGGTGCATTTTAAATTTATTTAGTTCAGAAATTTTACACACTGGATTAAAACATGCAAACACGACTTTATAAGAACACTGTTTTTGTTGTTCTGTTCTTAATGCTTTCTGCTCCTCCCCCATTGCCAGATAGACTCTCTATTTATTGCCCTGAAACAACTCCAGAATCCCAGCCCTGCTCTTCAAATATACATGGATATGTGTGCATTCCTAGATGATCCCCTTTGCATTTAATTTTGAATGCTCCTAGATTACTTTTATTGTATTCACTCCATTCTGAGGATGAAAATAAATAAGGGAAACTGATTAGTTAGATGTTGATTTTACCTTTAATCCAAATCCCTGGAGGGCTCTGTCCTTAAACCAAAGTACTTGCTTCCATTGAATACAGGAACTGCTCCYGTGCAGCTCAGTGCTTGCTGTGAGTTTGCTTGGTTTTCGATGAAGAAATAGAGAATCTAATTTTTGAACTAAATTTACCTGCACTGATTCATTCTCTTTTCATAACTTATCAAAATGCRTTAGCAATAAATTCTTGACAGTGCTTCTATAAACAGCAATTGTTCTCCTTTGAAGCCGTGGTGCTCACTGCCTGCTCAGTTGTGCTGCTGTGCAAAGTGGCATAAATACTCAAAGAGAGAGGACACAAAAGGAGCTGTGTACAGATGGCTTAGACAAAATGCTGGCCTTTCCCTTCAGTCGTCACAAGCTGGAAATCTGGCATTAAATAGGATTTGTAGACAGGTTTGGTGTCTATCTTCTGGCTTATCCCCTCTTAAAGTTGCATCTCGCTCCCACCCCGTAGATCGTTTGCTGCCAGAGGACTCCTGGCAGACACCCGGTGAAAATGATGGAGCAAATGCRGTTTGATAGCCTGGTGCTGGTCTCTTTCCTCTCATAGCAACAGTTGTGTCAGAGCTGGCTTCCCCTTCACTGCGACCGCTGTGAGGTGGTGGGGGGGGATGCTCGCGGGTGTGTCTCCGTGCCCTGTCGCGGCGCGGTGGGAGAGCATTCCCGGTGTGTCCCGCCCGGGTGCGGGTCTCGCTCCGCGCCCCGGCCCCGCGGCCGCGCACGCCGGTGCGCTCCTGCCATCTGCTGGCGGCCGGGAGCATTGCACGCACCCCTTCCGCTGGAGCTGTCACAACTTCCCTGGCATCTCTCGCACGGAAGGACAAAGAACGTGACCGCGGCAAGGCGGAATGTTTCCTGTCTTCTCGTTAAGGTGGCCGGATAACCGGCAGTAAAGTTTGACGTAAAGTTTAAACTCAATAGGATGACCTAAAGGACCAGCAGCAAAGAAATATGCCCTAAGCTTGGGAATGCAGAGAGATGTTTTAGCAGCATTGTGATTTTGTAAGCCATCTTTCTGGGAGGTGGTAAAATGCTGCTTCTTCCTCAACTACAAAGTTCTGTGGAATATTTCTTGCTTAATTTCTGAGTACTCAGAATATAATTTGGGGCAGGGTGTTGTGGTTTAGCAACAAATTCAGCTTTACAGGGTCCTCCTAGTGGTGCCCCTATCTATAGGCAGAGGATGCCAGTGATATATCTGAGCACAAGCAACTGGTGCCTCTTTGGGAATCAGCATATTTTTGCCCTCCTCTGGGTTATGCCTGTGGATAAGGGCTGGCTGATACCTGAGCTTAACTAAGAAGTGCCCCAGCCCCCATTCAGTGGGGAAGTAAATCCRAAAGGTCTTTTTACACTCCTCCCTGTGCGTTGTTTGTGAGCCAAGGAGAGCATAGGAGCTCAGGACCCTCGGATCTGGGCCCAGCCAGTAAGGCAAGGCAGGTCTACAGGGCACAAGTAGAACAATACCAGCCAGAGCAGCAGTGCAGCTCAGTGTATGATTTGTGCTTCGGTGCTGATTGGCTTCAGCAACAAACCAGTATTTTTCTGTCTCTGCCTCTGCCAGCCCCTTCCTCAAGTGCAGCCAGGAACAAACAAGTAGGATTGTGCTCAGATGTCTTCTGGGTAGGAGCTGTACATCAGCTTTGTCTGATTTCAGGGACGAACATCCTTGTAACAGGACCAGCTCACACCCTCATATTCCTGCTTCTACCTCATACAATTAATTCTGAAGACTGTGTTAGCAAATTTAGGAGGTCTGTAATCTTCTTTCTTTGTCTGTTAATCACAGTGTGGGGACCAGCTGTCAGTGGGAAACTACCAAGCAGTTAGTCGTTGCTTTCTGTGTAGCAGGACTGTATTCAAACAATATCCATCTCTGTTGTGCTGGGAAGTGTTTTCATGCAAGGGATAGCAAGCTTTGTAGGAGCTGAATATCCACAGGGAAATTTTACAAAGTATTTTCACAGCAACATCTATAAAATACAGGTGAGATTTCTAATTACTGAATCTATTTGAAGCATCTATATTCTCCATGTGCCTGCCTCTTTTAAGGATAATTTCTTTATCATCATTTGTGAACAAAGCTTTTTAGCAGTTTTCATTATTGCTACAGATATATTAGGAAATTGGTAGGATTAAAATTCAAGATTATGCACTGTATAAGACAATAAAGAAGGTAGTTTAATTTTTGAAAGAAATTTCAAATACAGACCAAGTAGGAAGATTCTGACAGTATGCTGTGGTTTTCCTTAAGGCTTTTTACTGGAATGATGTGAGGGTCTCTGTTAAATAGAGTCTAAACAAAGCATTTCTAGTCCTCACATTTTCAGAGGACAGCTAAGCGAACTAACTGACTTTAGTATGATATTGGGCTTGAATTTTGAGCAGTAGCTGCCTTTCCTCTGTCCTTGCAAAAATGGCTGGAGAAAATKAAACTAGAAAGACATCATTATGATTTCATGGCCTGTCTCTTCATATATGTTAGGGGACACTGCTTCCTAAAACTTTAGAGGATTGGTGAGCAAGATTCTGCTCACCTGAGCTTTCAGAGTCAGCAAGGTAAAGCAACCCTGATAGGAGATGAGATTTGAAGAATGAGCTTTGATTGTCATCAGCTTTTTGTAACAAGAAGACTTTGAGATCCGACTGCATGTCTTTTGCATAAGTTTCTGACAGTTTCTGGACCCAAATCTTGCTTATGCCATTATTCCACTAGATTTTTAGATGAGACATTACTTTGGGACARGGCTATTGGAGAGGACGGCTTCCTGGAACATACTTTGCAAATTTTATATTTGATCAGCAACAATTTTGCTTTCTCCTCCCTCCTTCACCTTGCCATGTAGCTTTCATCCTGATGAGCCAAGAGATCACCAGGCCTGCTTTAAATAAATGTGTGTGTGAGGCTTTGTTTCATTCCAGGTAAGCACAAAAAGGCTTTGCAACAGATGTGATTGTTCTCTTGGAATTTCTCCTGAGTGAGCGAAGCGGGTAAAATGGGATGGGAGTTCTGTGCAAAGGGCATTTCAAGCCCTGTTTCTGGCAACAGAGAACTGCTCCAAAAATACAGCCCTGACCTCACTGCAAGTGCTTACAGAGCATCAGCCAGTGAGCACTGCCAGCCCCTGCCTCAGAGCTCCACCAACTCCTCCTTCCCACCAGCCAGTCCACACCTTACACCGAAAGGAGGGCGGTTGCAATATCTTTCAGGGCCACCTGGCAACGTGACTTTTTTACTGTCCCTTTCTCGAGGTGACTGCATTTCACCTTTGCTGTCCTGTGCCAAAGAGACAATGGCATTTTGCTGCATGCCTGCACACGATGTTGTTCAGGTTCTACCTTGTTGCTCTTTTCTTYCTCTTTTACTCTAATTGATCCAGTTCCCAGGCTTCCTGGCTGCTGCCTGTGCTGCAGGGATAAGAGATCCTTGACAGCTGCTGAGACCRTGGGCTTGGCGCTCGACAGAAATCGAATCCACACAGTGCTTCCTGCTGCACTCCTTAGCAGATGACAGTGCTCAGCTGCACAGAAATGGCTGCAAAATCTGAGATTTTGCTTMGAAACTTCTGCTGGCTTCTGTCAAATATGACCTCTGCAAGATGCAGCTGGGGCAGGAYGGCAGGAGCAATGGGACATGGACAGGCAGGTTTGGAGGGCTTCGGTTTTCCTCTATCTGTCTCTYGTTCACCCTTGAAATTTCCATTCACTTCAGGGGAGCTGCTCTGTTTTCTGCTAACAGTAAATTTGGCCTGTAACTSTASGAGCTTCTGTAGGACCTGCTGTCGGTCTGGACGGTCGGGATTGCTAGAGACGAGAGATCTCTGTAGATTGGTCTTGTAGCATGAGGTTTATTGCAAAAGGCGTGGGTATAGGGGCCCTGCTTAGAGCTGCTTGTGCAGCTCGAGGCAGGGCAGACAAGTAAGAGAGTACAAGAGTAAAAGCAAGAGAGTAAACGTGTAAGAAAGTAAGTAAGTGACTGAGGTTCTCATTTACAATACAATAAATCATCTTCTGTGCTGAATATTCTAATTTCCATTGACCAATCTAATACAAGATACAAATCCTATAKCATTTACATACAGCCTATAAGAATCATTACATTAACATATTGTGTTATATTGTAAACCCTAAAACTACTCTTTGGACCCTCAAGCTGAGCTGGCAGGGTCTGTTGTGACCCTTGGACCTGTCTGCAAGCAGAGGGTATTGTTCAATCATAAGGGGGATTACCTTCAGTGGCCATACCATTGTTTTCCAGTAACTAACATTGTTGTTCAGTAACTAAGGTTTGGTATCTCAAAGCTGGCTTTCATTTCAATCTCGCTTATAGTTTCCATATTGTCAGCATCTTTTGCCAGGCAATCATATTTATAAGGTTTTCCTATTTCATCTTTCCCAACATGTAACAACTTCTCCTGGGTACGTAGATGAAGAGGAATTTTGCACGAATGTCAAAGCCAACCAGCAGTTTTCATACAGCTGATGCTGTACATGGGGCTTTAGCAGAAGTATCTCCTATTGGTGACTTGATCCGGCTCCACATGGCTTTGGCAGTGTTCTCGGTGGTGGGTGGGAAGCTGGTTAGTACTGCAGGAAAGCTTGCTCTGAGCTTCATGATCTCAGATACAGCTGTATTGTTTAAGCCTTTTTGATTCAGCACTCTCTGACAAGGATCTGCATTCCCTGCCTCATCTTGCTASTCCAATCCATGCTCATGTGCAAGAACAGAGAAAATTATATTGTGGTTTTGGCATTGGTTGTCTCAGCTGTATTTGGCCTATCTGTCYTGGCTTCTCCCAGTGTTTGGATATGGTATTTGTCAAAGAGGCCAGATCAGGTCTGTATGGATGGAGTCCTAAGGGCTGGAGAGATTTACTTCATGTCTTCTCCACCAGATGCCTCAGAATAGCTTCTGAAGATATTTGMTTTCTTTCTGTACTCAGAGAACTCAGGATTTCCTTTGTGTCCAGCACTCTTTTGGTGTTTGGCTGGTTTCCTGGAATCATCCTTCATTCCCTCTTTTTCTGACCTTTCCCATTGTATAAACCTAAATAGATTTAGTCATTGGTAGATGAAGAGAATGAAAGCAATTGAGAGGATACCATTCTGATCCTATCATTGACCCCAAGAGCCGAGTTTGATGGATTTTAAGGGAAAACCAAGAGCATAAATTATGGCTGTGGTTATTCATCAACCCTCTGATGACTGTTAGTCATCATGTGGACTCCACGTGCAAGTTTAGCTTTTCTGGATGATTTAGTGAAGAATTGTTGAGTCAAGGACAAATCTCCTGCTGCTCTGCAGAAGGTAGAGCTGTTATTACAGAATAGGCAGGCACTGAGGATGGGCAGTGTTAGCTCAGGCCCAGTTCATAAGGAATAGTGCTGTGATTTGCTCTTGGCTGTGACTTATCTTTGTAGAAAACAACTGATAAAAGAACAGAAAGCAAGCTGGTAATTTAGCAGCTGGGGAGAGAATTTCTGGTATGTTGGGTAAGTGTAAGCGGGAGGCTTGGTAGAACAGCTCAAAGTGCATTTACAGTGGAGGTTCTTATGTTATTTAGAGGATGTGGTGGTGTGGTGGCATTCCTCTGGGCACAGCCCCCTGCCTGGCACCAGAACATAAAGTTGTGTAGCAACTTAGCCCTCTCAGGACAGGCAAAAGATACCAGACGG
Source organism: Amblyornis subalaris (assembly GCA_018881555.1). Classification (NCBI taxonomy): domain Eukaryota; kingdom Metazoa; phylum Chordata; class Aves; order Passeriformes; family Ptilonorhynchidae; genus Amblyornis; species Amblyornis subalaris. The sequence continues at coordinate 11,851,644 of JACAXG010000014.1, read as the reverse complement.
TAACTGAGAACAGAAAACCATCCCAGAGGAGCCCAAAGTGCTTCTGCAACCCTGGAGTCAAGTTCTGCCTGATATGTACTCGTGCCCCTGTGGGTGACTGGAGTGAGAGGAGAATGTGTTCCCGCGTCTGGAAGGGAATGGCTTTGCTCATTGCTGGAGAGCTGCCATGTGTTTTCTGTGACAGGCACCTGGTGCTGACTAGTCAGATTGGGATGAGAGCTTGAGAGAGGCTGGGGACTTTGTTCTCCTGTGCAGCTTCCAAAACCTTACCCTGTCCTACTTCCACAGTTCTTTTCCAGTGTCAGCAAAACCCTTGTAAAGTGATGGGATTGTTGTTGGCTTTTTCAAGGGAAATATCCTGAAGGTGAAATTACATTCTGGGGAGGAGGATTCCATTACATTGACCAAACCTGCAGTGGAGTGGGGCTAATTTAGCAAGCAAGGCTGCTGAGGTATTTCTCAGAGGACTGTGAAGGCACCCACCCAGAAGACACCTTTTCATGTGTCATGCAGTGTTGACTATCTCTTTTCACTTAGAGTGTAGCAATACCAGGGCCCATGCAAGTGCAGATCAGGACAGCTGGCTAAACAAATTTTAAATAAGTTGTCCTTTTCGACATGGAAGAAAGATGACTGAWGAAACCGTATAAAATCTTCAGTGATCTGTGGAAGGTGCCATGGTTAGGTGAGTTTCTTAATTTCCTGGCAAGCCAGCAAAAGGAAATCCTTTTGACACAACATGTGCTTTGTGAAACACAGTCCTGCAAGGCACTGACTATAACAAAAATATAACTGATTTACAAAGCAATGAGAGACATTCCCAGCAGATAAGTCTGTCAGTGCTGTTAAAGACAAAGCTGCAAATACTGCCTCTGGYTTGTGAAATAGCGAAGCCAGAGGCTGCTTGAAGATTGCAGAGGGAAAATTATTATGCTGTACTTTCCTTGCTCTTAATGTTCTCCTGAAAGGACTCAACAGCAATTGCCTGAGCTAGGATGCTACAGTAGATGGATGTGTTACATACCACACTGAGGTTGTTGTGGTCTTGTAAAGATCTCAGTAACAGTGAAGGGACTAGGAAAAACAAGGGCAGAACAGCCTCTCCTGCAAGCTGCATGTTTGCACTCAAGATGCTCAACCTGGTTTGTGCCCACTGCTGTTACCTTGTAAGCAGATCCAAGAGAGGAATCCTGGTGAGTCTCTCTCAGTGTAACATCTTGCAGAATACTTAGAAGTGCTCTGTAAGGGTGTGAGCAGAAATGGCCCATCTAGACCCTGTGTAGCCCTTGCCAAATGTGTACTCTCAGTCCCAGAGGRTGGAACTGTTAAAACAATCTGTCCCCTGGCATATTTTGTATCTGGGATTGCAGTTCCAGGATAGATGGCATCTTGTGCCATTTCCAAAGGGAATTTCATGTCTTATGCACATTTGAAAATACGGACACCGTATGGACACAGTGTACAGTGTTAGGTCRGGTGTAGCAGCAAGTCGTTCTTATAAGTATCCTCTCTGTCCCCTCTTCCTTCTGTTCGGCTTGTCAGCTGCTCTCAGACCTCAACATCCACATTCTTCAGCCCCTAAAACACCTCTATGACCTGCACTTCATATTCCATGTACACTTTCAGCTTTCATCACTTTTATCCTAGTGTGGCTAGTATGACTCTGGAGATAAGACTCGTGGATAAACAGGCTGGCAGGCTGGAAACACAGCATCGGTTTGGAACTGACTCTCAAACTCTTCCTGGCCAAGGCAGAGGTGCACAGCAATGCATGGGCTCCCCTCTGAAAATGCTGATTCCAGCTCTGGAAGCAATCTGGTCCTGCTGTTGTGGTCTCTGAGACCTGACTGGTTTAGCCAAGTAGGTCACTACAGGAACACTGCTGCTGGTTTTGGTGCCAGGGTGGGTTTAGGTGTTTGTGACAGCACCACTCTTCACTGTACAGGCTCCCCCTTTGAATCTGGGCTCTTTTTTCTTATTTTCTTTTTTTTTTTTTTTTCCTGCTTGCACCATGAAACAACCCTTTCCACTGGCAAACAGGATTTCAGCTAGGTGGGTGGCTTCCACCAGGACACATGAAAACCAGAAAAAAACTGGGACACTACTTTCAAGATTGTTTTAAAGAAGACTTTGGAGAATGAAGCTGATTTCTTTTACAGGGGGGTGCTGTCTCCCTGCAGTGTGTTCTGTCACCATGTCACAAGATTTCTAAAAGGAGCAGAATCAGTAGGACACTGGTGTAGCAGTCTGCAAGGAGCAACTTCCTTCGCTCAAATCCCATATTTGACTAAACTGGTATCACATGGTTCAGTCTCCCCACTCTTCTCCCACCCCCTGCCTGCTTCCGCCAACAGTCCTCTCAAAATGTGCTTTGTAACTAAAGACTCCCCTAAAGAGCTGACTCTTTCAGTTCTTCTGTGTAACAAAAACTTGTGCTGCTCATAAATAGATTTGCAATTACCACGGGAAACAGAAGAATCTGTGCAGTCCAGATGCATCAGAGCGGCCTCCCATCCTGTCTTAAAGAAGCCTCTGGAATTCAACACACATTGCTCAGGCATAGCTGGGAGACCTCTGCAGAGATCTTTCCTTTGAGCAGCATTCCTATACTGCAAGATCTGCTGTTTGCAGCAGAATTGTCAAGGAACCTCAGAGTCCTTGTCTAGTGTCTTTACAAAAAATGACAAAAGCTTTTTGTACTTTTGACTAGCCTGAGGTTTCATGTATTTCTTATAGCAGTCAAGGGTAAGAATTGCCTGGCCAGCATCGGAGATCTTGAGCTTACAAATTGGTTCTCTGCTAATAGCATCTAGTGTGTGGTTAGTGCCATCTGAGCAATTCCAAGCACCTTCTGGTCATCCAGGAGGTCAGACTTCCTTGGATCTTGGGACTTACAGGATGGTAATGATTTCATATAGAAGAAAAAAGGCATTCTCAAGGTTATGCATCAAACTGGATGAACTGTGAGGAAAAACCAAGAGCCCTGACTGTGCTGGGTCCTGTGGAAGGATTAAGCAGTAGAAAAGAGGGAGACAGTGGGATATGTGGCTGATCCTTAGCTTTCCCTATAGAGCAGATCACATATATAAGAAAGATCCCTTCTATATAGCTTCTCCCTACGCTGCCAGGGAGCTCAAGGGGGGCATACATCCAGAATAGTGGTTTTTGTCCATTCTAGTGAAATTAATAGACACCACCCCTGCATTCAACAGGAGGTATGTCAGCTCCCTGCAAACCTGGGTGGACACAGCTTGGCTTAGATCCTGAGCTCAGGTTCTACATCCCTGCAAAGTGTGGTTAGTTTCCCAGTGTCACATTTCTGCATATCCCAGAAAACATGCCTGGAGCTGGGGCATGCAGTGTCACAGCTTCCCTACACTGCTCTGGGCTGCTTCCTGCCGGAAGTGCTGAAAGAGGGCAAATCAGATTTATTGAATCAAAAGCAATTTCCAGTGCTTCTGGTCTCCTTAGAGATGTGATTGCTTCCTGGAACCCCTCTGGAGACCTTCCCTGTGTGGGAGTTCACTTGCCCAGGGCCTCAGATGGGTCTATGGAGGAATTTAAACATACAGCCCTATTAGTGTCAGTGGGAGATTTTCTGCTTTCTTTTATGGGGGTATGCACCTCTCTTTCTTCCCAGGTGCTGGAGGTGCAATAATAGCAGCATTACACTCACTTTCTTTCAATATGATTACTAAAAAGTGTTGCTTAAGATAATAGTCAGGTGTGTGCAAGACTGGCTGCAAGTAACGGGAGACTTCTGCTAGACCACAAGCCAGTGGTTTGGAGAGGGGACACTTGAAATGCAGGGCCAGCCAATGATCAGTGCCACAACACCACATCATTGCTATTGATTGAGGAGATGAGCATCCAAAGCTCTTGTTTTGTGGAGATTAAGTTACCTGCAAAGTAAGAAGGAACAGGGGGAAGAAGATATCGATGAGAATGCCAGCTCAGGTTTCACTGGATTTCTCTAGAGAAAATCTCAATTCTGTAGTCTTTCTCCTGATGTGTGTGAGAGAGAGAGAAGCTGGGAGAAGGACACTTCTGCTTTTGTCCAGTACTCCTTTCCCTCTCTTCTGTCCCTGTGGATGTGTCGAAGTGTGTAAAGCCATTGTGAAGAAGATGGTCTGTGAGGGACCAAGTCAGCTTTCTGAGCCAGATTGCAAAGCCTTCCTGGCACAGAAAGTCTGTGAGGACAGGGGTTTTACAGTAGGTCGTGGTCCCAGCAGCTTGCAGGAAGCCCTGCAGGCTGTGCAGGAGGAGTGGGCGATGCAGGGGTCAAGGGAGGAAATCAAGGCTGTGCTCTGTGTGGACTATCTCCTCCATCAGCCACCAGGCTGATGTGGAACTCAATCAAGGCTTTTGCAGACGCTGAGGTCTAAGCTGGAGAACAGGAGCAGTGCAGAGCTAGTGCCTGGGTCTGGTTTGGCTCCCAGAAAAATTCCCATGATAGGCTTCTTCTGTATTCAAGGTTCTGCAATTCTCCTTTGTGGAGCCTTTCTGAGCACCCCATGGCTCTTTGACCTCTCTCTAGTTCCCATGCAGCAGAAGTCTCCCTGAATTCAGTGACTGCCCTGAGCATCACCCATTCAGTTTAATGAGACCAAGTTAGACTGACAGAACGGCATCTTTTTTTGCTTATGTTTCCTTTTGGTGGCAATGGTTGCATATCTAAAGTGTCAGGAAGTAAGGCTTCAAGAAGGAACCCAAAATTAGAAAATGCATATGTTGGAAATAAGTTTCTATGTAATTTTTTTCTTGTTTCTTTTTTCTTCAGTTTCTTCAAAGACAATTATTTGTGTTCCTCCTTATTTACACAAAGCTAGTCATGAAATAGTAGCAGATCCCAACACGCACTGCAGTTCACCTGAAATTCTGTAATGGATGGACAGCATCTTTGCACTGCTGCCTTTTTTTTTTTTTTTATGGAAAGAATAGTGTCTGTGTCATCTGCATCAGAGTTACAGTTCATTCAAGGATGTGTCCCAAATGTAGGTGTTACATAAAAATAAAATCTCTTTTCTCTGTTTTTATTCTCTTTGTATCATAGTGCTTGAAGTAGAAATAAATCCTTTTTTTCCTGACACTGAAGAAACAACAAAGGAATGAAATTCTATTGGTAGAGCTCATTCGCTCACCTGTGCTACTCGGAATTGATACTTAGTAAACCAACCAGCAAGCCTGGCCTACAGGTGGTGCTCCTGATTCTCACATTCCTTCCTTTTTTCATGCTTGTAAGCATACTTACCTGTTAGGATGCCAAATTTAATACCTTGGGAGGATCTTAAACTAGTTACCTGTCTAGGAAAACAAAACTGCTTTAAGGTGCTTTAGACAGAAGTGGTAATTGAACACTAGTCTCTTACTTAGCTTTGCCAAACAACCTTTTCAGTGTCACACCAGGTATGACTATAAATTACATGTTTTGCCTGGTAGCAGCAAGAGGTTTCTTAAGTATCAGTGAACCTACTTTGATACCATGAGAGCTGCTCCTTCAGCTAAAATAAATTTTTTTGTGGTTGACTGCATAAATTCTGGGTTTGGTCTTTACAGGCAACTCCACAGGGCTTCTATAAATTTCATTATGTTATCTGTAGTTCCTGGTGCCTCCTCCTTCCAGGTGGTCCTGGGACTGAGATGGAAAGACGAGAGCCCAAATGGCCCACTGGTGCTATTAAGTACTTGGGTCAAGTACCAATCTTGGTATTTTTCTTCTTTGTACTTGCACTTAGGTGCTTGCTGGAGTGCCTATTTCTGTTGTACGTTCACAGGCTGTAGAAACTTGGGATGAAAGCTTTGTGACAGGGTTAGTGTGTGCCATACAGTGCTGGCTGATGGGATTCCTTGAAATCCCTTCACATTTTAAATAGATTTATGAGTAAGGGGGCCAGTTTGAAGACACTGCAAACCCCTAAAGCCTTAGTGAATCCTGAATTTGGCCAGCTCAGCTATTTATAGAACACTCTATGCCTATTCTAAATATACTTTCCTCAAGGGGACCTCATCTCAACTCCCTGCTCCACCGCTTCAGTTGGATCAGCAATGCTGCTGTGATCTGTTAGCAAAAATTCCTTCTCTAGTTCTGTGGCAGAGCTGCAGATGTTGCTGGTTCAGGACTTGAAGGGGAAATTCTGTGCCAAGCAGAGCTCAAGGGTTTGAAGTTAAACTGCAGGCAGCCAGGTAAAGAGATATTGATGATAGGTCATTTTCTGTAACCATTTCCTAACTATTTTTCAATATTCCTCTTCTGCTGGGAGGTCTAGAGTTCTGGAGAGGGAAAACCAAGTGACACATTGACAGTGTACAGAAGGTAGAGCTTGAGTCCCACTTGCTGTTGGTTAAATGAGGTTAGACTATCAACTCTATTGCTCCCACCTAAGGGCAAAGGATCTCTTCAGGCCAAGGAGAGCAGCTCATCCAACAGTAGATTTCATAGTGGAGAATCTCTACCTTCTAGAAAAATAATGATTTTCAGTCAAAGGTTCTGGGATAGAAGTTTTGGTGCAAAGGGCACAGTGCAGAACTTCAAGTTTAAAACAGTTAGAGAAATACATCCTTTATTGAATCCTATAGGTTTGAACAGTTTGTTCTGTAGAATAGTTACATTCTGTCTGCCTATCTCAGTAACATCTGCAGATCTGCGTGGCAGATGCTACACATCACAGTCCTGAGTGGAAAATTTTGGGTCAGTGTAGAGGCAGGATGGGCCATCAGAACCCTGCATATCCTGAATAGCTGTGCTGCCCCACAGTAAGGGGCAATAGTACTCTAATCTTTGGAAATAAAAGCAATTGATCCCTGCCCCTGTGATGTGATTGAGCAGACTCCATGGGTCTTGGACTCAACTTACAACAGAGGTGTACAGCACTAAGGCTGCTCTCGCTGGTTCAAGGACAAGATTCAGAGACAGTGTGTCAGTAGAGTCTGCAGAAGTCACATCAATTTAGGTACCCATTAGAAAATCCCTTCTGGGTACAGCAAAGGAGTGACTGCTGCTTATTTGGCCTCTGGGATAGGGAAGCCTGTGCAAGGCTTTGCTACTCCATAGATGAGGGTAACATAGCTCACTGTGTATTTAAGCCTGAGAAAATGTTTTTGAGGTTGACAGAAGCTTTTCTTAGTTATTACCCTTTGAGGATGAACACAGCAGCGTGTGGCGAGATCGCAGGATGGGATTAGCTCAGGATTTAGCAGGAAGAGTTTCTTAGCACTCCTTCAGAGCTATTTCCTTCTATTGCTGGAAGCTGCATGAAATGAAAAGGGTTATGTCCTTGCCTGTCTGGCAGGAAAATCGTCCCAGCTCAGTGCAGCAAAATGGACTGAGTCCAGTGCCCTTGGAAGGAATGAAACAGGTAGAGTGTATTTAACAAGGAATTTCACGTGGGAGATTTCACAGTTACACTGAATATTGCTCCAAGATGCATTCTACTTCACACACAGGCCTCTTCCTGCAGTCTCCTTGGCTTTTCCCGAGAATCAGTGTCCACACAGCTTTAGATTTTACTCTGGTCATGCCTTACCTATATGCATGCAGATAGGATTTCCTCACTGCTGTCCTAGCATGCAGGAAAGGACAGGTGAGTCTCTCGAAAGCACTGCAGTGCCACTCAGCCCAGTGCAGCCCTCAGCACCTTGGGGTGCTGCTGCTGCACTCTACTATGGAGATCCACTCGGTACAGGCAGTGTCTGTGGTCCCATGGGGATGCATTTCCTCAGGAAAGGCTCTGCAGTCCCTGGCACTATGCCAGGGTGGGTGCTCAGACTAGTGCTGATCATTTGTGTTTCAGTAAAAAATGTTCCTAATATGTCCATCTGTGGTTTCTGGGCTGACAGAGTGACTGGCAGCTTTCTGGCACATTCTGTTATGCCTCTGGCTAGTTATTCCCACTGCTGTCTCTCAAAGACTGGCTTCCTTGTGATGGAAGGTGTCCATTTGAACCACTCTTGATATAAACAAACCATATTGCCTTTCAAAAGCTGGAGTCAGTAATGCATGCCAACAGAAACTAGTGCATTTGTGCTTGTAAGGAATAATGATCTATTCCTTTTGCAGTGCCTATAGCAGCTTCAGCATCTCCATTCAGAGTCACTGGCCTTTATTCCCTCATGATTGAGGTGTGTTGGCTGAACTGAGGCTGGGAAGGAACCACAAGACGAACACCAGCAGTGAAACAGCCCAGAAAGCAGGAGCAGACTACAGAGCAGCYGAAGTGCAGAGCTCAATTTTAAGCCTAATTTGAACACTGAATGAGGTGCTAATGTCTCAGCTCCTGTGTAGAGTCTCTTCTGTGAACACAATATCGTGGTATATATAGAATAGTCAGTGAAAAGCCGGCTTTGTGCAACTGGTACGGGCAGTGCAGGGTGAGGGGAAGTGTCTGGTTTTGGTGATGAAAATAGAAATCTGTCTTCGTGTCTGTGTTCTGGGGAGCTGATCAGATAGTTTCTGCCACTGCAGCTTGAAGAACCAATTTCAGAGCTGGTTTCTCTAATTGCCTGATCGTTTAACCTGCTCCATTTGACCATAAGAGGAGGATGCATTTTCTTTGTTCATGTTGCCTTGTTCATTGGTAAATGCAAAGCAGATTGTAAAATTAGACCTGCTTGAACTAACATTTGTAGCTATTCATTCACTCATGTACAAACCAACTCCCTGATGTTGGTCCAGCTTTTTCCTACACCAGAGAGAAAATAAGAACAATGAATCAATTAATATTCTCTTTTCTTTCTGAAATGTTGGTGAAACATTTGGATACCATAAAAATTAGTGTCAATATGGTGAAAAACTGGTTTAGAAGGTGTTTAAGAGGTTAAATTTAGTCCTGGAAGTAGCTTTGCTGGGTTTTACCAGAGGCTTCTGCTTTATTCAGTTGTTCCCAGTGTGATGTTTAGGATGGACTTCACATATTCCCAGGAACGCAGGGAAGGCCCTGCCCTGAGTCAGATGAGAGTAAAAGCTGTCTGAGTGCTGGGCCTGATGTACATTTTTGTCACACAAACAGTGATAGATACCTCTGGTTGCTTTTTTTTCCCTGCTGGGCATGGAATGGGTTTTAATCCTGGTTAAATCCTGTATSCCAGATCTTTTTGCCTGTTTTGAAAGGATTTCTCTTTCTGTCTTTTGCAGGCATGGTTCAGAAACTTGACCAGAAGCTGCCTGTAGCCAACGAGTATCTGCTGCTGTCAGGCGGCGTGCGGGAAGGTGTGGTGGACATTGACCTCGATGAGCTGAATGTTTATGCCCGAGGCACAGACTATGACATGGACTTCACCCTGCTGGTGCCCGCGCTGAAGCTGCACGACCGCAACCAACCGGTCACGCTGGACATGCGCCACTCGGCCCTGTGCCACTCCTGGCTGAGCCTGCGCCTCTTCGACGAAGGAACTATCAGCAAGTGGAAGGACTGCTGCACAATCGTGGACCATATCAATGGAGCTACCAATTACTTCTTCTCCCCAACGAAAGTTGCAGACTGGTTCTATGAATCCATTAGCATTGTCCTGTCCGAGATCCAGAAAAAGCCTCAACGAGGGATGCCAAAGGTGGAGAAGGTAGAAAAGAATGGGACTATCATATCCATCATTTTGGGAGTGGGCAGCAGCCGCATGCTGTATGACATTGTCCCTGTGGTGTCCTTCAAAGGCTGGCCAGCTGTGGCACAGAGCTGGCTGATGGAGAACCACTTCTGGGATGGGAAGATCACAGAGGAGGAAGTCATAAGTGGGTTTTACTTAGTGCCTGCGTGTTCCTACAAGGGGAAGAAAGACAATGAATGGAGGCTGTCGTTCRCCAGAAGTGAAGTGCAGCTGAAAAAGTGCATCTCCAGCAGCCTCATGCAAGCCTATCAGGCCTGCAAAGCCATCATCATCAAACTGCTGTCCCGCCCCAAAGCCATTAGTCCGTATCACCTGCGGAGCATGATGCTGTGGGCTTGCGACAGGCTGCCAGCCAGCTACCTGGCCCAGGAGGACTACGCAGCCCATTTCCTGCTGGGTCTCATTGATGATCTCCAGCACTGCTTGGTCAACAAGATGTGCCCTAACTACTTCATCCCGCAGTGCAACATGCTGGAGCACCTCTCGGAAGACACTGTCATGCTGCACGCGCGCAAGCTGTCCTCGGTGCGCTCCGACCCCGCCGAGCACCTCCGAACTGCCATCGAACACGTCAAGGCAGCCAACAGGCTCACCCTGGAGCTCCAGCGGCGGGGCAGCACCACCAGCATCCCCTCCCCGCAGTCGGACGGAGGGGACACCAACCAGCCTGATGACCGATTAGCCAAAAAGTTGCAACAGCTAGTGACTGAGAACCCCGGGAAGTCCATCTCTGTCTTCATTAATCCGGATGATGTCACAAGGCCCCACTTCAGAATTGATGATAAATTTTTCTGAGCTTTCGTCAACATTTCTTGGGATGTTTTATTTTGTTTCGTTTTTTAAAACTCTTGCAGTGTGCAGGTTTTTTCATTTGGTTTTCCTCGATGACTTAGTCTCTTGGTTTTTACATATCCAGCGTAGATTGGATCTGTTGAGAACAATCTGAATAAATTATAAATCCTGGTTCTGCAGGACTGTGCAGATTTTGAAACAGTATATTACTATTTCATATGCTGCTTTGATTTTTTTCACCCACCCTGCCCCATTGTCTGTGAGTAGTTTCTAAAGGAGGACATGCATCGTAAACACATGCCACAGTGTAATGTAGAAGTTTTTTTCAAGCTTCCATAATTTATGTACATTGTTGGGCGCAGAGAAAGGACAACTTACCTTTCGTTGCTTCGGAAATTCACTTCTTTTTCCATGAGCTTCCATCACCCTAAAGAAATGAGGAGAGTCTGGGTTGGAAAGCACTACTGGTAATTTGACAAGGCCAAATATACTGGGCTGAAGCCCAGTTCATCTGTTCTTCACACTTCTCACACTAGGGGAGAAAGCTGACTTTAAAGATGATGCAGCTTTTTGGGGAAAGAATTGTTTCTGTTTTGATCTACTTTTTGAATGTAATTGTTCATTAATTGGACCTTGTACAGTCCAGAGGGTTGTTTCTGCTGCTTTTCCATGCGGAATAAGGTTATGGAATGTTAGTTTTAGTGTGTGTAATTATTCAAAGCCTTATTTAAATTCTATTAAAGAACATACCATTTTAAATGTAATTGCACTAATGAAATCTCTGCCATTACCTCAGTCCCACTGTTTGTGTTTCTTTCATGAATTAGCATCTGTTATTAGGTCTCAATATTGCTGATTGCTTGGGACCCCTCAGGTCTCATGGTTTCAGGTGATTTCTTGATTGTCTTTTGTAAAAGACTCTTCCTTGTTAGCCCAGCTATGTGTGAGCAGTCAGAGTTTTGCATTGGCATATTTCTTTGGATGCGTATTGTGTGTTGCAGTGCATATTGCATTAATATGTATTGCATGTTGTTGAAACAGGTTTACCATTAGATAAGGATGTAATGCTAAAGCAGTGGTATGTGCAAAGTGAATCAGCCAGACCTCGAGCAAAGGAGCTACCTTGCTTCTCTAATGCATGTATTAGGCCTGATCCTTTATGGCAGTTACCATTCCCTGGACTCCTGAGAACTTTCTGACTCACCCTGGGACATGGGAGATCTTACTCTGGTCTCATGTTTGCAAAAGTTGTGTTTGTATGTAAACTTGTGGTGCAACAGTAGCCTTGAAAAACACATACACTTTTCTTCTGTGTGTAGGATAAGATGTATGGTAACAAGGGTTAGTCTGAGCCAAAAATATTTCCAAGAGTTCAAGGATAGAGTGACTTATTGTGGCTGGCTGGCCAGTGACTGATATTTAGGCCTTAAATCAGCAATTTGGGCTTACTGATTATCCCAGAGACGCTGTTCTGATCCAAACTTGATGCATGTGTTAAAATGTGATTATTAGAGCAGGTTGAAGTATTTTTTAAATATTTGACAGACAAATGAGGTGCATATCTAGTAAATTCTAACTCATAAAAATTGTGTATGAAAAATGTGTCACTTTTTCAGCCCAGCCTTTCTGGTAAAGAAACCAGGCTGGTGGAGCAGCACACCAACAGCTTTGGCAACTGCTTTATTAGATGGCAGGGAGGTTTCAATACCTGATCTAGTGCCCAAGTAATGTCTTAAAACAAAACTTTGGCTCCTCCATCTCTTGGGCCTATTTGAAAACTTCACACCATTGCTATAGCCAAGATGTTCACATTTACCTGAATTTACTGGTACACACTTACAAGAAGCTCTCAGAAGTTGCTGGCTAGACGGAGTGGACGAGGATTTAACTTTAAAGCACAATTGGCTCGCGATTGTGAGCCCTGGTGCAGCTGCAGTTTGATCCAGGGGAGGACATGGATTGACTTCAGTGAAGCAGAACTGGGTCCTACCTGTGTGGCTATTGCCAAAGATGAGTCTCCAAGTAAACCTGTGTAACCTGCCTGGGGGAGGCAGGAGAAACAACTGGGAATCCTCTCCAGAAGTGCTTGGAAAATGCAGATTTGTCAAAATGGTTTTTTCCCCAGTCTTTGGGACTTCTGTTTGTTGAAAGAAGAGTCTGGGCTGCAGGATGAAGTTTTCAATCACCACCTGAGAAATCTGCTCAGCACAAAGCAGCAGTAGCCTGGCAGGCAGAGTACTCTCCCTGGAGTCCCATTGTCTGTGCCAGTGCTCCTGAGATATGCAGAAACACAGCCTTCCTCATGCCAGTTCAACATCCTGGTGACCAGCAGTTTGACTAGCCCATGTCAAGCTCTGGTGTGTGCTCCTTTTTTTGGTTTTAATTAAAAAACATTTTGAAAAGTATCCACCTTGTTCTTCCTGCATTGTGTGTGTTGAGGGTTTTTTGTGGGGGAGCGGAGGCTTGGCGTTTTCCTGGACTGAAACACAGTTTTCCAGGTAGGTTTGCAAGAACATTGTATCCTCTACCTGGATCATCTGTCTTGCGTGGAGGCAGAATCCTAATCTGCAGTACATTTGTGTCTGTCTAGTATTTGCTCTTCTGTTCATGCTATAGTTCAACTTAAGGAAGCAGGCTGCCAGCCCAGAGAGGTGACGTGTTTTTTATTTCAGAGAACACTGAAGACTATTTTCTTCCTCTCCTGTTGTCCCCTCTTGCCTTTGAGTATATGCTGGGACAGATTTGTGAAGCACAGAGGTCTCTGTGTGGGATTTCAAAGTAGTCAGTGGGTTTAGATACCAATGACCTTTTTACTCTTTACTCCTCCTTGCAAGTTTCAAGGGGACCATGATGCTTTTCCTGTTAGGGAATTCTTGAAAGTCATTCACACAAGCATTTTAGAGCACTCAGCCCCATGGGGTTAGAGACTTGGCCAATCTGACAAACACTGGAATAAGACGGAATTTGCTTTAAATTAGCTGTGTAGGCATCTTCCCTGCTGACGTCAGGAGGAGATAAGTCAGTGCTGTGAGCCAGTGTCTCCATGGGAGCTTCAGTTCTGCACCCACTGCTATGGCAGATAAGATTTCTTTTTTCTTGCTTTTGCCCATTAGCCACCTTCCTGCTGGCTTCTCCCTGTCATGAGTGATGCTTCAAAAGGACAGGGACAGTTAGTGAGGGGCTGGCTGCATGTAGGAGGTCTCCTTTGTGAGTCTGCCTATTACTGGCTCCTACAGAGTTAACAGGGAGGGAGTCCCAGCCAAGGGGGTCTGGCTTTGAGGCATCAGAAGGGCAGGGAGGAAGAAAAAGTGCCCTTCAGAGGCTCCACTTCCACTTCCCAGTCGGATCCTCCTTGCGCATCCTGGCTCTTGTCCTACTCTTGGAACATGCTTTTGCTTTTGCTCTTTCCATAGGTCTTCTGGCCAGTAGCACAATGGGAGGAGCAGCTAATTTGACTGGTTCCAGTTGTTGTAAGTTCTGGGAGATGCTGAAAAAGCTGTCACTTCTTCAGGGGGGACACCTGAGCTGCTGCAGAGGTGACAAAACCACCAGCTAGAGGGGGATTACTGTCTGTGCTGTACTGGGAGGGGAACTCATTTTAAAGCAGAAGGGAACAACAGACCAAGAGATTTGTGTAAGCCTGCAGTCTCTGCTCCTTCAAGCATGTTATGTGAAGCCTCAGTCACTTTTGTCTGGCTGTGATAAATTGGTTTCTGCACATATTCCAATACTTTAGCCTGGAGAAATGTTGGTACTCTAACAGAAAACTACAGCTGAGCATCAGAGTCACTCTTTGCAGCAAAATACCTGCAGGATTTTAACCATGCACTGCCCAAAATAGAAGCCAGTCCACAAAAGCCTCTGAAAGAGCTGGTTTTTAGTAGTCTGTCTTTTCTGTTGTCATTCTGTCACTGTGAGAAATAGAGCTAATTTTGATCTAAATTCTTGGACTTTTCCTGATTGCCTTGTTCCAGTGGAAAGCAACCTTCTTTTGGCAGCTGTGGTGGTTCTGGGCTGGACACCCGAGCTCTGTGCCCTTCCTCTGCTTGGTCTCCTCATGGAGGACTGTGAGACAGGCTTGTGTCTGCTACAAATTGACAGATCAGTGACTGAAACAGGCAYCGAAAGGTGGCAGTCACTCTTGCCATGAGGTGGCCAGCATTGTGGCCACATGAAATGATGCCCAAACTCTCTGCAGGCAATGTTCCAAAACAAGTACAGGGCGGCTGGCTCTGCACAAGATGCTGTCCCAGTGCCAAGAATCCACCCACAGCTAGTGGTCTCCAATCAGTTTAACTTTTCTGGTGAATCTGGGGAGACAGGGAAGAATGACTACTTAAAAGGTTTAAAAAGCCAGAGATTCCAGAAGGTCACATTGTTCTGCTCTCCAGAGGCTGTGACTGTGCCTTAACCTGGCTCCACTCAGCTGCAGCCTCTGAAAACTTGTCTGTAACAAAGGTTTATTTAGCTGTCTCACCAATCTGCTTGCTGTATGGTGATGAATGCACATGGCAACTTCAGACCAGTRGTGTCCAGGAGGCGGTGGCTGGGGCTGGAGGGTCACAGGACAGGCCCAAATCCCATTAAATTTCATTGGGAGACTTGAAAATACACTTAAAGCGTGTGCACTTTGCTGGGTAAAGCTGATTGTGGTCAGACCAAAAGTAAGCAGACATTTGTCWTATTTTATTAACCCATGCATAATGCAAGTGGCCATGCACACTGCAAGTGAATGTGGCAGAGRAAAAGGAAGGTAGACTTTACTCATGATTATTCCTCATAAAAAAATTTTAAAGGTGTGCATTGTCAGTGCCTAGAATTGCTTAAAAATATCAATATGTCCTTTTCTGTGGGTTCAGTGCTGGATAGGTTTTGCCACTTTCTCTTGTATRAAGTGTGTTTGAAAGGTCACTGGGCAGCTGAGTGTAGTAATGTTCACATTCTCCTGGCATTGCTCAGTGATTAGAAGTATTCAGCATGCAAATAGCTTGTTCAACTTCAGCAAGTACATCATCTCCCTCCTGCCAGCCTTTCTTGGGGTGAGCTAATGGACTTTTAACATTATAYAGCTTAGAGAGAGACTGTCTCTAATAGCTCCTGATTAAGCTCTCCAGAAAGGCAAATAACCATCATGGGGCAAAGGCTAAACAGGGAGAGGGGGGCAAAAGAGCACCCTGGCCAAGGGACTCTTGCTGAGATGCTTTGGGTTTAGGGAAATTCAGCATTATATTTAGCACATTGGCTTTCGAGAACTCTCTGTCAGGTGAATCCAAATTTATTTCCTCTGAATGCTTTTAGAATAGTGATAAAATAGCCCTCACTCCCTTCTCCTCCCCCTTTGCCATTTATAATCTATTATTTTAGGGCTGCTCTGAGGAACTATTGTGTTTTCCTATTATCATTGTCCCTGGCTCAGCACTGTGCTTCCAGGCTGAATGTAGGCTTTTGGGGGTTATTTTTATCTTACTGGCCTTCTGTGGTAGAGGAACACAGTCTCATTCAGTCTCCAGACAGCCTGATTTGCCAGGCAGAGATGTGGGKGCATATCGGGGGCATCAGGCTCTCTTCAAACTGACTCAGTCCTGTCCTTCCCTCAGTTTTTTTGTGTTAGGAATATCAATATGGAAGACATGACTGAGGTCKTCTTGCTAGGCACACAGAAGACATGGTATGTGATTCTGAAGTCAAGCAAGCTCCAGTGCAAAGTGAATATAGAGCCCAAACAGCCACTTTTCTCCCTGATTCTCAACCCCTCTGACACCTTTGTTTTAGCTTTATTTTGGGGAGGTGGAGAGGAGGGAGATGAGCTGCTTTTGTCCACTTCAGTGGCTACAAATCATAGCTTTGGCCTAGGATGTTAGGCACTTCACTCATTAATGGCTTTGTCTCCAGGTCCCCCTATTGCTTATGCCCTACCATGACATTGATAGGACGGGGAGAGGGTTTTATGATTTGTTCAGCCAATTCGCCACAGAACTGTGCAAAGAAAGGAATGGGCATTTTTCATGAAGGACTAGTGACCTTTTGTGTCCTCCTCCTGCGTGCCAAGGCTTACGCACACAGTATATTAATTGCCACTTTTGCGGGCTGCAGCTGATCACAGAATAAATGCCGAGGTGCTTTTGTGCAAACCAGTCTTCAACCTTCAGCATCCCCTTGCAGGGTAAGTCTGCTCCTGACTGAAGTCTGTGCTCTCGGAGCAGACTTYGGCTGGTAGTGTTTGAAGGGTACACGCTGGGTCTGCAAATGCCGATGATGGCAGGCCAGGGGACAGCTTCCTACAGCTGACACGTCAAGAGACAACTCCACCTGGGTGATCTGAAACAGCCTGGAGAAGAAAATCCTTCCTGCAGGGAGGCCACRGCWAAGTCTAACCTTTCCCACCAGCACMGTGACTTKTRCAGTGACCAGGAGCAGTCTCCACGACTCATGCCACCATAAAGGCACCCTTGTGTCTCAGAGCTTACGCATGTCACGTAGCAGCCACTGTCCCTGACAGCCACTGGGACTCTTCTGCCACCATGAGGGGTGGAGACCAGAGCTGTCTCAGGACTGACCCAGCCAGGATGGCAGAGCTGGAGTGGTTGAGGACACTCTCCTTGCACTGAACCCCATCTCTGCAACGCCACCATAGCTGCAGCAACTGGTKGTAGCTTCTATGATAAGAAACCCTTTGTGGAGTTATCAGGAAGTGAGGCTGGATCTTACCTGGCAAAGCTGGCCCTCAGGAAAAGCCTGCAGTGAGTCCAGTGACTCCTGTGCCTCCCTGATCATTTAGGGAAACACGCAGTGCCTGCAAGGCTCTTCACCACGTCTTACACCATTGCAGCCATGTTAAGTAATGCACAGGAATGGGAATGAGAACAAGGACCAGCAACTGCCTCTGCAAGGGACATGTTTCTCCTCTACCTCCCATGGTGTCCAGTGCATGTGCATTCAGCTGTGATTATCCTGTGAGGATCCTCCAAATCTTCCTCAATTATTAATTACTTATACAGAACTTTGAGGCGTCACTTCAGTTGTGGAGTTCAGCCACCACTACAGTCAAAATCACTGACACTYGTGGGTTTGATGTTTAGGCTCCAGAGCATGTCTGGTCCACCTCCAGATGCACACTTTCTAACATCCCATAACAGGCAAAAGAGCTGTAAGAAGAAAAAACTCAAAGCTGCAACCTTCATTTAGCTTCTCCCAGAGGTTTCCTCTGTTTGCTAATGGTTCTGGCTGATCCTGCTTGATGTACACAATGCTATATTCATTACATTATTTTGTTAATTAGTAGTGGCAAAACTGGAATTGACAAGTGTTGTSTTTAACCCCTGGACTGCTGTGGACACATAGATGTTATCTTGTGRAATACTTGAGCTGGTTGTAGTAACATCATCTCTGCTGCTAAATAAAATGGAGGGAACAATGGTGGAAAGTCATTACAGAAAATTTCTAGAAAAAAGCACAAGCCCATCAGTTAAAGGAGACTTTAGAAATGGAACCCAGCTGTCTTGAATCCCACCAGCCCATTGTGACTAAGGACTGACAAGTCCACCAAGGCCTATGTTACCAGGTCAGTAGTACAAAGTAGTTCCTCACTCATTCTTTCCACAAGGCATGGCTCTTTTCAGCATCAAAACCCACTGAAGGCAGCACGTGAAAYCCAGCACACCAGGAGGTATGGAAAGAAGTGTGGCTCAGCTGGTTCCTCCAGTCTGTTTTGCCACTGCACCCAGCCTGCCCCATTCCCCCTCCAKCTTTAAATAAACTCTCCAGAGGTGTTCTGCTACACAGTAATGAACTCAAATGAAATGAAATGAAATGCTGCYGAATGGAGCTGCATAAATGCCTTGTCATATTTTGTTATAATCACCTAGCACGACTTCATCGTCTGTGTCATCTGTCTCTCCAGCTTACTCRTGGAGCAGCAAGCACCATGGTGACTGGGCAAAAAAAGGGAGAGAAAAGCAAGTTCATGTGAGTTGGAGTAAATAATTCAGAGGCACTGGTGGTTGTTCTGACACACAGAGCTGCCCAAGCTGCAGGGGCATACTGGTCCAGCACGCAGAGAAATCACGCTCTCCCAAGGAAAAGCAAGATATGGAGGAAACTGAGCAAACCCTCCAGCCTGTTAACTTTCCAGCTCATTGAGCAGGTGGAAACTCAGCAGTGTGGCTGTGTGGAGGGCTGGAGTGAGGCTCCAGGGTGTGGGAGCAGTACCTGCATGCTGGCACCTGTGATTGCACTGCTATGCACCATTGTGAAGCTGATTGAATACAGTCAGTGCTCGAGTTTGAAAGCCATTTCTGAATAATAGCTCAAGAGGAAAAGGGTGGGAAAAAAAACCCAAAACACCTAAAAAGCAGTACATTGTGCACAGCCTTTCCCCAGAGCAGAGCCAAGAGTGAAAAAGAGCTTCACACGATCAGTTATAATGTTGTGGTAGCCTCAGATTTCCTGCCCAGATGCCAACTCACAAGGAACCTTACTTTGTTGTGCTCTGCTTGGAAGGAGTTTTATTCTGTCTATACAGCTGTGATAACTTTGGAAAGATGCAGTCTTGGAGGCAAACACCAACCCATGTGTGACTGCTCCATTAAGCACCAGGCACAGCAGTGGTTTGTGTGTGGATGCATAGGTCAGATAAGCCTTGGGCTCTTAGTCTTCTAGTTTTTTCTTATATCAATGTCTTAAAAATTCTCCTGAACAGTGAAGATGTCTGTGAAGTGTTTCTCACCTTGATACTTTCGTCTCAAATTAAAAAGAAGCCAGTACAGTGCAACAGTGTGAGGATGAGGCATGTTCAGTAACTCCCATACAATGTGCCAGGAGATCTTCATGGTGTTTGCAGACCAGGGTCCTGCCTGGTTTGCCTTTCCTGCCCTCCATGCCTTCACACCTGTGCACACTCAGGAGAGGTCTCAGRTGTGGTCTGGGGGTGTTGGGGACAGCTACAGCTGCCCCTCCCTGTGATGGGCTCTGGGTTCAGCCCAGCAGGGCAGTCGGGAGGTCAGGGTGGTTGTGTCTCCTCGGTTCACAGCTGTCCCACATCCTGTGGACTGCTCACCTTTCATTCCAGGCATGAGTCACTGCAGCTGTGCAGCTGCACCTGCCTTGAAGAATGAAACTAATCTTTGCACTAAGCTGAGGGGTTATGGATTGCTGTGGTTTATGACTGGGGTGGGATTCATTTATCACAAAGAACTGAGTTAATATGACTGTTTGTGCAATCAGATCTGAGGTCTAAGGGACCAGCAAGGTATTTAGACATCTGACTCACGCCCCTCCAGCATCGCTGGTGCTTGCTGGCACAGACCTGGTCCCTCCACATACTTGTTTAATGCCACTGTCATATAATAACTCACCTCAGCGGCTGCCTGGGCCCAGTGTAACCACATGTACTCCTCTGACCTGACTGCAAAAAGGTCCTCAATATCCAAACGCCATTTCTCCTTCAATAGTTATCACTCTCTCACTGAGCACCCTCCTGAACAAGGCACCCTGTGAGCCCGAATGCTCTGTCCGGRAGCCAAGGGCCATTGACAGCCGGGAGGAGATGAGGTGTGTCTGGCCACCCCTCCCAGTGCTCTTTGCTTGGCTTGGAGACAAGACCTGGGGCTTTTTCTGGAGACATCCAGCACCTGAAGAGCCCAGCCCCATGCGGGACCGGCCCAGCTCTCCCAGGCGAGGCAGCCCTGCACTGACCCGCTCTCTCCTTCCGTGGCACTGATGAGACCTCAAGCAGCTCCCATTTCTGGGAAGAGCTCCTTTAGAGCCGGCTCGGGTATCTCTCAGCCGCACGGCATTTGCCAGATGGGAAACATTCCACGTGCCTTCAAAGCTAAGTAATGTCTCRCGGCAGAATTGCAGCCGGAATTCCAGTTCTTACTGAAATCACCTTATCATCTCATCTGCCCGTGGTCTTGTCCCATCACACATCTGGCAAGAAAASACATCATTTTGAGGTTAGGGTGATGATGGGCAAGATATCTACTGTTGTCCATTTTACACACAGTACTTCAGCCAATGTCCACGTTTGCCAACCTGAATTCAAAAGGTCAAGAGAGGGACATGAGGACAGAATAGCAACATGAATTAATTAATGTGTTTGTAAAATAATCTCCTGTATGCGTAACTCACTTTTAGTACCTGATTTTCAGTCTAGTCACAGAGAGATTATGTTTGTTTGCACTTCTGCAACCACTGAAATTCCTTTGCAGCCRGATAGAGACAGGAATTTCTGTTAAATATATATAGTACTTCTCCAGGTTCATTTGAAGAGAGTGATAATATATCATTGCTCCCAGCAGGGACATAGCTGCCTCATAGCTTATGTCTGCTGTCAGGCATTAAAGCTGGGCTTGAATGGTGGCAATCGATAGCGGAAATGCAGCAGCTGAAACTGTTAAGTGCAGCTCTAATGTTCCTTATGCAAACCTTAATGCTCACCAGAGAGCACACCTGCTCAAACAAGCAAGGAAACAGGATTGACTCCTCTATTTCCTACATAATTCCCAGTATTTCCTGTATTTTTTTTGTAGTTTGTGTATCTTATGGGAAAAAAAAAAAAAGTTGCTGAAACTGCAGAGGGTAGAAGCAGCCAAAATTAAGAAAAGAGCACCTCTTTTTCTAGGACAAATGTCTGTTGCCCACACACTCGAGGACAGGTGGGCTATCCTGGGCTATTTCTAAGCCTATCAGGACACAGCTCGCTGGGTTCTGCCCTCCTCATCTCAYTAGGTGCTCATTAGTGCCTACCAACTCCTGTCTTGATTCAGACCAAAGCAGGCACACATGTCCCTGACTCAGCTCTCAGGCAGAACTAATGCAGGGCTGTTACATCCTCCTGTGTAGCTCCTGAGCACCCCCGTGCTGCATCCAGCATCCTCAGCCACTAAGCAGCCACTCAGCCTGAAGCTGGACCTGACTGCCCGTGGAGCTGAGAACCTGCTGCTCACACCAGATTAACAGGGGCTGCATGTCCCCACGAGTGCCAGAGGCTGGACCCGGAATGTGYTCAGCCTAAAGGCCAATTCATTTGCTCTGAACACACAGCTGACACGTGGAGGGAGACCASTGTTATGACAGGCAGGCCCTGAGGGTCTGGGATCACCGTCTTATTCCATCTGTAAGCTGGAGCAATTGCAGCACTGACCTCCTTCTCCCTCTATCACACACAGAAAASTGGAATAGAAGGAGAAAAATCCCCTTAGTTTTCTTATTTCTTTCTGCAGGGCCTGACCTTYGTGGCACACCTGGCCATGGTTGTGCCTGGAAAGGCTTGCCCTTCCCAGCTGGTCCCAGCACAGGGAAATGACTGCTCAGCAAGGCTGGGCACAGCAGCAGCCCAGGTGAGGGGCATTAGCAGCCATGAGGCAGAGCAAGGTTATAAAGAAGCAAAAGGGGACAGCAGGAGGGTTATGTTGCTGGGTCTCCGTGCTCTGGGGGCTGACTGGATGGGGGCTGCAGGCAGAGGAAGGTCAGCGATGGACTGAGGAGTAAGTGAGCCTTTATGTTGTACTAGTGTGAATCTGTGCATAATGTAAAAAGCAGCTCTGTGTCCTGAGCCTGGCCCCTGAGGAGCTTCAGGCAGACCCTGTGGTTACAAAGGGCATAGATCTTGAGCTGTGAAATGGTGGAAAAGGTGAACTCTCATTTTGGTGGRAGGTAGTGCTTGCCTTTCTCACTTTTCCATTTCCTCTTATCTAGAGATTACAGCAGAGGTCTGAGCAACTTTGTGAGCTGAGTAAGATGAAAGGCCAGGGTTTGCTTGTGTAYGCCAGGAGCTGGGGTGCCTAGAGAGCCTGAGGCAATGTTCCGGGAATTTGAAGCAGCAACTGTCCTGCTGCCTGCTCTTTCCCTAGGAAAGGATGATGGAAACAAAACAAGAAGCTAGTGTGAATGCCTTGCAAATGTGCTCCYTGGAGGAGTCTGGTTTGGGGAGAGCTGAACAGGAAAGATCTGCTTGATCTTGAAGGCAAAAGGTGTTCGAAATCCTGCTGGGCTTGAGTTGTTTGAAGCTGTTGGTTCCCMGTGCGGTAACACTGCTGAGCCAGCAGTTCCTGCCCTTTTCCCTCTGTGGGGAATTGTGTGGTCACTTTGGAAAGAAAGGCCATATCCTGGCACACAGTCAGCTTTGTTTGCTGCTATCACTAGGAAGGTGGACATTATCAGGTACTTATCAGTGGCTGTAAGCCCTTGTGAGGTGTTAGGGAGGGAARGTGAAGTGTTCCCTTGGCTTATGTTTCAAATTGCTGGGAAGGTGCATTCTTTTACACTGTGAGTTGAGGGAACCTGCAAAGTGTTGTGGTCCATGTGCTTTGTGTTTGTGCTCCGGGTGCTCACCTGGACACAGTTTGGGCGCAGGTATGTGTGTGAGCCCTATTTCTGCTCTGGCTGGGTGCTTGGGCTCAGGGGCTGTTCGCTTTGCAGGGTGCCTGCTGCGAAGCTGGGAGGTTGCCCCAGCTAGGAACACAGCTAAACTCTCTTGACCAAGGAAATTCAGTAGCTTGGTTATTTCCTTACTTGAAGAGTGTGTTGCCTGCAGGTTGACTTTGGACTATCCCTGCCCGAAACACTTGCAGTAGTGACTTCACTGCCCCAAGGAATATGAGAGTCATCAGCAGAGCACAGGTGTACTTTATAATGCTAACGCACAAGTGTTCCAGGCTGTGTTCTCTAAGTCCTTATTGCCTCCTCAGAGTCTCCAGATTTTTAAAAGCTGAAACTGTGCAATGCAGCCTGATTTTGGCTTGTGGTATTTTAAAGGCTTTAATTCCTCACCATGCTACACCACCTCATTTCTCTACCTTAAAAAAACAAAGGTATGGCTCAGAGAAGTATTGTTTAGACCACAATTCCTATCCCGTTGTTACAGCTCTCCTTGCCTGTGTGCATAGCTAAGGGGTCTGGTTATACTGTCCATCTCTTCTGATCCTAGTCATGGAGCTGAGAGCAGTTGCTGTCTGATCTCTTAGTGAAGCCCTCATGTGACCCATCTTGAGGCTGTGGACCCAAGGGAAAGTTTCCCTACGGGTGGCTTGTTAAAAATGCAAACAAAATTCCAAAGAAGCAAATCCACCAAGTGCTGGAGAGGCTCATTCTGTTGGCCCTGAAGTAAGAATTTCAGACAAGTCTCTCAGCCAGGTGGGAGGTTCATTGTCATTGCTCTCTGCATAGCCTGAGTAGCACATCAGTGGAAATGGGCAGAAGTCAGAATTCTCAATTTCGGAATTTTAATGATAGAGTAAGAAAAGAAAAGTCACCATCATCTTTCTCCTGTGCTCTCCCTCCTACGAGGCTCTAACAACTGCCTTTACCTACCAGTTTCCATTACAGGTGACAGAATGGGGGTTTCTCTTTTCTAGATTCCAGCCGCTGGTTGCATATGAAAATCTAATGGGAAGGGTGCTTCTTTATCTACTCTGATGTGTTTTACCTGATGTGTATAAATGTATAATGAACATTCTCACTATAAATGTGTTCCCTTCTTGGTGTCTGAGTCAGCCAGCTGCTGTTCCTGTTTCCCATTCTTGATGCTTAGTGAATGAGGACTGTTGATTTCTGTATGGAAATGAGCTAAATCAGCAGTGATGCTCCAGATCTTGTGGATTTTTATAATTGCTGGAGGATGTGGTTATCCTGAGTAACAAGTCATCATCCCTGGTGGGAGATAAGATCGTTTCATGCAGCCATTTTTATTCTTGAAAGGAAAGTGCCCTTTTACCTTTGAGATTTTTAACAATGCAGGGAGATAGTATTGCACGACCTTGCTTTTGGCAGTGAATATGAACTGAAGGCAGCCAGCACTGTTTTCATCTGTTCTCAGCTCAACTTCTTCCTTCCCAGTCCTCTTTTTCCTATTTGCCCTTGTAATTGGAGATAAGATGGACCCACACAGTTATGCAGCATCAGAAATGTAATCTAGACATCTCTTCCATGAAGCACATTTTAACATGCCCTTCAAACAGACGTCAGATGCCTACAGTCTATTTTCTGTGAGCTGCTTGGAAAAAATCTGAGCTGCAACTATTGAGGGATACATGTTTGAGGGACACMTGGAGGTGTCTGATGTTCTCACAAAACCAGCACAATACTTCACTGAAAAGCAGCTTTGCTCAAGGACAGCTTTATCGTCTTCCTAAAAGGAGATCAAACTCTTCATAGGAGGGCAGGCAGGGGCCACTAGAGACTTTGATAAGGTGATGAAAGCCTCTAAGTGTTTCATTTTTTTGAGCAGAACAGGAGTTCAGGCTGTGCAGATCATCAGAAGAGATTTTAAAATACCCTCTCATGCTGTCTGTGAACAATGGAGGACTAGGTGAAAGATCAGGTTCATTTTCTGTCTTTGTGCCCTATCCAGGCCATTTTGTTACTGAACAAAAACCCTGCTTGCTGTGCAATGAGAGCTAAGCAAGTTCAGATTCCCAAAGCTGGATCTTCTTTTCAGAGCATCACTGAGCTCCTACCTTCTGTTCCAGAATAAGAAACTTATAGAACCATGGGGAGGAAAGCCTTGGCTGAGGGGAAGCTAGACTGGGGGTGAGCAATTACATGCAGGTGAAAAGCAAGAAATTTTGACAATTGAGATATTGAAATCCTCCAAGTATAAGAAAATTCTTATTTCCAGAACTTGTCCCTATCCTCAGGATCTCCCTCTCAGGAGGTTTCGTGGCTGCCTACAAGCACATATGTTATTTGGCAAGGCTAAGGCCAAGGAAACGGAAAGCGTGGAGGAGGGTCGAGGGAGGTATCCAGACCAAAAAGAGCTATTTGGACAGTGCCATTGCTTTGAGACAGATGAAGCTGCATGTAGCTGCTCCTAATAGATGGGTTGAGAACTTGAGGCTTTATTAAAAACCAAAGGTGTCGATTCTGAAGCCTGTAAATACACAGTAAGATGTTCAGATAAGTGATTGCTCTGAAATCCTGGTTGTGCTGGTTGTGGGGGCTCTTGGAAACGCAGTAGTTACGCAAACTCTACTGCATTTGACTGAAAATGTCAGTWTGTTTCTTAGCTTTCCCCTCTGCACAAGTCTCTAGGGTGTTTGAATCCTTTAAGTGGTGGAAATGAGATGTAATGCTCTGGAATGCCCTGGCTGGGTGGTCAGTGAAATCCTGTGTCGTGAGGCCCAGTAATACTGGGTTATCCAGATTAGACACTGCATCTGATTATCCTGCTGATAATCCTACCCTCAGTAATTTAATCAGGATGGGGATTGTAAGGCCAGGATCAGGCAGAAATAATGGGTGATTGCCCCCTTGTGCATCTGTAGCACTTRGAACGCCTTGTTTGTAGCAATATCTGTAATATATTTAAATAAACACGTGTGGTGTTGCTCTGTTGTCACTGGCATTGCAATGGGAGTCTCCTGGTGTTTCTCACTGTTTGTGAGAAGTTGATTACAAGTGGTTTGGGGACTACRGAGATTCCTGCATTTGCTTTCTTTGAATTCTCACAAAGTGCATGTGTGAGGGAACTGTTCTGTGATGCCAATTTAAACTAATTGGAATGGTAAAGAAAATGGTCCAGTAAGAGGAACAGATGGTGTCAGCTGAGGCAGGACTCCTTGCCTACTGCTACAGGAGAGCTGGGTGAAGTGATCCATGTCCTGATCCCATCTCTGGCAAAGGCTTGTCCAGTGTGGATTGGCAAAGAAGCTGCCTGGGCATGTGTTTGTAGTAGTGCCTAAAGAGGGGCTGTGTGCTTGTCACCACATTTGGTCCAAAAGGCAGAGATTTAGATTCCTGACACCAGGAACACCAAGCCCTACAGAAAAACTGGTACCCAGTTTATCTAGCTTCTCCAACCTGAAATGAATTTTTGTGAGACCCACCTGAATGTCTACATGGGAATAAGAAATGATAAATGGAAAATAAAAAGGCAACTTTCTCTGTGTACTGAATGAACCTGGCTCTAGTAGCTAAGCAGAGTCTCACTCAACCATAATTGCATCTTAGGATTTGGGATAACGGGTGTGCTTGGAGCAGCCCCACGAACAGATGAATGTCACAATTTACACTGGGCTTTTACCACAGCGCCTATACGTGATCTGCTGGAAAGGCGCTTGAGAAATGCCAACGTGGATTTACCACATACACTTTTACGTGCTCAAAAAGGTATAAAATCCGTATCCCGCGCAGACCCGCGGCCCCACGAGGGCTGTCGAAGCAAGGCTGGTGCCCGCTGCTGCGGGGCTCCCGCCGGGTCCAGCGCGGCGCGCGGGCCAAGCCGCGCCCGGGAATTCGCGTTCCAGCCGGGAGAGGGCGCGGGCGCGCGCAGCCTCGGGAGGCTCCCGGCGCGGTCCCCCTGGCCCGGGGCGCTGCGGGGCCGCGGCGGCACGAGGATGCTCTGCCGAGCCTCGGCACGGAGGCTCCGCAGGGGTGAAAAGCGCAGCGGAAGGAGGAGTGGGGGGAAAAAAGAACGAGGAGAGAACGGGTGCTGCAGGAAGGGGAGGAAAAGCAGGTGGCAGCGGGCAGGGAGAGATGAGCTTTCCCTTCATGTGGCAAACGTGGCTCGCGTCTTTGTGCAGATGCCAGAACTGCGGTGCTTCGTGCACGTAGGAGGGCTGCAGCCGGGGAACGGGGGAGACGGCTTAGCTGGAGCTCGCGGCCCGGGATCTGCCTYGGGAAGGAGCCTGCACGCACTGGCCCGGGGTGTTTCAGTTCGGCGCCGCTCCTTCCTGGGGCTGCCACCCTAGAGGTGGAACTCCGAGCCCTGCACTGAGGGTGTTATTTTGTTGCTGAGATATTCGTGATGTGGGAAATCTTCAGGATCAAGCAGTGTTTCCAGAAAATGCTTTTAATTTGGAGCCCTTTCTTGCACAGTGCTTTCTTGGTGCTGACAGGAAAACACCTTCCCCCTGGAAAACAATCCCATTGCTTTTCCCACTTGCTGGCTTTTTTTTTTCCTGCTGCCAGTTGGCTGCACATTCCATCGCTTGGTGTTTCTAGTGCTCTCAGCCTTGACATTGCATCTTCTTGTTTTCCTTGCTGTTGGTCCTCTTGTTTGCTGCAGCTGATCTCCTCTCATCCTGAACCTCTTGCCTTCTCATCCCATCGCAATGTGGAGCTTGTTGATTCCCAGTCCTGGTTCACTCTTGCCTGGGCTTCTGCTCTTGTTACTGGGAGGGTCTCAAACCCTATTGCCATGCTGAGTGTGCTAAACTTTCTCAATTTTGCCACCTTGCTGACTAAATAGTTTTCCTTCTCTAGCTTTCTTGTTGGCATGGGATTCAGTCACAACTGGCTTCCTGCCACCTTGAGTCAGTCCAAACCTTCCTCCTCTGCCTTCATTTCTTTTTCTGACCAAAATCACTTCTACTTCTTCTAAGTTTAAAAAGAAATGCAAGATGATGTGCTCTCCTTTCTTGTCCTTGTCTCTTGGATGTGAGCACCAGTACCTTCTCCCGTCTTCCAGATTCCCTATGTCTATTCCTATCCATGCTGTTATTCTTTCCCTTCAACCCACCCTCTCTTCTGGCAGCTCTTCCTTAAAAAACAAACTTGCTATTCAAGCCCCCACATGTTTCTCTAAATACTGCACCTTGACTTGCAAAGTGCCTTCATCAGTCAGCCCTTCTTTCCTCTCATGTCCTTACTCTTATCACTTGGGATGTTACTCCTCTGTTCTTCCCTTCCCTCCCTAGACTGTTATCCACAAAGTTCCTTGGAGGATGCTGTTCTTCCCTTTGGCCTTTTCCAATCTAAATTTGTTCAAGTGTCCTATATCACTCTGTCCTTGGGCTTTCTCTCTTCCCTTTACATCTTGTTTGACTGATCTAATCCAAGCAGTAAATTGCCTTTGTGGTTGCCTTGTCCCCTCTCCTCAGTCTGAGAATAGGAAGAGAGAGGTATGTCTGGAAGATCTCTGTGCAGATCCAGCTATTTGCTTCAATCAGAGCTTTTCGGTGTTCCCTCACCTCCAGTACACTCCTGCTTTTCCAGTGACAACCAACATTGCTGTAAGGCCCTCAAAGTACATGTCACTTAACTTGAATGTGGCACTGGATTCTCAGGTCACAGCTATTTTAGTGCATACTGCTGTGTGAGGTGCCTGCTCCCACACCACACAAACCTTCACTGGCATCTTTTTCTTTTACTGACACAGTTTTTTCCCCCCTTGATGAGAGTGATCCCAGGCTCCTTCTGTCTTTGCTRAATGTTGATTTCAAGGTGATCCTTTCCCTAGCTCAGAAAAAACRTCTCTTGGAGTTGGTGTTTCTGCAAACCCAACCCCTAATGCAGCAAATACTGTAAAAAATGCCCAAGGAGCTGTTTTCTTTTCCCCACCATTCAGTCTCTGTGTAYCTGGTCCTCTGACAAGAGAGGAATGTCCTCTTAGCATTGTTTGCTGAAGCTGCTGCTTGGTTCTGGTATTTAGGTTTTAAAGGGTAACCACTTTGACTAAGAAACAGAACTACACTTTTTYCTCACCAGTCAGCTAAGAAAAAAGTTCTAGAAATGCTGGGCAGGAAAGGCTAATTTTACGTGCAGTAGAAAATGAGATTCTGGGAAAGGGCAATAGTGATTCCATTCTGACCCTCCTGGAGCCACAGGAGATCAGCTTTGGACATGGCTGGGATGGGCAGTGGCAGGGCTGTGCTCCTTGACAGCCTCYTAGCTGGCTATCGTGGCCAGCATGGCAGGTCTGTGTAGCACTGACACAGCTAAAAAGCTCTGCTATTCCAGGGCTTCTGGGCCACAGCAGGATCCTCAAGAGCAAGGGTGGAAGATGGGCAGAGAAACATGAGCCTTTCTGATCTCACTTAGATGTTCAGTTGAGTGCTTTCAGGACTTAGTTCTTGAAAATGCCTCTGAAACCCAGCTTGGACATCTCTCCTTGATGGGAAAATCAGCCTCTCATACCTAATGTGTGTTAGGCTCTGTAGAATAAAGGAAGGCACTTTGCAGGAGCATGTGGCTCTTCCAACTCAGGGCTACACTTGCTGCAGTCTATTTGAACATGTAAGAGGCAGCAGGTTACAAATGCTGCCCATAATCTCAGACTTGCTCCATCCTTTGCTGAAAGGTCTGCATCAGAGGAGAGATGGGGAACTGCTGCAGAGTGAAAAGGATTGAAGCAACTTACTGGCTACACTGTGTGTAATTCCAGATTCTTTCTTGAGTCTCCACTATTTTCTACACTTGTGTTTAACTGCTGCTTTGAAAATGCCACTGCAATGTTTAGAAAGGAGGACAGTTGTACTCACCAGCTGAGCTCCTTCTGAGCAGTCGTGCTTTGCAAGACTTGGGTTAAAGTCATGAGGTTTGGTTGTGCAGGTCGGTGATGCAGCTGAACTCCTTGGTGAAGAGATGCACACCTAAGGACAGTTTTTCCCATTTCTTTCAGCTGAGAGTGAGTTAGTTCGGTTAGGATTGCCCTCTGATTTTGTCATTTTCCATTCTTCACTYCTCTTCCCCTTGTTTTCTATTGAGTATCTCACTTTTATTTGAATTTTGTTTCTCACTATTTTTCATGATACAGGCCAAGGGGAGTTTAAGCTCTGAACTGGTCCAGCCAAAAGGCTGTCAGTGATGCTGGTATCAAGCAGCACTTATCTGTCTCTTGTATTTGAACAAACTCTGAGTTTCAGCCTGAAATATCAGAGATCCAAGTCCCTGAGGCATGGAAAAGCTGCACTATGAATACACTGATGATAATAGTCTTGGCTCTGCGGGTTTTATTGCATTTGTTATTTTCTAACATTCTGGAAAACATAGCATTAAAATGAACAGGGTAAACACAGACAAATGGAAAATGATGTTGGAGCTGGATAGGAGATGACTCTTAGTGCTCAAGGCTTTACTGTCCCCTACCTCAGGGTCACTGGTGCAGTCTGGCACATTCTTAGGATTTGGAGGTGAGAGCTGGYATTGAATAGCCACCTTGGGGGGTATCTCAGGACTGTGGTGTCTGAGGGCAGAGATCAGTGTTCTAGAAATGCCTCTTATGGGGTAGGAATAAGATGAAGAAATTGCCTCCTGGGATTTGGGCTTYGGCAGAGGTCAGCTTGCTATGATTTCTTGAAATAGCAGGTAAAGAATGKGAATGATACTCAGCCCTGATGGCTGTAGGTTAGTGATGAGCTAATAGATTTTTTTTTTTCTTTTTATTGTAGCAAATAGCCATAGGCAAACAGGATTTTAAGGTAAATAATCTATTCTCTGCAAGCATTCAAGCACCTGGCTCTTAGGAGGGCTGAGCTGTCAGCAGGAAGCTCGCTCCTGCTTCTGCCCTGTAAATTTTTTTTACCTTGTGTAAAGTATTCCAAAGGCATGTAATTACCTTTTCTAATCAAGTCAAAAAGGGGCTAGAGCTTAAGGAGCTCCATTCAGCAGCTAATTTTCATATTTTATCTACTTACATGAAACTCTTAAGCATTTATAATGGTATAGCAACCTGACTTCAGATACTTTCCTTCCTGTCCCCATGTGGCAGAGGAGGTGACAAAGTTATTTACTATACTGAATAACTAGAAGCCTGTAGTGGGGCTCGGAGGGTCTGAGAGCTAGCCCGGAAAMCACAAAGTATTTTGCTGCAAGGACTGAGAACAACCTCCATCTTCCACAGATTTTGATGAGTTCAGGGTGCTCAGTATCTCACAGAAAACTAAAATTGGGAGTTGAGCTGTCTGTGTCAGATCTAACTGCCATTAAAATCAACATTAAGACTCTTGTTAATGTAAATGGGTGTATATGGATGTTTATGAAGAATAGTAGCAGAAGAAAGCTGGTGTTTCTACCAGCCCAGTGCTGGTGCTCAGAAAGAACTTCCTCTGTGCCAATAACAGGATGGTTCCCCCATCCAAGATTACCTTCCATAGTAGTTTTTGACTTAGTAGTAAGTAATACCAAAACAAGGGAGAGGCTTTGCAACTTTTGTGACATTAGTGCTTTTTCCTTTATTAATATAATACTGACTGATTAATCTCAACAACATTTAATCAATAATTTTATGTAATTAAACTCTCTGTGCTAGCTCGAACGTTGTGGCTTACTTTGGTCTTAATTTCACATGTCAGCTCCTAATGCACTTACTCTATGCTTCTAGCAACTACTTAGACGATGTAAGGAGGTGACATCAGCTGATGTCAGCTGAAACATCAGGTGTTTTGTTCATAATCAGAAGCTACATACATCATCCTCAAGGTGATGGATTACAGCTTGTAGAATGTTTGTTGTATTTTACTCTACCTATATTATTATCAACTTCTAGTCTCTGCTTACTCCTCTTCCCCCCCGCCCCCGTGTTCTTTGCTTTCTCAGTAGTGTTCGAGGTCCTTCCTGCTGCTGCTGTGTCATGGCCTATTTTCTTGGAACCTGCTGCTCTGGCTTGTGCTTATCTGAGCATAGCTCATGGCACRTGGACATCTGAGCATGGTGCGGTACAGAGCTGTTTTCTGTCCTTAAGGAAACTACTCTGCTGGCTAATGATGACAGCTAGTTAACAATSTCCATTGGTGTTTTTGAGTAGATGCTTCAGAGTTCAAAAAAGGACTTTCAGAAGCACTTGGCTGAGTCTTGTTCCCCATTGCAGCTGCTTTCAAGGTTAGACTCCACTGAACATCAATGTTAGTAGTTACTTCTTCCTGTTGGTCAGAACTCAGTGCAGTTCCTTTCTGATTGAGCTGTCCATTGTCTTTAAGAAACATTAACTTTAAACTTTGGGCAGGACAAATTCTATTCCGACACCTGCAGTGAGAGCTGCTCTGTCTCTAGCTGGGAACTCTTATCTGCATGCTGAAGTTGGCTTCTGGGCAGTTTGGGAACAGGCTGAGACATTGGCACCTTGCTTYGCACTCCCTTGAAATGAAAGTGAAGCTGGCTTGTGGCTGGTTTTGTGCGGAGCTTGCTATAGAAGCCGGTAGGTCCCCTGCCTCTTGAGATTGTCTCTTTGACTGGGTTTGTTGCCATTTTGGATGGTCCTCACCAGAAACCAGCACCAGGCAGATGATATTCCGCCACAGGCGATCTGCTCCCTCCTGGAATACCCAGCCTTACGCAAAAGTACCCCATGTAGGCACGGCAGCATGTGTGGCTATTGCACAACCTTGCAGGCTGGCTGGTGTCTCTGCCCTCGTGAATGGAGGTTCCCTCTTAGAGAAGGAGGCTCTGTGCCAGGGTAGCAGATGGGCAGGAGCAGCAGCAGCTGGGAGACCATGTATGATCATCATGCGGGCTTACGATCTGCACCAATGCCAGAATGGCCACTTGGCTTTRTCCTGTCTGTGGCTGGGGCTGTTTCTAAGCCAGCAGCTTTTGGAAACGTACAGGGGCAGGCAGTGGGCTCTGCCCAGCACCCACCACCAAGGTGGGAAGCAGCAGGTTCCTTAAGGGCTGAAGGCCTGGGTAACTTTTCTATTTCTGTCTGGAGCACCATGTGAGAGCTGCCAAGTTCAGCCCTTGCTGTTCCCTCTCACCTGTACAGGCTGCGCTCTTTGTCAAGTAGAACCTTACCTCCACCAGCAGAACCTTGCACTCTGCCCTGCTACCCCTGAAAAGAGGGGGTAACTCTAGAGCTGCTGTTCGGAGTGAGTCGGTCTGGTGGAGTGGGCAGGTCTTCAGCAGCATATGCTGAGCAAAAGCCCTGCTAATCAAACAACAGTGCAGGTGGCCATGAAGAAGCCCTGTGTTTGCAGCCCCACAGAAACCACTCAGGACTAACRTGAAGAGGGAATAACTCTGTCTTTCCCTAATAGCCATCTCCTTGCTGTGACAGGGGCCAAGGATATGCTGAGGCATTATGAAGAGCAGGGTCTKCACAGGGTGGTTTGTGCTTGGATTGAGACATCTTATTTGTCCCATGATTCCAGCTTACTCCCAAAGCCTGAACGTATGCAGGAAGCAACCCTGTGGGCTTGGTACAGTAGAGTGGTGCTTCAAAGTTTCTCCTTCCACTTTGGCTAAAAGGTGTGGGTAGGAAGGATTCCAGGCTCAGCACATCTGCACCTCCTGAATGCTGCAATGCTTTCTCTTGCTGTGGTTTGGAGGAGAACTTGATGCACTACTGAGATGCCATTAGCGTGTGTATTGTTATTTGATGCTTGATACTTGCAAAAGCAGAGTAGGCACAGACTTTCCTGAGGGACTAGAGGAGAAACAGTGATCTAACTTGAGTTGGTCCAGCTTGCTTGATACTTTAATGCAGGATGTACTTTAATAGAGAGTAGAGCACAGGCAATATTATATTTCTTTCTACTGATAAGTAATTTGAAAGGTGACCTGTAAATGGCAAGAGACTGAAAATATCCACTGGATTTGTTCCCTTGAATTTGCTTCTTTGCATCTGCCTTGAAGGAGCACAGGGAGAGACTTCTCTCTTCAAGGCTTTGTAAGAACATGTATCTTAAGGCCTTGTGATGGTTTCATGATCTGGCAGGGAAATTGTGATGTCCCAGATGTGACCCAGAGAGCTCTGATAAACTGTGATTGAAAATTGAATGTGTGGATTAGTGGGTTTGGGTGTTTTGTTTGAACTGTGTTTCTAACCCCTGTTACCACAAAGGAAGAAATGCTTCACAACTCAAAGCAAAACAAAAAAATAACAGGTACATTAATTTTGCTTTGCTCTCTAATGGTGAGACTAGCTAATTAATGTCCTCCTCCATTGAGAGGACCTCGTCAAAAAAAACCAACCCAAACCTCAATCCACCTTTGCTGATGGGGGAGCATGTTATGGCTGTCCCTTTTAGGACACTAGAAAAATAYACTTCCTATATTTGGGAAACTTGGCCTTCATGTATCCTCATGGCAGTGGGGCTCAGCCTGATGCCTTCAGCTAGGAACTGTTTCCCAGCTTTTTCTGTGAAGCTGAGTTACTGATGGCTGTTAGCTTTCCAGGGAGAGCACAGCTCTGACATGGGGCTCTTGGTTCATTGGTCCAGTGCCTGCTATTACAAATGGTGCCTCATATTTTGTTCTTGGTAAACAGCCTGGCTGTACCTTAAAAGTTAGAGTGTTCTTTTGCCCTCTCTTCTGTCTGTTGAAGGTTGTTCTTGCACTTGGATGCCAGGAACTTTAACATCCTCTGAGAATTTGCCTGGTTTTAATCTGTGGGTATTGATAACTTGGGTCCAAGGTTACAAAAAACTGGCTGTGGAGTTGTGGAGCACTCTCGTGTGTATTCTGATTGTGCTTTGGAACATTAGTGAGGACTAATAGACCTTGAATGAGTTGTTGTTTCATTGCTTTTCAGAAAAAGCACACACGTTGACCCTGGAAGTGTAGTCTAGTCAGTTTGGCATTGATGATGGGTAAAGACATAGCAACAGGGAAATAGATCCCACCAGTCAAAGAAAGAAACTGAAGAAACAAGAGACATTTACTTCGACCCTCTAGTCAAATCATAAATTCTAAGTCTGCTTCATCAGTTCTCTATAGTGCAGTTTGACTTACACCTTGCTTGCTGTGAAATTAAAAAACCCTAATGTTATTCTTCACAATAATGTAGGACCTAGTAAATGGGTAGGAGCCAGTTAAAACGTGAATTTTAYGTGCTGGGCTGTTTCTAATTGATTTTTTTCTATACTAATAGTCCATCTCTAACTTAAGTTCCCTGCCACCTTGTGGGGTGGTGGCTGAGATTGGAGCAGATGTTGCTTGGAACTGCCTGGACTGTGTTCACTTCCGTAACTAAATTCAGGGTTTGGCCTTGGGGTTGTGGATGCCCACAGGTAGTGGCTGCAGGATGGTTTGCAGTAGCTTAGAATGAAGAGCATGAGAGACTGTATAACACTGTTTTGCCAGTCCTGGGCTGCAGGTGAGAACGAGGATATAAACACCAGAATGTATAAAGGGACCCTAGAGAGAGAAATTACTGTTCCTGTAGGTAGAAACTTACATAGTGCTGGATCCATGTACCCTCTATGTGTGCAGCTCCCAGCACAGTGGATGCCTTGAGCTGCTTTTTCAGTAGCACAAATCATAAAAATAAGCACAGAACTGGGTTTTACTATCCCCATTGCACCAAAGTTGAAAATTTGAAAAAAACGTAACTGTGGAGAAACTTTCTTATACGGATGAACTCTTTGTTCTCCCAAAAAGTGACTTGATCCCGGTATGAATGTTTTATCAACTTCTTATTAGCAGGGGACTGCTTATTTTATTAATGAGTTAGAGGGGGAGTGAAATCCAGGAGTGAAATCCAGTGGCTGGATGCGAAGGCAGAAAAGCGTAAACTAGCCATGAGGTGGATGTTTTATGAATCAGCATAATTAATCTTGAAACAACACATCCAGAGAAGGCCCGAACCTGAGACTGGGCATCTCTGAGAGATCCTCTCCGAGTCTGCAGGTGTGCGGGCTCAGCCTGGCGCGCAGGATCGGGGTAGGCTGGGGGCGAGCGGAGCGATCTCCCCGACCCGCCCGGCGTGGGAGTTGTGGTCCGGGGCCTCGCGGGACCCCCGCGGGACCGGCCGCGCTCCCGCAGCAGCGGGGCCGTGCGCGGGGCTGTGCGGCGCACGGCCGCCGGGTCCCGGCGCCGGCCCGGGCCGGGGGCTCCCGCGGGACTCCCGCGGGCGCCGTCCGGGCGGCCGTGCCCGCGCCGTGCCGCCGAGCGCTGCCGCTCGCCGGGGCGCGGACGGGGCGGCGCGGCCGGAGGCGCCGCCGGTGCCCGGGCGCCTCGCTCGGTGCGCGGCGCGGAGCCCGCAGCCGGGCCCGGCGGTGCCGCGGTGCGGGCGCGGGGGCGGGGCGCGGGCGGGGCGCGCATGCGGGCGGTGCCAGGCAGCGCGGCGGGCCGCGGAGCCACTCGCCCCCGCAGCACCGCTCGGCCAGGGACAGCTCCCGCCGGCGCCCAGGTAACGCGCGCTCCCCCCGCGGCCGCGCCCCCCGCTCCGCGCCGCTTCCCCGCGCCGCGGGGGCTGCGGGGGGCCCGGCGGCTCACGCCGTCCCCCCCGCCGGTTGCTTGCTTGCAGCTCCGGGGCTGTGACAGCGCCGTCCCCACCGCGGAGCGAGGCAGCGGCGGCCGGCTCTGCCCGCCGGGCTCTCGGCTGAGGAGGGAGCGCGTCTTCCCGCAACTTCCCGGCGCTCGCAAGGCTCCGCGATGGAAGGGAAAGGTGGGTCGGGCGCGGGGGGGCGGCGGCGAAAGGACCGCAGTGGCCGGGCTGGTGCGGGGCCGGGCGGCCGAGGCTGCCGCTGTGCTGGGGACATTGCAGCACCGGCGGGGAGCGGGCGGGAGGCGCGTCCCTGCCGATCCCGCGGGGTGCTCGGCCCGCTGCGTAGGGAGTGAGGGGAAGGGTGGCTGGTTTTTTAATTTGTTTTCCTTTAGGGCGAGACAGATGTTAGTTGGTGATTTGTTTTCTTAATGCTAAGGATTTGCATAATAAATATGAGGTCTGTCCCATGTTTTTTAGGCAGTCAGCAATGGGGAGGTTTTTAACAGATGAAAAGCATTTTATGATTAGAATGGGTTTTCAAAAAAAAAAAAAATATCTCATTTTTCTTTTTTTCTGAAACGAGATCGGGGCTATAGACCTCTGCCCTCGTTACATTGCATGTTTAATACATCAGAACATCCTGATAGATTGGGAGAAATGCGATGAGTGTCGTGCTATTGAACTGTCCACCCTAGAAAGAGGAGATAATTAAATCTTGCCTGGCTAGCTGTGTGTTTGCATACAGAGATATCTCATCCATGTATAGCCCTTCAGGTTGAGCATATGCATTTTGTTTCCATACATAGCTGTGTGGTCCTGCACGCTTATTTACCTATCTACCTCTACAATTGCACTGGAAATCACACATTCAACTGGTACGTGAACTCAAAATCTATATGTGTTAATTGCCAATGAAATATTGGTGGTAAGTCAGTCCATGCAGAGGAAAGGCGAGTTGCCATTCCCACCCAACGTAGCTGCCAGCTCTCCTGTATAACACAAATCTCGGAGCAGTTTAATTGATAGCAATCAAGGCAGTGGGACAATATGGACTGTATTAATTCAAGGAAAATTATGGTAGACTTGTATTACACAATACTACGTACCTTCCAGCGAGACGAGCAAGCTATATTTAAACCTCCATTTATTTTTGTAACTATCTTGTCAATCAGGGCTATAGTTCTCCTGTGTGGGAATATCTGATTATATGCTGATTAAGGAAGGAAGCTATTTCAATCATAAGGAGGCAGTATGTCCTATAAAGTACAGTTTCTTGTGGGCAGTGATCAACAGAACTACCAGGGCTTGAGGACAGGTAAGTACCTCTTAAGAAAGCGTATCTGCAAAGACTTTACTTAAATTAAAAAGCTCACAGCAATCGTGTTAGCCTTAAAGATATTTTTTTATCCTGTCCATGCTGTTTTCACAGTTAACCTGAGATGGGCCACCTTTGCCTTTTGAACATCCTACTGGTACTTGTCTTGATGCGAAACAAATGGACTGTGACTTTAGTATAACACTGCGTGCCTTGTCATGCACTACACAAGCAGGCAAAAGGCTCTCCGTGGAACTTCAGATGGAGCTCATGTAGCAGGAGGAGTTGTGCAGGGAGCAGGAAGGAATCATCTGTAATAAAATAACAAAGGTCCAGGTAGCTGGTGGCAAACAGTTCTGGGGAGAGGGGCAGCCAACTCCTGTCCTGTGCAAACAGCCACTGTTACGATGCAGTCGCTGCCTGAGTCGGCAGTGAGTGTCTGATGAGGCAGCTTTTGGGGCTGCTGGTACTTGCGTTTATTAGTTGCAAGACGGGCTCTACAGCAGTCCGTGTTCCCAGGTGCTTGGATTTGGTGGAAGGGGTAGTGGGAATGAGACAACCCCATGAGTTTCTACTCTGAGAATTTTGTGCAAAAAATTCTCAGCAATTTTCTGTTACTAGAGGTTCCTTCCTGGGGTAGAGGTAGGGAACAAATACTCTCTGGGTTTCCTCTATCTACGTCAAACGAAGKGCTGTTGAGAGCAAATCCAGCAGAAATCAAGGCACTAATGTGGGACAGGTCCAAAGCAGKGATGGCCTTAAATGAAATACACAAGGAACTTTGGCATCTCAATGAAGAAATGAGAAGGCAAAGGAAGCCTTCTCACGGCAGGGATCCAGTTGTGTTGGCACTGAAGTAATTTTTGGAACTCTGATAGTGTTGGAGTGGTGTGACAAGGCCTGTGGTGCACAGGTCTAACAGACCAGTTTTTTGTAGGTGTACGGTGAGGCACAACGCAGGACATCTCCCCAGAGGGAAGGTATGAGCCAGTCTAAACTCTTCACATCTTCAGCTTTTGAGACTAATCCTAGATGGATTTGCAACTGCAGTGCCTTACTAGGCACGGGTTTACATTTTATTTTCATTACTAACCAGGCCTCTGCATTGCGAGTCCTCTGTTATGAGACTGCTGCTTGCATAYGATGTTTCTCCAAAGTCATCTCTTGCTTTTTAAATGCTTCCTCCTGCAGCCCTTCTCCCACCCCTCCAGTCCTCCTCAGTGCAAATCTCAGAACATCTCCAACTCAGTGTTGTGCAGATACTGGGGAAGAGTGTGTGCTATATTAAGCAACATAAAGTCTGTTTAAGAAAACCTGCCGTCTGGTCCCTGAATTCAGCTATCCCTGATGACTGCTGTGGACATATCTGCATAGGATTTGCCATCAGTAGAACTTGGTTGTCTGATGTGGCTGGAGCTGATGCTTTGCAAAGCCTGCAGTCTGCTGTAAAAAATGGGCTAAAGAGCCATCTCTGGCACTGCTCAGAGCAGCCATAACTGATTTCACTGGTTGGACTTATTCGTGAGAATGAGGGGARAAGGATGTATCCTAGTTTTTGTGCAGTGGGACATGGGACTAAGGACTTTACTGTTAGGACTGTAGCAGTAACAGCACAAGCCAAGAGGGTTCTGGTGAGGGTTGAGGAGGTGGTGCAGCCTGTGCCACCTTCCAGCAAAGCTGACTACAGCCAAAAATCTCTACCTAAAAGATAAATCACACTCCA
This sequence comes from Amblyornis subalaris, assembly GCA_018881555.1. Taxonomy (NCBI): domain Eukaryota; kingdom Metazoa; phylum Chordata; class Aves; order Passeriformes; family Ptilonorhynchidae; genus Amblyornis; species Amblyornis subalaris. Next base: position 11,812,353 of record JACAXG010000014.1, on the reverse strand, counting down.
TGGAACTGCAATATTACCAACACATCTTGGTGATCTAAAAGTAGCATTTGGCCTCATCTAACTTACAGCTGCTTAGACTTACTCTGTTCTGCACATTCACTGTCTCCAAATCTTTTCCAGAAGTAAGGAGCTTAAAAGTTGTAGCTGTTCCCAAAGCTCATTAGGCAATGGGGGAATGGAGAGCACTGTGGGTGAGAGCTCTGTTTTACATCTGCTACCTGATCCCTGTTCTCTGAATCTCGCCACTACAGCAGTTCCTGTAGGCTGCAGCAGTAAGCGATACCACACCAGGCATCCCAGGAGCTGGGCTTTGCCAAAGCTAACAATAGTTAATGTGGAGGTTAAAGAATACTTGGTCATTTGCCAGATTCTTCAGTCACAGTTAGAAAGATGCTTAGCAGAGGAAGGAACGTCATGCAGTGATGTTCAGACTCGGAGGCTGGAAAAGATATCAGCCGAACAAGAGTGTGGAATGGATCCCTGGGCTTCTGGATGGAGTAGAGAGGACTGCAGGCTAGCCTTGCTGCAGGGAGGACTCCCTTCCTCTGAAGGTGCTATAGCCTTTTCTGTACTCCYGAAGACACAGAAATCCCTTTCTCCCTCGCTGCCAGAAAACACATATTGCTACTTTTATCTTCCCTGAGGTGGGGATTGGGGTCTTGATGTGTCAGTGTTGTATGGGGGGAGGGAGGAGGGGGGCAGGGTACCTGCCTGGACCTCCTTCAGGGGCGCAGCCAATTTTTGGTGCTCTCTGCTATTCCTGGAGGTCAGTGCTGGGCACTGGTGGCTCTGGGGCACTTTCACTGCCTGGGTGCAGGGCAGGCTGCTGACAGCATAGGATGCATGCTGTTAGCTAGGAAATGCAGCAGGACTTGTTCTTGTCAGCTGGTCTACAGGGACAGCAAAGCTAAAGCACGTTGCTGGCTGAGATGTGGAGGTGCTCTTGTCAGTCCCCAGAGCCATGGTCCAGCGCTGTTGGAAAGACATTCTCCATGCAGTGGGTCTTCCCACAGGACTCCCATCCTCATGCTCAGAAGGCTGTGTGGTGGAAGCCAGGGGACCTGGCCTTACAGCTCTCTTCTTCTCAGGGTCCCAAAGCAGCAGGGCTTTGAGGACATGTCTGCAGAGGACATCTCTGCAGTGTGACTGTCCCTAGGCAGGTGCTGCCACAGTAGTGCTACCTGAGTCATGTTCTCTTTCCAATCACAAAGCTGGGTGCAGGATTTTTGCTTTGTAGAAAAGCCACAATGCTGTTCATAGACATGGGATGTTCAGGCCTTCAAGTGAGAGGCCTTAAACAGTAAGTACTTAGGGCACAGAGTTACCTCTCCTGGGACTGGCAAACAGGTCTGAGCTCTTTGCATTGTGCTGCCTTGCAGATATGGGAATGGGCAGTGTGGTTTGATCATCTCTCCCCACCAGAGCTGCTCTGAAGCTTCCTTGGCCAGCCCTAGCATTGTGGGCCAGCTTTCTCTGTGCAGTTGCCTGCATGCTATGCCTGTAAAGGACAGAATCTTCACCTTGAAGAACTTGTGATCAAATCCCAACAAGAGCCTAGGAATGCTAGGATTGAAGACGGGCTTTGTGGACAAGGYGAGGGAGGGTGGCAAGTGAGAACATGCAGTTCTGGAGGTTGCTGTGCACTGTTCCCACCTTTGTGGCTTTCTTCAACAATCAAAGGAAAGATCTTAGAGATCCAAGACATAGTTCATGTCCTGAAGCTGTTTGGGATGCTCACATCAAACTGGACCTCATAATACATCTTCCTGACATGTCCTGTATTTGCTGGAGGTGAGTCTGCAGCACATACTGTTGCACACGTGTGTTGGAGTAGTGCAGATTGCCTTGGGTAAGTCTGGGTCACACAAGTGATCTTGTGTGCTTGTYTGTAATGGAAACAAAATAGCGGCACGGTTACTTTTGTCATGAAACTGTTTTCTTTTTTGGGGAATACTTACATCTCTGTCAAGGTGGTCAGAGGCTTCTTTGGGCAGTACATTCTCCATAGGGGAGGCAGCTCCATGCACTCAGCCTTTCAAAGTGATGTGCTGTGTGAGATCCAGGGCTTGTTACTGAGGCCAGCAGTTCTCAAACTGGCTGCTTCAAGTTTGACACAGGGAAGCATGTTTGGGGATGTAAATAAATGGCCTGATCTTTTTTTACTATCTCCCCCATGCCCCAGGCTGTGCATTTCAATGTAGGTACYAGCTTTCTGTCTAGCAGGGGAACACTTTGATTGCCTGACCTTAACACCTTATCCCTGAGACTGGAGTGGGGTGCTGTGAAAGATTGCTTTGGTCCTGTGCTTCAGACTTGATCTCCACTGAAAGAGGAGAGTGTAAGGCACTAAGTTAGCACTGCATTCACGCTTTTCTTTAATGCATTTCAGAAAGGGAGAAAAATGTCTATTCCCCTTACTGTAGAAATCACATTAAACTCCACACAAATGTGACTATCCTGGGAGGGCTCAAAGATTGTAAGTGTTCAGGTTGCTGTGTGRTACTTGCAAAATGAGCTAACCTTGGGTATTTGCTGCCACCTATAAGAGCAGGTAGCAGTCTAATACCTTTATTAACCATCACTTGGTAGCTGCTGAAATACTGTGGGTGGTCATCTGCAACTTTGGAATGTGAAGGGTGACCCAGCCTATCTGATGCTGAGGGAAGTAGACATGGTACCCCAGGAAGTATCTGTGCTCTAACAGGCCTTGTMATGGGGAGGGAAAAGTAAGTGGCCATGTTCATGGTCCTTCATACCAACAAACCCAGCACCTTACTAAACAAAGGGGCGGGAGGGCTCTAATAATAGTCTTAAATCTTATAAAAATTGGTGCAGGACTTGGTCATCTGGCTCCTATGAAGATACCSAAGGGGCAAACAAAATCCTTCAACCCATTTCCACAAGTTACGTGGGAGCTGTGGATGTTGCATTTAGACTGAATGAAATGCGAGAGTAATTGCAAATGATTTTTTTAATGCATTAAGTTGTTCTGACATACCATTTATACGYAGAGTGGCTGGGAGCATAATCTGTGGATACTCTGTGTAATGACCTGCATACAGCTGTTACATCCCTGGGTCACTTGGGGTCCAGAAATTTTTTAAAAAACCCTTGATTTTTTTTAAGCTTTTTTTTTTTTTWAAAAAAAGGCTTAGCTTACCACAAGATTTTTCTYATCTGCTCTTATCTTTCCCTCTCTATCTACTCAGATATTCAAATCTTGTCTGAATTGCACTAATTTCTAATGTGCCATAAAACTTGATATGCAAGAGCTAGTTATTTAGGGAGAATTGCAGAAACTATTTTAGTCWGTGTGTTTTGACCTATAAATGAGGTAACGTGATTAATTTTTACATGCAAATCTTGCTGTTTATTAGCATGGTAAAAGGCAATTTGACAATGAAAAATATTCCTGATGGGTATAGTAATTAATGCTTTCACTCMAAGTATAAAGACTTTAATAATGCTGTTATGCTTAAAATGATTGAAGAAAAAGTTGACTATTTTCCTGCCAGTGATACAAGGATGTGTCCTTTTAATATAGCTCCTATATCCCTGCTTTTTCAAAGTGTTCTTTATAGTCAATAAGACTACAAATCATCACGCTAATTCATTGAGTTTCTTCTCCCGGGTCTCAGGTTTGGATGAACCTTATGGTTTGATACTCATGCAGGATGCACATTGAAAGCTATGGCTTTTTCCTTCAGATTGAATTAAACTATTTGTGGTGTCGTCATGTTTCAGTAGAGATCTTGTGGCTGGAGATGATGGCTGCTCCGTAGAGTGCGGGAGCAATCCTGCGGCGTGCCGTGCGCCGCGCGGCCGAGGGAGGCTGTGTGTGCATCAGGATGTGCACTTCGAGAAGTAAGGCGTTTTTGCTTGCTATTTTTAATAGCATGTGCAAAGCAAGAAATCAGGGAAGCATGGAACAGCATTTCTAATTTGGAAAACTGTCTTTTTTTCTTGAGCTGTGCTTCTTCCTCCTGTGTTTCATCCCCCCCCGTTGGAGGCTGGCTTAAGACTGGCTTTATCTGCCATCAGCCTTCAATAGGTAAGGTTAATTTGCTGAATGTAGCTACTTGGATTTTCTTCACAAATCCTCCAGAAGTGCTGAATGTTTTATTGGTATAATGAGGGAAAGTTGCCTTCCTGCTCAGTCACTGAGAATGTATTATTAATGCAAAAACACTTTCCTGGCATTTAATGCTATCTCCAAAAGAGGCTGACAAGCATGAAGGCCTCCTCAGGAAGACTGAGGCCCATCTGGTCACTGAGAGTTGTATACCATGCTTATTCCAAGATAAAGTGCTATCATGGTTTATTTTTCTCTCCAAGTCCAGGCAGACAAGGCTATTGGTAGGATGGGCATGCTAAAGTGTTGTGATAGTCACTGCAAGCAAATGTGGAACTAGAGATCTTGAGGGATCTTCCAGTTGATCTTGGTCTCTGACATGACCCTACTGAGGAGCCTGAACTTTAAATCTGGTCCCAGATTCTGTATCCTGCCTCTTCCTGCTCCCATTGGCACACTGCTCCTTTCTCATTTCTGAGTGTTTATCATTACTTGGAGCATTGAAGAGAGGGATTCAGATGTTGTGGCTGTTGTGTGGCTGTGGTTTATTTGGGGTGGGGTGGAATTACAGGTGTCTGTGCAGTTTGAAAAATCAAACCTATATGAAATTCAGCAGAGTGGAATAAATTTGTGCTTTGAAGGACAGGCCTCAGAGCTTCATCCTTTATTGATGTGTGGTCCTGAATGTGTATTTTGGGGGAGCATTCCAGCGAGTATGAAACTTGACCTCCAGTTAAGAATATTTGGCAGCAGTGGCTTTAGACAGGTAAGAGTCAAACACCAAAATATTCTGCATATCCAGAATTACTCTCTCATCCTGGATAATATTTTGAGATTCAGTTCAGTTTTCTGATATTGTCAAGGAGAAGACATACAGTATGAATTCATTCTCTGCTTGAGAATCCTTCCTTGCACACACTGTGCTTGCTATGATRCAGAAATGTCGATTTCACTGCCCCTGTAGCATAACCCCAAATTCAGCCTTATACATGCTAGTGGCTCCACCCTACTGTAAGTGAGAGGGAAACAGCAGTAATGCCAACAAAATAAGGGAAAATGTAGAATCCAGCACCTTCTAGTAAATGGAGGAAAAAAAGTTAATTATACATGAAGGGAGGCTTGGGTTTCCTAATTTGATACTAACAAGCCATTGCAGCATAAGTGGGTTGACAGTAGAATAAGCTTCCTCAGCAAGACCTGCTTTTTATAATATTTCYAGCTTATTTGATCTCTTTGAAGGCTGAATCTGAGCTTCTGAGATATTTTATGGCCTTGAATTCATATTCCCTTTTAGTATTGACCAGCGCTCCTGGTATTCTGAGACTGCCTGTTAACCGGGGCCATACATTATCAAATAATTGCATTGACAAAGTCATCTGTTAATTTTTAAACTTTTTATTCCTATCAGTGTGCCCCAGTGGAGAAATATCATAATGCCAATTATAACCATTTTGTTGCAATATGAGAAGTGATGGAGAAATCAGCAGAGAAGTTTAAAAATCGCTGTCCTGAGTCTCCTCTTCTAGTCAAGATTTTAAATGAAGCTTGTGGAGATGTTCTGGATTTGAACTTGTGTAGGTAAATGCATAATTTGATCAGTAGACAAAGGCCAGATCTCTAATGCCTTACTGAACACAACGGAAATAATACTGATTTTATGGAGTAACACCTATTTAAATGCCTTTAGACCTCAGTTATTAACTATTGAAGAAGTAGTAAAGGCTTAAACAAGTCATTTTATATTGGTTCAAGGTGATGCTAAAATAACAAACTTTTATGACTTATTTACCTTTTACTCTCTTCCTGTGACTTTGAAGGCAATTTACTTTATTGGTACAAATTATATAGCTTTGAGTCATTTGTTATAGCAACTGCTATTAAAATTGCTATGTAGTATCTTCAAAACTCAGAATATCCACCTCATCCTAAAAATGACTATGAATTACACTTACAACAAGTGGCTCTGTGCTGAGACGTGTCTCTGCCATTGTACTAAACATAGTGCCAGATATCTAGATTTACCTGTCAGTTTTATTTGCATGATTCATCTCTCAGTAACATGCATTCCAGGCTCTCAGACCTGAACTGTGTTTATAGTGCATTCCCCTCCCAAAAAATATCAGCATCCAGGAACAGCAAGACTTTGTGGGGTTGTTTGTTTCTTTAAAAAAAGGCACTAGGGATGAATTTTCCACCTTCTTTGATTAGAGGGTTCCCAGAAATAGTGAGGACAAGCCTGACATACTAAAGCATACAGCCGTGGGCAGTATACAGAGACAAAGAACAGAACGTGTTTTAAAATCTTAATTATTTATAGTAAGAAAATACTGGTTTTGATTAAATTGTCCCTTCTGTGGCACCACCCTAAGGTTGACAGCAGCAAATCTGAGTGTAGAATTTAGCCTCATGTTCTGTCTGCTGTCTGTGAAACTGAGAACAGGGCGTTGAGGCTGATGCTGGGGTTTGCATGCAAGGGGATCTTCCACTGCAAGCAGTGCTCTGTGCTCAGTCAGCCAAATGGTGGGAATTTTTGGATGGGTGGACCATTATAGACATACTGCTGTATATATGAAAACACAGGCAGTTCCTTTTTTATTTAAAGGTTTTCAGGAACAGTGAATCCAGAAGAGTCTCACTGAATCTCAGCACTGTTAAAGCTGGCATCACCACCACTGAAATGCACTTATGCTCATGTGGAGCATGAATTCATACTCAGTAATCTCAAAGGTGAGGCTGCTGTACGGCTGCCTTGCTGCTCTTGTATTCCTGAAGTCATGTTTATTACCCAGAAGCTGCATGGTAATTTGGTAATCCAAACCAGACAGAGCATGTCCTGAATGCAGCTTCAGCTGATCTTGAAAGCAGCTATGGTCGTCAATTGGCTTGGAAAGTATTAGGACCATATAGGTGGACATGTCCCACTTCTGTCCCTCTCCTGTGCGTTTGTATCAGTTCTGTCGGCTGGGTTTGGCTGGGAGCCTGCCTGTGGCACCCAGCAGGAGTGCTTGGTGCTTGGCTCTTCATCCTGCCTCCTCAGGTGTGTGAGGACGCCTGCTATTTCCCTGCCTGTGGCCAGTCCCTCTCCTTAGTGTCTGGGACGTCAGCCTTAGGGGGAGTCAGTGGTCTAGCAAAGCACAATGTAGGACACTTTGGGCTGTTGTCTGTCAGGAACACTGAAGTTAAGCATCTATGACTTCTKTCTCCTGTTTGCAATGGAGCTGCCTAAAAATCAGATTTCCTATTTTGTGGAAAATCCAATTTTCTGGAATTTCTTTGCTGAACTGGATGGGACCCAATATTTTCCTTACCATTCAGGCCAGTCAAGGGCTTTCTGGATTCTGCACTTTCTGATGGGTCTTGCCTTGGATTCATGAGAGTTTGTCAACACCTGTGGTGGTATGAACAGCACAACTGAGAGTAAAAACTCATTTTCTTAAGCTAAACAATCTTACCATGTGCTGTTTTTGTAAGGAGGTATCACAATAGCCAACTCTTACAGATTTCTGAGGGATTGTGGATGTCATGGGATGCTTTTAAGGCCTTTCCAGGTGGAGGTACATATGGACTGTAAAGTTTTATCACTGTTTTTAGCTCTTGTRCTGTTTCCCTAATCAACCTTATAGCTCTTCTATCTGTTGAAGTATGGAGCTTAAGTTGATGGGAAARAGGGTTGTATCTAGGTTTCCATTTTAACTTCCTTTGTAAAAGAGAAACAATGCTGTTTGCCAGAAAGGAGAGTCACACTGTCAGGAAAGCCTGTGTTTTCTTCTCTTCAAAGATACTGTATTTCAGTCCTAAGTAACATATTTTAGTTTGAAGTTGTTTTGAAATTATTTCCTTTGGGGAAAAATACTGTTATTAATTACTGTTATGTTATTGTTTTTAATACTGTTAACAAACAGTCATGTGTCATTGAAAACTTTAAAACTTATTTTTTCCCTAGGATTCCCCAGGGCAGTTAACAGAACTGATCACTAAATTGCAAATGTTACAATTGACTATATCAAGTATTTCTGTGCAGAAGATGTCAGCTGCTAATGTTCTGCCCATTCTTTGCCAATGGTTACTGGCTCAAATGTCACGCAAGGCCACGTGAAATGGTTTATTTTCATGAAGATCTGACCTCATCTAGATGGATTGTCTTGTAGCTTTACCAAAAAAGCACCTCTCAAACCAGATTGTGCTGTTTTGGTTTATGAACTATGAGGCTTTCACCCCATGTCCCAGAATAGCCCCAGTTGGCACTGATGGCTACGAACTACATATATTTATAGTGATACTGCTTGGTACCAGAAATAGTGACCAAGGTGGCTATCAGCCAATGRCTGCTGAATGCCCTGAGTATAACGAATTGAAAAGCTCATGTACCTCCTTGAGGGGAAAATACAATCAGATTGTCTCCAATTATGACCCCAGATAATGATGGAGCAATCCAGAAATATCACAGCATGGGCAGTGAACTTCCTTGATGCAAGAGAAACCTGGATGGGTCTGATGTTGGATCCTTCTTTTTTGCTGAAAGACATATTGGACTGTCAGTTCTGTTCCTGGAGGGGCTAATTACAGCTACATGAGGCAACAAATCAGGTCCTGCTCCTCTGGAAAAGAAACCCCTTGGCTCTCAGCTCGACACCTGCTGGCAAAAGAGTGTGGGGATGGAGAGCCAGAGTTTCACACAGTTGTGCCAAGTTCCATACACCAGCTTGTAAATCACCCCGGGTTCAGCCCCTTATGTCTGTACTCTCTAGTGTGAGAATGGCTACAGGAACCCCTGGTTAAGGGAGTTACTGTGTATGGGGATTGTGTGTCAGTTTGACTGTGAATTTAAGTGGGAGACTGACTGGTGCCTGGACAGTACATGTTTGTGTGTGCTCTGGGGTTGAGATCTTCATTACCTTATGTAGGAGTTGTATTAGGAACCTAGGGTGGCTTTAGTGTCTTTCCCTGCTGATCTGAGACCTTGCCTGGGTAGCATTTACAATCTGGGAGTGGTTGGATCCAGCTGTCGATGTGTTGTTGGCCAGAGAGCTCAGGGAGCTTTGGAAAAATCATCTTGTTGGTGATAAGGAAGAGGACAGTACAGCGCAGCAGGACTCCTGGGTTAAATCCTACCTCTGAATTTCCATGTGTTGAAATGGCTTTTAAATCTTCTGTGCTGCTCAGTGGAATGAAGATTGGTGGGTAACACAACTCTGAAACGAGGGCGCTGATGTTTTTTTCTCCTGCTAAACCAAAAGGTTTTGAGCCATTATACTGCTAAAGCACATGGTAACCCCCAGCCTAGTGGGGTGATGTTAGCTTCCCTCTTTACCTTTTCCTGAAGTTCATAGCTCAGTGGTGCTCCCTCAAACATCTCAAGTGACTTTAACTGGAGAGATGCATCCCATGCCAACTGCCATCGTGACTAGCAAAGTTGAAGTTTATTAGTTATTTTTTGGATGGCGAATCCTAATAGTTTTTCAGCACTTCAGCAACAAACAGAGCAGCAGTGTTTAGTAGTGTTGGGCCTGGAGGCACGGCCTTAGTGCTGCAGCAGCCTAAATGGTGGTTGACGATTGTAGAAGGATGAAAGTGCATCTGACCTACTTGGCAGGATAGACAAGGACACAAGGAAACCTCTACTCTGGTTGTKTTTTTTTTTTTCCCTTCYAGGTGATCACTATTGTAACATCTTGTATTCTGTGGTTTTTTTCTTAGCTCTTGTTTAGGTAGTAGCCTGATGTGGGTCTGATAAGGTCGCATCCCTTCTGTGCCTCAGCCCTAATCTTGTCCCTGGGAAAGATGGTGATGCAGAGGCACTAGAAAAACATGGGCTCTGAGAAGAGTTCCTGTAAGTTTGCTCTGTTCTATAGGCTGATCTGTGTGCTGTATCACAGAAGGACACCCTTACAGGAACACAGACGAAGGGACTGAAGTAGCAGTCTGCGTAATTGTCCCATTTCTGTTACAATTGCTAATCACCTGGCATTTCATAACATCTTTTTCTCCTCCTGTGCTGTCAGCTCCAATACYTGCTGCACAATCTTGCAATCATTGGGATGGCAGAAGATTGCAATCCCATAATTGCTTTATAGTTGGTTTGCTGTGAGCCTGGTGGATGAAAATTCCCCTGAATGGTAAATGAAGTTCCAAGTGCATGTGATCGAACKCCTGTGTGCGTCACTGCCCTCTTCATGTTTTGTCCTGCATGGGTAACGTTTCCATYAACCAGGACTGAAGGACTTGTTCATTTGTTTGCACCATTTTGCAGGATACACTAGGCTTCTGTGTGAAAGATATTGCTAATATTTTCTCTACTAAAAAGAGCTGATTGATAGGCACTTCCTGGTGGGACTGAAATCCTTCAGGATAAGAGAGAGTTCTCTTACATAAAGCATTTCAGACTTTCAAGTATCAGGAAGTCTTTACAGAGCTATGAAAATGTTATGAATTGTATATATAATGACTCTTAATTTTTAAATCTACAGATTTTATAAAATTATTGTAGTGACCGTATTTTAAGTTTAAAATAGTGTAGATTGGTTWGGCTTAATAATCTGTAAAGTTTCCATGCACAGTAAATCTAATTTTTCATGCAGAAAAAGATCTTCAAAGACAAATATTTGCATTAATAGAAAAGGCAACATAGAGAAATGATGTGCAAGAACATTATTCTTTGGGTAATTGTTTCCTTTCTTTTTCTTATGGCTCTTCACTGGAGGTAAACACCCAGGGCTGTGTGTTGGATGTGTGTGGCTATTTCTAAWCACTTTTCCATGAGAAGAGGGTATTAGGATTTTGAATGAGGGGTTTAGGAGTGTTGTGTTTCTTTAATGTTTGGGGTCTCTCACGTACTGGTTGGCCTGTTTTTGTGGGTGGTGGATGTATTTTGGACTGTTCAGAGAGATCAATGAGTAACCAAACCCTGCTGAAGGCACACCACTAATTAGTTACATAAAAGTGTAATATGCCATTGAGGAATGAGGGGCCCAAATCAATAAACACCTGCATCAGTGGATGCTTTTCCTGTACTTTCCWTGTCATGTTCCCTTTGACTTTTGCAGTCACACCTGTCCTGGCACACCTACCTGTGCCAGCAATAGAACTGGCCCATCTCAAGTCAACATCTCAGGCTTTTATGCACCTTTACACTGCTGGTGCTTAAGCAAAGGTACTGTAATACTCTGTACCTGGTATTGTCTGTTTGAATAATGTAACCATTTCACCAATACAGGGTAGAACCTCAGGAAACCAAAATCCTTTGCTGAAAATGGTCCATTTTGTTCTGTTGCAAAGCCCAGCCAGGAACAAGCAGCGTCACCTCCTTATGGGGGGGTAGTGCAGCTCACCATGTATATCCAACAACTGTCCCAAGAGTCAATTAGAAATATTGGCAAAGGCAAAGCCTTTCAGGTCTGGCATAGACTTGAATAACTTTTGAAAGACTTATCTCCTGGAAAGTTCAGATGTTTCAACACTAGCAGTTGTCTAGACTAAGAAAAGATGGAATGCAAAATTTGTGGGACGTGAAGTGAGTTCATCAACATTGAATTGCTTTGTTTTGAAACTTCTGTTCAAACCCAGATCAGCATCTCAGGCATGTTCAGGTGACACATTCATGTGACATTTAATGTTTTGCCAAAAGAGCCCCAAAGCTTCATTCTCATTGACCTCAATATTTTTTCCTAATGACACATGGCTTCTGGAACCAAGTCTGGCAGCTGAACTCCATTCTTTCCTCCCCTCAAATCAGTCTGCCTGGTGAAATGCCAACCTTTATGACATACAACACTAAATTGTTGCATAGCTTTTTGCATTCATGGGTATCAGTGCTACAGAAAGGAAGCCAAGAGCTTTTTATCAGTGTTACAAAGGAAAATGAGGCACAGAGTAGAAGCAAGTTGCTCAAGGTCATCCCTGAAAGTGCAAGGAAAACTCTCATTCTAGCACAATTAGGAATAAAACACTTTTTCCATGATACTCTGAGCTAGAACATCAGAAAATTCATGCCTTTAATGAACGACAGGGAGACTCCTTATTGCAATGTGAAAGATGTAGTTCCCCAGGGACTTCCCCTTAATAAGAGAATGGGGGTGTGAACCACAAGTTTGAAGGAATGTGTTAGTGGGGAAAGGCAGCTGAAGTTATTAAAAATATTCTTCAACTATTTTTGGGTTGGTTGAAGATGGCAGAACACTCTTATTTGGTCCTGTATGATACTTCACTGCAGTTACTTTGATGAGACTGTCTCATTGTTGGAAAATGCAGAGTTGTTCTTGCGTGGTTGGAGGGTTGAGGTGGGGGTAGAAATCCAAAAAACAATTCTCAATAGTGGTAATAAATTATTGAGGAAGCATCTGTGGACTTGGTTCATAAGCACATGATTTCTCTGAGTAAGGATATTATTGCCCTCCCTTGGCATAAAGAAATAGAACAGCAGTAAGTCAGCACAGTATTTATGCCTGCTTTTAGCAGGTATAAGTCCTGGGGTTTAGGGGCATTGAGGAAATGTGATGTTTTCTGCTATTGACCARATAAGTAAATGTATCCTTGTATGTAGAGAGAGATTGGAGGATGTGTTTTTTAGTCTTAAATGAAGATTTTTGTGGAGTTAAGAGAAAGTGAACACCCTAGAGACCTAGCTTTCTTCCTCCAGCTGCATTCCTGTAGGAGTATTGTTGTCCTTATAAACTGGAGTTTGGTACCTGCAAAGGTTTTGACTGCTTCCAAGCATCAGGCTCCCTGAAGGAGTAACACTGACTCAGAAGAGGACTGCTCTGAGGAGAGAGTGATGCCTTTGCTCGGAGTGGCAAGCATGGAGGTTGTGCTTTCGGAGGCACAGCCCATCCTTCAAAGTCAGTCTTCGAATTGCAACTTCAAAAACAAGTTACCTGCTGGAAAATCAGGGAGTCCAGGGAAATGGTTACATAATGCAGATTTAAAGGTGTTTTTTTTTCCCAGAGATGGGTGTGAACTGCTCAGAGATTTAGAGGTGAGTACACACATTCCTTAGGATGTGCCTTTCAGTAGGCAGGACCTCAGATCCCAAGAAATTAGTAGAAATGGAAGCATGCAGAAGTATCTATATGTAGGTGATACTGCTCCCTGTTATGGAAAAAGAGGAATCAAATTATAGTGTTTATTTCTGTAGCCTACAAATAAGGATATGCTTTGTGAAAAGATAATGCAACTTTCTTGGTCCCCCAGTTTTTATGAAGTGTAATTTATTAGAAAGCCTAGACTTAATTTAGAAARTAACAGATATATCTGGGCAGATTTAGTTTTTGCTTTTACTCTAAATTGAAACTGTTCACTCTCAGTGGTTCAGTGTCTCATTGTTGATTGCTCTGTATGGAAGACTGATATTCCTGAAAGATCTATGCACAGTGTTCACAACATCAGCTGCTGTCTAATCTCTGCTCAGATAATACAGAAAAGCAACAAACAAATAGAAATACACTTCTCAGAACTTGAAGGAAAAGGCTSAAGATAAGAACTGTTTTATACTGTGTGCTTTATTTGAAAAGCAGTGTATGTCAGAAAAAATGATTTCTTAAATTTGTGTAAATCTGTGCTGCTGGCTAGTTATCTTCAGGGGTTTCACCTGGGTGACAGGCTGCTTCTTGCATAAGTCCAAAAAAAACCCCGTTTGTGTTAAATTCCACCTAGAAGCCAATCAGAAGCTCAGGGTAGACATGAGAATGTTATTGGAGTATATTCACTGCATGAACTGTAGGTTGGCAGGACCATGGAGTATTAGTTTAAGCCCTGGAGCTTTCTTTGTGATGGTATCTTAAAACCAAAGGATTGTGCTCCAGTCTGAGTGTGGGTAGTGGTCCCTGCTCCACAGGGACAGCTGTAAAGCAAGTTTATCCTGGGTTGCAAACCGAGCTACTTGAGTCTGCAGAACCAGTCATCCAGCTGGTACAATCTCACTTTTTTCCTGGGCTTTTCCTAGCCCAGAGTCTCATGGAACAGTGGTCTGTACTGAGCTGCCCTGGAGGTTCATGGTGCTGTGGCAGTGCCCCATTGCGTGTGGGATACCAGGCTGGGAGCCCCTCCAGCAAAGGCTGGGGTGTGCAGGTGGAGGGTGGGATGCTGGCTGGTTTTTGGAGTCGTTTTGCTCTTGGTTGGGTGAGAGGTGGGTGTAGGGCTATGCTGGGAGCGCTTGCCTCCTCCCAGATCTGCAGTCCTGGTGGGACAAACCCTGGCTGCTGCACAGAGCTGTGGGAGAAGAGCTATCAAAAGTGTCAGCTCTGTGATATGTGCTGTGGGACAGCAGCATCCTGCTTCCACTGCTGCCTTGCCCTGTGCCAGCACTACTTCTGGAAAGCTGTTTAACCGTGTAGAGACTGATTTAATACCTGGTCCTATGTGAATGGCAGAAAAGAGGGTGCCAGCACTCTAAGTCACTGGGCACCAGCATTACAGACTAGTTTGCCTCTGCACTTCAACCTTGTGCTTAGTTTTGAATARGAAACACTACACATAGCTATTTATAGATTTGCCAGGCCTTTTCTGAAGCTCAACCAACAGGACATTAATGGATGTTTCTGTCATTGAGAAATTGCTTCCTCTGTTGGTTACTTGGGTTTATTGATTTATTTCGAACTACTACTTATTAGCATATTATACAGAAGGATTATATTGAGAAGTATCTGATCTAGAGTTTATTTCCTTTCAGTCTCTGTATAATCATTGGAGGAAACAGGCATGACAACMCAAACCTTCACTCATTTGTAGGCCATCCTGCTTGCCAAGCCAGTAGCAGAGATGCCCAGTGGGATGGGGACACAGACATTTGGTATCCTTATCTGTCCAGTCCAAGACAGTTTCTTCCCAATTCTAGCTTTATCAAGATGTGGGGAGAGCCAGAGCCCTTCAGATGGATGTTTGAGAGGGATCTGGAAGTCACTGACCAAAACCAAGCTGAGCTGAGGGTTGTAACCAGTAGGAGAAGGGACATTTCCTTTTTATGAGAACCTGCAGCCCCTCACAGAAAAGCAGTGCTTTGTATGTGTGTGGYTTTCTTTCCCTATCTCTGCCTAGGAGAAGGAAAGAAACCACAGCAGATGCACCTGAGTGTCCCAAGGCATTCCCATGAGCTGCTGTTAAAATGCACTTGGTTTGAATGCAGAGAGGAGGGGTCAAGACTGGTTGCAATGAGCAGGAATTACTGCAATTTTATTGCCGGGATTTAGAGTGAGAAGCTCAAGCAGATGAGACTTAATGGCACACAAGTCATTGCAGTTAATGGCAGACTGGACAAATTAAAACACCCCATGTACTTGATGCTGTGCAGCTGGAGCAGCTCACGAGTCACTCTCAGATGCCTTTGGCCAGCAGAGTTTTACTGGAGAGAGAACAGCATCAAATCCCTACCCTGAGACTGAATTGCCCATAAGACTTGTACATCTTGGATCCTTCTCGGGTGCTTCAGAGAAGCTAAATGAATAATGTACAGCCTTGAGGAGAGTGGCGCTAATTGTTCGGGAATAACCCTTGCTAAGGCAAATATATTTTAAGTAGAGTCTCAAATGTCTGCCTCAGCAAGCAATTTTCCTGAGACACCCTGATGGGCAGGTGCTGAGCTCTGGCAATTCTTTTGTGTGGTTATGGTGAGCCTGCTTAGGTCTGCTGCTATGTGCAGTGTGGTGCAGTCAAAGAAATTACAAAATCATTGTTTGTCCTACAGAATATGGATCTSTGAGAGCCTATTTTCCAGCCAGGCACTTTGGAGAAGTTCTAATGCGGATCTAAGCACTGTCTTGGCATTGTATGTGTGTTTATGCTTTTGCACCCCACAGAGTCTCATTTGTCAAACAAATTAGTGTCCCACAGGTGAGTCTTTAGAAAGTGAAGTCATCCCTGAGTGGTCAATACCAGCCAAAGCTGGTATTGAAATACCAGGAGAAAATAGGAGAAAAATGCCCTCGTTCTTGGATGCTTCAGAGTTTCTTCTCCTCAAACCTTTTGTGCTCTTCTGGAAAGTCCTAGAGACTAGGGTACAGCATTATTGATGGTGCCAGCTTGGTTCTCTTCAGAAGAAGGGAAAATAATATTTTAATTGATTTGCTAATTGCAGATCAGGGTCAAACACTGTGGAAAAGTAATTGGCTTATCTTGATCCGATTCCACATTGGATAAGTGTCTTTGTTCCAGCATTCATTAGCTCTGGTACCCCTGTGCTATACAATGGAGAGGTGGCTTGGGGGAATGAAACAAGCTGGGAGTGTGTGTGGGCAGTGCCYATTGCTGGTGGAGCACATGGTACCTGCCCTGACAGGATGTCATGGGCTTCAGTTTTGGGTGGCTGCTGCTCAGACAGGCTTTGGCAGCACAGGATTCACAGGTTTCCAAGGCGTTGTTTAGAGGAGGTTGATTCCAGGCATAGGTGTTGCTAAGCCTGGGCTGCTCTGATGTCAGGACAGGCGGTCACCACAGAGCTGTAGAGAGAAATATCAGGGGGATGGGGAAAGGTGATCAACTGATTCCCTAGYCTGAACTCCCAAAATAACCCTGAAATCTATTTTATTCTGCTCTGAAAGAGTAATTTCATTGCCTGGGAATTAACATAGCTGTGATGCTATTCTAGCACCATAAATGGGATTGAGAATGTGATGTTCCCTGCCCTGGAGAGTCACTGCCTCAGAAATGTGCTGGGGCTCTGCAGTTGTCACTTGCACATTGTATCAGCATCCTCAGCCTCATCAGTGTTTCAGTTTGAAGCAGACGGGCTTTTGATCGTAAACCGTTTTACTTTTGGGACAGCATGAAGGAAAGAGTGTTATGCTTTGCTTAGAGAAGGGGAGGGAGAGGTCTGTGGCTTTCTGCGTGTATTTTTGCAGCACACTGAGCCCAAACCTTCTAATTTAATGGGACAGATTTGCAAATTCACACCTGCAGATTTCGCCTTCACAGGGTTTTCATGCGCAAGCTCTTTATTCGTGCCCTGGAGAGCAGCCTGCACCTGCTTCATCTCGCCTGTGAGACCAGCAGCTCACATCTATTGACAGCTTACTTTCACTGGTAAYAAATATATACCTCATCCTGCAGCATGAACCCCTTTATAGGGTAGTAAGGCTCTCCCAGGTGAGCAAGGGCCAGAAACACAGCCCTGCCCATCTGTACTGCAGATACTATCACAGCACAAGTGCAATGGAACATGCATAAGACACTGTTGCTAAGCCTGCAGATCTCCAGGCTGTCAAGAAAGTTGGTTTTTGTTTGTTTTTCTTTTTTTTTTTTTTTTTCCTGATGCCTGCATGTAAAACATCAAGGAGCTGTTCTACACAGCTGCCCGTAAGTCTGGCCTTGTTTCTGCTGCTTCCTAACAGTGGTTCGTGCATTGCATTTTTCCCTGAGATGAGTAGCTCAGGCTCCCATAACCATGGAAACCTGGTTTGTCTTCCCTAATAGCTTCAGCTGAACTCAACATCTGTCTGCCTGGGAAAAGGAAGGCTGCAAGCTACAGGTTAGTTGTGCACACCTCTGGGGATGCTAAAACCCTTGAACACCTCCAGCAGCACCCTGGCCCACCAGAATGAAGCAGCAGTGCTGAGATAATGCTTGGGGGGCTTATAAAAGATATGCCAGGCAGGAGGGGGAAAACCAGGAGTGAATGAAGGCTCTCCTGAGGCAGGAAGGTGTTATGAAGCTGCCTAAGAAGATACTGCATTAATGTTGTCTTGCTCTGTGTGTGTTGGCTTGACATGCTGGGTGTGTGGAGCATTCTGTTGTGACTTTAATACTTCAAAAAAAGCCGTTTTCCATTTTATGTTAGAAACCCTTTAAACAGCTTGCTTGTAGCAGAGAAGGAAATCTGGGTATAAGCTCATGAGCATAAAATAAGCTTTGAGATGGGGTAAGTGCTTCTCTTTGCTAACAGCATGGTTCCATACAGCCTTTCACTTAGTTATTGGAAGAATGGTTGCTGATAAATGTGTCTCATAGCTCTAACTTGGTGCTAGCAGTGTTGCTGGACTGGTTAACATGGGGAAAAGTGGGGAGAAGTGTTTTTAAAAAAGGCTTAAAAACTAATTCAAGAGAGTTCATTCTGCTGCATTTCTGCATAGATATGCATGCATTCCCTATGGGCTGTAATTTTTACTTTCCTCTTTGAAGCACAGTTGCAGGCCTGGACTCCAGGCTTCCAGTAGAAGCCCTGAAGGTTGTCAGCCTCTCAAAAGAGTCATTGCAGGAGCTGCCAAAGCTGTGCTCCTTTCCTGATGTGCCGAGTCCTGTGTCTTTGTTAAATGCTGGAGCAGGCCTGGTGCAAGTTTTTGGAAGCGTGTGCAGAAGTGCTGCCCATACCAGGGAGGTGCTTGGTGCAGGGACCTGTGCCAGGATGCTCTGTAAACTGGAACCAGAAGCAGAAATAGAAATAACATTGTCCACTGGCAAGTCACAACCTCAGTGTGTCCGTCTGTGAAAGGGAGGTCATAATATTTCACTGTGGATGCCTTAAGGCTTAGTTAGTGTTTATGAAATGTTCTGAACTTTGGGATGGTGCCTGCTGTAGAGGGCACTTATAATGGTCCCCAAATGTCTTTGTTGACACAGCAGGCACATGAAAACACTAGCATCTTCCTAGTGTATAGAACAAAGAGATGCTGGAATTGCTCACAAGTAAAAATCAAATGCTTCTAAACCAAACCTTTCATGTTAATCTGACAGTTATCATCTGCAGGTGTTGTGAGAATGAAAAAGAAAATAGGAGGTAATACCCAGTAAAATTCTGGGTTGAGATTAGTGCCTGAACAATAATAGCTGTTTGGGAAATTCTTCATACTTCTTAATATAGCTTAATATATATTCTTAATATAGCTGTTGATGTTCTACATTTAAGCACAGAGCCATCACACTTTCTTTGTGGACATGACAAGCATAAATCTCTGCTTTCTCCGTAGCAGCCTGGTAGGAGGATTTTCATGCCAGTTGCTGCAGTGTTGGAAGACTGGGCCAGATCAAGGAGCCAGTTCTCCAAACTCGCCCTCTCAGTGGGGACTCTGGCCAGCACAGCCGTGCGAGATGCAGCCTCGTAATAACAATATGCTTCACAGAAGCAGTTTTCTGGCTCCTTAAGTGTTTGGTGAGCAGAGAATCAAATGTTGGCCTCTTGTCTGCTAAATCCAAGTAAGATCTTGGAAATCGATCCTGCCTGCGTGCATCCACACATACAGCAATTGCTGCAGCTTATTTTACTGGCAATTAAAAATGGATGTTGTTTTTTTCCCCACTGCCTTTTTTTTTTTGGTATTATAGATGCTTTCCCACTCCTGATTTTACACAAAGAGAAATGCTCTGGATACCTGGATAGACCCATCTGTTCAGAGTACTAGTCTCTATTTCCAACCTGGACCTGAGAAACATTTTCCTCAAGTAAATTTAATCAAGATTGCTTCTTCTAATTAAGCTTCAATTAAAATGCATTTATGACCAAAAACCTTTTTTTTTTAAGAGCCAGCTGGGAGCACTTTTTTCCCTTAGGAGCTCCTGAGAGCCAGAAGTTCCAGATGTTGTCTGTGTCAAATGTCAGAAGTGCATCAGAAGTACACTGGGCTGTTTCAGTACTGTTGGATGGTACCCTGAATTGCTCCAGGTCTGTGCTTTTCTCCTCTGGTATTAGATATTTCTCTGGTAGTACCAAACAGCACCTCTGTTTGCCCAGTGACTGTGGACTAGAATATACACACTCTGCATTTTTATATGTTTTTGTGTACACACATGTATAAAAAAATGCACATACTTATTAATGATACCAGCAGCTTTTTACCACACTGTCTATGCAACTGATAGGAAGTAGTGATGGCAAATGTTACCTGAACTCTGAGAGCAAATTATCTTATTTAGAGCAAAATTGCAAAAATTGGGKTTTTTTTCTAAGTCAACTCTAGCATTTATAAAGTTACACAAGCAAATTCAAAGCTAATCTCTCTCTCAGCACTTCAGAACTGAAAGTGCAGCTCTTACAATATTCAGTTGGTCTAGGATAGACATTGTGGGGGTGTGAGAGATAACCCAACCTGGAAGAAGAAACAAAGTTGGACCTGAGTTGTGCCAGAAAATATCTATTCTGTCTGTACTTAAGATCTGGACAATGACTTAGAGGTGGGTCAATGACTTAGAGGTGGGTCAATGACTTAGAGGTGGGTCTCAACAATGGAGACAGGAAAATGAGTCGAAGCATATTCAGGATGAACAAGGTGGCATCAGGAACTGGGCAGGTGATTCTAGTGCATTCATTGATTTGAAGTTGCCAGGGGTGACTTTGGTTTGCTGGGGCTAGTGATAGATGCTGATTCTGTCTGCTGAATTACATTTTACTGGTGACCTGTTTCTTGCCAACCCAAGTCTATTTATGGATCAAATGCTGAATGAATGACTACTGTTTGGACTGTTTGTGGAGCTGAGGACCCAAAATGAATGTTGATGCAMAAGTGACAAATCGTCCCGTGGCTGCTGAGAAGAATATCTGATGATGAGTGCAGCTGTGGTGCAGCTCCACTTACTGTTRATATTTCTGCATCAATAAGAGAGGTCTACAAAGAAGTCACAGCTAAAGGGTCAAGTTCATCAGGCTGGCAACTGGACAGGGAAGGAGAACAAGCTGCTGTAGTGGTTTCAGGACACACTGGTAATAATCTTGCCTCTTCACTTGCTTTGATACCTTGATCAAGTTTTGTCACTTTACCATGCTTTTGATGTGCAGTCAGTTTTTTTGATTTACCTGTTGAGACTGTAAATGCTTGACATGYACTATCCCTTTTTTTGTGTCTGTGTATGATACTTCGTGCTTTCAGTTAAGAAATTCCAGTAATTCCTTCAGGGCTTTACTGCTGAAAAGGATCGAGCAGCAGTTACGTTTTTTAAAGGAGCTGAACGTGACCATCAAGGGAAATTTTTCCCCCTTCAGGGGACATGTCTTTAGAGAGTTTGAAAATGGTTTACATATTTCTCTAATGTCTAGTAACAAGCTCTCTAAAGCTGAGGGAAATCTGGAGGTGGCGGTTTGATCTTATTAGTGCGTGAAATAGGGGAGGATAGAAAACAATGGGCAGAGCTTAGACACCTTTAGCTCCCAGAATTGCTGCAAGCTCAGACTCTTCACCTCTTCAGTGTAGCCTGAGGCCAGGCAGAGGTGGCTGTGGCTCATTCWAAGCAGCTCTAAGCAGAAGTAGTTTGTAGTGCTCTGCGTGTGGCTCAGCTCCTCCTTGCAGATGGGCTGCCTACCTTCAGTGTCTTTAGAGCTGCAGCACACAATTACACTGTGGCAGCCTGGACTCACTGGTCAAGTGTTATTGGCTGTCTTAAATTACTGCCTGTTAAATCACCCTAAGAAATGATGGTGTAGTTACAGGTGCTAAAGCAGGTGTATCGCATCTGAGCCCCAAGCATGCAGATGAAACCACATGCAGAGAGATAAACTTGATACTGTCCACATTAGAGGGTTAGAGGACTGCAGAGAGCTAAGCAGGTAGTAGCTTTACTTGTGGAAAAGGTAGTGCTGTTCTCAGGCTAATGAGCTCAAAACACAGCTTTGCTTAAACATGCAGTGCTATGCTTTGCAGTGGAGGTTAAACCCAATTACTGTAGCAGCTTCTTTTGGACTCTCAAGCTAAGAAGTGACTATGGCTTGGCTTTTGGTGTGTCAGAGGAGGATGTGTGGAGGTACTTACTCTGTCAACATGCTGTTCATCTTTGATTTACCAGCAGACCTTTAGCTGGATTCAGGATCTGGGTTTTCAAATGATGATCCAGTCTTGATTCCAAAAGGTCTAGTGACAGACATGCAAAGAGAAAAAGCAAGGAACTTCTCTACTTTTGCTGTTGGCTATCTGTTCTCCCATAGTTTGGAGCTCAGCTGGGTCTGAAGCTGTGCAGGAGTGAGATGCCACTGATGGGCTGCTTGCCACTGGCAGGGGCGTGTGGCTGCTGGCTCTGGCAGCATGGTAAGGTTGCATGTGCTGAGCAGATGCAAAATCTGCTTGTCTGAGCAGAGGAAGTCAGGGAGTGAACCAAATGGATCTGAGCTGTAATGCCAAACTGTCGACTGTTCTGAGGTTTGAATTTTGCATAGGTTCCAAATGTAGAGATCCTATTTTTTAAGGAACCAGTCTGATACACCCTGTTTTTAAAGTTATTACAGATRTCCCCATGGGGTTACTTCTGTCATTGCTGCCCTGTGTGTGAAAATGTACAATGAAAAGGTGGCAAAGTATGGGCAGGAATTTTCTAGTGGTTGGGAACTACAGTGCCTCTTTACAGAAATGAAGTTCATGCTTTGAAAGGTAACAGATTTGATAAATGCACACTCTTTTGAATGCAATTAAAAGCCATATSAAGAGTCTCAATTTAAGGCATCCTCAATCACCAGTCACTTCTGGAAAGTAAGTAATGTTTAATTTCTTTAGCAGTGCATACAGAGCTAGAGCTATATAACTAAATCTGGAAAAGAGTTTGATAATCTCTATCACTCCCTCCCCAAATACAAAAAAAGCCAGAAAAACATCTCTAATTAAAAAATTAAAAGGTTCGCTGGCTGGCTGCTTGTGTGTTCTTTAGAAAAATAGATTACTTCCATCTTTTTTCTCTGACAGATCTCTCACTGCATGCTGTCRGTACCTCCCTTGCTTTACTCTCCAAGATCCTTAATATAGGAGAACCAAACCCTCATTTTCTTGTTTGAGAAAGCTCCCCCAGCAGCTGAAGTTAATGAAACTGAAGATGATGTAATATTAAGCCAGTAGAGCTTCCACAACTGGATAAAAACTTAGGGTCTGTGAATTTTGAAGTATATTTTGCCTATGTGTTTTCAGCTTCTACTAGTTACATTGCACAAGGCAAAACAGACACTGAAAGCCCTGCCTGTCCATGGTTAGTGCGGGGACTTCTGCTCAGAGCAGCACCCAGAGGTGACAAACATCCCTTGCAGGAAGGAGATCTTTTTCACGTTCATGTCTAGCCCTSTGGGATGTGATAAGGGGTTGCTGGACCTGCACGGAGCTTGGAGTCAGTAGTGAGTAGGGTGGGCTCCAGCTTGCTGCTCTGCCCATCAGACCCTCGTGTTTAATTGGAGTAATTTCTTCAGGTCAGGTTGGGACTAGGAGTTTGTTACTCCAAAATAGAGGGGGGAAAAGAATCAGCTTGAGCTGATCCAGTACAGCCTTCCTTGTCCATGAAGAGCTGAGGGCTGTGCTGTTTCAGATGACTAAAGGCTCACATGGACTGATTGCAGAAGCCAGAGCTCATGTGAGCATCTAGTGATGATGCTCCAGTTTTGTTTCTAGTTATTTATGTCTGCTTGTGCTTTGGAAATTTCTTTGTGGGTCTCAGCTACTATGGAACCTTATCAAGGAGACAGATTTTAGTCTAAAAATTCAAGGGCTCTAGAGACTGAAGTCAACCTCTAAGGGAAATGCAGTTTTCCTCAGCTTAAAATAACTTTATAATGTCCTTTACTCTCCAAGGTCTCTTTCAAGGCTCTGCTGGGGTTCGATTTTGACTTGTGCGGAGTCAGGCTCCTGTGAGAAAGAAGGGCCAGGAAATTCAGAAAAGGCAGGCAGGGAGAGAAAGGAAAGGGGGAAGTGCTGATAAGGGTGACAAACAGTTTCACCTTCAGGAGTGATGAACTGTGGGAGAGTTGGCTGCATTGAGGGTCTGGCACAGCTTCAGCATGCGCACGTGGGGATGGATCAGCTGAGAGAAATGACTGCATTTATTCAATGAATTTACATGAGGTGCCTGCGTTGCCAGAAGGGGATGGGCTCCCACCCCCTCCAAAACATCAGTGGCTCCATGCAGGAACGCAGGAGTGGAGCAGCAGGCTCGGCACAGGGACAGGGCTGGGAATTTTTCATCAGAGCCTTTGCTGTGAAGTCTGCTGCACGATGCACCTGCGTGCAGAGAGTTCAACTCTGTCCTGGGCTGTGGCTCTTATAAAATTAATAAATGGCTACACACAGCCAGCCTGCTGCTGGTTGCTCTACAGGCTGCTTCTGCCTCTAGCCAAACTCTCTCCCCTTCTTCCCCAGGTACCCATCCCTAGAAATCTACCAGCAGCTTTTTCCACTTCAGATTTGAGGTATTAGGTTCTGCTCTATAGTTGTGTGTCCCTTAAAACAGTGCTTGTATGCCACGTGTAGGGCAGGAAACATTGATTTGTACTTAAATGTAAGGGACAGAAGAGGAGGAATATGTTTGTATCAAAAGGTTGGAGCTGCAAATGCTTTCATAGTGTGTGGTGAGAGAACTGGGGCTTGATGTGGGGAGTCCAAGGCCTCTCATGCATCCTTTGGGCTCCCTCAAAGTGTACTACACTACAATACAGGCCCTACTTGCTTCTGTGCCCTTATGCCTGGTCCTGAGGAAACAAACCTCTGGCACCCAGGGGTCAAAGGGCTTGTTAAGAAAACATGCTGAAGACCGTAAATTACCCGAGAGGTGGTGGACTCTGGTCTTCAAGATCAGGCTGGATGAGGCTCTAAAATAACCTGGTCAAGTGGAAGGTGTCCCTTGGAACACCTTCCACTGTCTAGTTGGACCTAGATGATCTTTAAGGTCCCTTCCAACCCAAGCCATTCTACAATTCTACTTATTCCTTAGCCCTTCTGGGTTATTAACAAGGTGACTATTAAATAGGCTGCCCAGGCCTGTGACTGRGGTGTGTTTACACTAAAGGCCACCCACAGGGCTCTTCTCAGTAAAACCTGTTGAACCAGCAGCAACTGGTCTGCACTGGGGGTCCTGCAGCTGATCTGCTCCCTCAGCTTCCAGAGCCAAAGGGCATTTGAAAGAAAGCCACGTCCCCCAATCCTTCTAAGAACAACCCACAATAAACCATGAATATTTAATTTTAAAATGGGATTAAATAAGGATTGGATTCTTTACTTTAGGCCAGTTACAGCTGTTGACTTGCTGCATGGCCCAGGGTGCTGCAGGCTGTGACCTGAGCTGAAGCTCCATGGAGTTCAGGCTCCATGTGAACGAGCATGTTCTACCCCAAATGGTCACATTTTGTGGGAGATGATGAGGGATGAGGTACTGTAATAAATACCAGCTTGGTGAGGGAATGCTGGCCAGCCCATGGTACAGCAAAGATGCTTCAGTCTTAAAACTTTAATTCCTGATAGATGCCAGACTGACAGAGCCTGTCCCTGGCGGCACATCACRGTTCCTGCATTGGAGCGATGCTCCTGCTGTAGGGGCCTCATGGGACACACAGGGCTGCTTGTGTAAAGTCTGTGCTGTGAGAATAATTCCCTGCCTGCTTTGAATTAATTCCTTTTTTAGCTAGAAAGTTGCCCCTTAGTAGAGGGAAAAAAATCACGCCATGATGTTTTTAATGTGTGATGGAAAATCCATGACAGCTTTTACTGTCTTGCATTCAGCCTTACTGACAGGTGTCTGTATGGTAATACTGCCAACATCAGCTTTAACTGGTTAACCATCATAAACATATCTTGGTTTGGGCCTGAGTTTGTCTGAATCTTATATTACCTCTTGTTAGACCAGATTTGCTAAAAGACAGAGCTCTTTGATCAAATTTCTGTTCCTTACGTAGGTACTTGCAAACTGTGATCAGATTGTCCTATTAACCTTCTCCCTTCGTTAAGGAGAACAGATGGTGCTTCTGGAGCCTTTCTCTAAGCTGAGCTTTTGGTCCTTTAATCATCCTCCTAGACATTCTTTGCACTGGATTTAGTTTTTCAATATTCTTCTTGAATTGCAAGCATTAAAACTGACCATAATTTTGACAGCTCTAATGCCACACAGTTGTGTTGTTTTTATTTTATTTTATTTGAGCAACCCCCATCCAAAGCTCCTCTGATCTTCCCTTGAGCACAGGACCATTCCAGCACAGTGTGCTCAGCTTCTCTAMTTGCATGTTGACCATGAAGTTCCTGCCAAAATCAATGGCTTCATGGGATGCTGCCGCATCATTAGTGGTGCTCTTGGTGTGTGTGGCAGTACTGAAGTCTATAGGGTGTTTTTTGGTGGAGCTTATTTGGCCATGTGGATCTGTTGTTCTTAGTTATTTAGCAGTTCCACATTGTTTGCCGTYTTCAGACTTGGTAAGTAATGATTTTAGACTCTTCCACTCGTTTAAACTATAGGGCCAAGGAGCAGCCTCTGCGAAGTCCTCAGTAGGAGCATAGATGTATGCCTATGACTGTTCAGTCACCACTGCATGAAATGATTTTTATCTGTTAATACAGGTTATTTCCTCATCTCAATCAAATAATTGTGTAGCATGAAGCTAAATTCTGTATGAAAAGTCCACAGTGTCATTTTATTGACTAAAATCATGTTGAAGTGTATTATTTTACACTTTTTAAAAAATCAGTAATACTAGGTGCTGTGAGTTCTGGAGAATTTCCAATTTATACAGATTAATTTTATCACACTCAGTTTATTGGAGATCATTCTTAGGATTTTCTATTTAATTCTTAAAATATTTGGCACATCAGCAAGTTTTTTTCCAGCCACTGTGACTTCCATGTACCCAACATATTGAAAATTGATATCAATAATAGAGTGTTTCAGGATGTTCTTTTAAAACTGTGGTGCAAGTCATCCAAACTTGCTGAATTTAGGTTCTGTTTAATTAGCTGCACTTTCAGATTCTGCTTAGTTGGTAGCAGAATAAGGAGTGCAGAGCTGATGACATMACACATGCAGACACCACTTAACTACTGCCACTCTGCAATGAAAACCATTAAAAATATCTTGTAACTTTTTTGACTTCTGCTGATTGAAACAGCATTGGAGTAATCTTTAATTGCCTTAAACCCTACCTATATTGTTCTTAATTTTACTAGCYAAATTTGCCTCTGGGCCCTTATTTTAAACTTACAATTCCTAGTTTCTGGTCCCTTGTCATCACCTTCCCTTTCTCCAGGGTGATGTGTGTTTAATCCTGTGCTTCCAAGTGGCTGATTGTTGGACACAGCACTTTTTAGTTAGTACGTTGTCATCTGGGTGGTGGTGATAATGTCTGGAGAGCATTTCGGTGACAGCCATGTGGGACCTTCAGTTTTTCTGTGTTGAAATCCCCTGCAGTATCTCAGGTTTTATTCTTACCCATTTTTGATGATCGTTAAAGAAGAAGAGCAAAAATCTCAGCTTTATCTTTTATCTGAGCTATCATTGACTCAAGGAAATACTGAGAGTTGTTCAATTTCTTCCCTGTTTGCCATTTGCAAATACATTAAAACCGATTATTTCCCCACATTCCTGTTGTGGGACTGTTTGCCRGGATGCAGCACTTTTGAGGAGTGGAGTTTTCAGAAATGAACAATCTGGGTGCCTCTGGTGTGTTGTAGTCTTACTTCTGCTGCACAGACAGTTAAAACAAATTAACCTAATGAGAGACAGAGAGGAAGCAAATCTGAGGTTTATTTGCTTCAGCCTTTTTCCTTGGGTATCCATGCTTTGCTGTTGGTTTCCAGCAAGAAAATCAGAAGAAAACCTTTCATGTACTAAGATACACATCTCGCTCTAACAGTTGATGGAGCATCATTGCAAGCAGTCGATGTTCTCTGTGCCCCACAGGGTTCCCTGGTGGAGCACTTGTTAGCTAAGAAAGATACATTTGAAAAACACAGAGGTGTTATCTTCCAGTGAATTGCTCAGATATGGCTGTATGCRGTGAAGCACTATTAGTCCTTTGGGACATTTGCCAGCCAGCTTCAGAAGCCCTGATATTTTCCTCTTGTCCTGGATCTGGTAGGACAGCACACCACTCTGTTGTTCTCTTGCCACCCTGAAGAACACTCCATCCAAGGCTTAAAAGCTGTCAGTGCAGAGGGCTGGCTCATGGGGATGAAAATTCTCGCAAATACATGCATTATGAAAGCACCATGCATAGTTAATAGCTAAAGCCAGATTTCATTATGACAGAATAGTGTATTATTCCCAAAATATATAGCTGGAGCTCACCTGTATGCGCAAGTTAGTGCAGTGTATAGTGAAAAAAATCAGCTAATCCACAGCATCTACTGAGTGCACAGCCTTGGGCAGGGGAGCACATGCAAAGCAACTCAGGCATGCTCAGCTTGCTTTCACT
Source organism: Amblyornis subalaris (assembly GCA_018881555.1). Classification (NCBI taxonomy): domain Eukaryota; kingdom Metazoa; phylum Chordata; class Aves; order Passeriformes; family Ptilonorhynchidae; genus Amblyornis; species Amblyornis subalaris. Next base: position 11,784,235 of record JACAXG010000014.1, on the reverse strand, counting down.
GAAAGCTGAAATTATTTGAGTATTTTGTGTTGGGATTGAGCTTAGGGTTTCCTCAGCTTRGTGTAAACAGGGTTCCTTGATTGTCTTGTGCCTTATTTGTCTTATTCTTTGAACAGTGAGAGAATCTTTGATGATTTGTGTGGCACTCAATTAATGGGATTTTTATAACTAGAATCAGCTGATTTGTAGAAACAAATAGAGAAAATATTTTTTAAAGGCTTCCTTTGTAAAAGCCACGTCTAAGCGTTATGAATGACCTTGATATCGAAACAACAGACACATCACACAGCTTCTAAGTTAGCCTTTCTGAAATCTCATCCATACTCTACCTTTGAAGTAGATCTTATAAGGATTATCTCCTCCACCCTCAGCCTCTATCCTCCCTAATTGAAAGTTTATACAGCAGCCATGTGATTTCAATATGGGCAGTTGGCGAATGTGGCATCTTTAATTCTCTCCCTGCGCCGTGATGCGATGGGAATGAAGATGGGCGTTGTTAAACTCAAGAACTGCAAATACTGTTAATGTTGTTGCCAGACAAAACAAGCATTCAAAGTTGCATGGATTTCTTTTTTCCCTYTAATTTTGACTCTCCCACCTCAATTGGGCAGAGTTGAGATGTGGTGAGCTCAGTACTTAGACCTACCTGCTTGATGCTGCAGGAGGTTTGCTGTAAGTCTTGAATGTCCTATAACAGGCAGGTCTGTTAGTTCTRTGTTATGGATATGTCTGCCTTCAACCCGAACTCTGCTGTAGTGTGGCTGTTAATCAGTAAATACGCAGGGAATGAAATATGGCCCTTGTCAGTGCTACTACTGAGGTGCACTTGCAAGTYGGAACCCTTGAGAGTAACTGCAGGTGTTGCCAAGCACACACTGTACCTGCAGAAGGGAAGATGTCCTTTGGAAAACACAGTCTCAGATTGTGGGTGGTTAAGAACTGATGCTTTAAATTGTAGTCTAGTGCAGATGGCAATCACAAACAGCATTTTTTATCCTTTGCTTTATACTGTCTTTTCTGTGCTGTAACTCTGCTTCATCTGAATGTGCCCTAAACCTCCAAGCAGTAGTGGACAGGGCAGCTACAATTGTCCAGTTGGCCATGGACTGGTGATACTGAGTCTCTATTAATTAGAGCAGTGTGACASGATCTCTTCATTCCCTGAATAGTGGCATGCACGGTAGTATGCCACTGGAATCTTTTTTMTACCAAAGACAAACCTACAAGCTTTAAATTTAATGTAGCAAACCCAAGACTTTAAAGATGCCTCAGAGGTCTCATTTGTTCTTGCAGATGGTGCCTTTGGTGTACAATGACTTATGAGAGACGGCTGCTGTCTGCTTTGGAGAAAGTACTCTGTGCCCGTGAGGAAGTCTCTCTGACATCCTGTTGGCAGTGGGGTGTGAATTCATTGCAGGGTAGATGTTRTTTGAATCACCTCAGAAGTGACTTAGGGTAAATGATCCAGGTCGCCTTCMAGACCTGTATTTTCACTATGCTTAATGTTGGAGATCAGATTTTTGGGGTGGTCTCTGCTGGAGCAGGATGAAGGCTGAGTGTTGTGTACAAGACATGCTCTGGGGCTAGTCAGACCCAGTTGACACTGGGCTTCTGCCTGTCTTCAGCAGGAAGCAGGAGCATTTGTTCCTGGGGTTTGGTCTCAAAGCTACTGTGTGCTTGTTGTCACAAAGCCACCCAGCAGTGGGGTTCAAAGAACTCTTGTTSCTGGAGCAGCTGTTGGGTCCAAGGACAGGTGTCCTGACAGCAGAGMAGCTGACTTTGGGGTGATGTAGGTTTGTAGTCCCCCAGATAAAGCGGGTGTCTCTGAGCATCACCAGGCTCTTGCTGCAGACCTGTGCTGGCTATGGCCAGAACCTTCACTGCTGTGTCCCACATGTCTGCTGTGCTTTTAAATCCTTGATACTGCAGGTGATGTTGGAGATGAGATCCTGGTCTGAGATTGTTCTGGGAAATGGCTCAGGAAGGAAATTCCCCTGAGCTAGCCTACAGAGGRTGTGGGCTTGTTCGTGGTGGTGATGAGCTGGTGGCTGCATCCATCCCAGGGCAGCTGCACTTGTCAAGGGAAATGTGAATGGCATTCGTGAACACTGAGTTCCCTGAGTGTTATTAAATCATAAAATCATTGGTTCAGGAAACACTGAAAAGTGGGAAATGATCGGTGAATATAAGAATATCAGGGCAGGTAGCAGTGACTGTAAGAATATCAGGGCAGGTAGCTAATATCTGTGGTGTGTACCTAGATACCTTTCCCTGTCTCTCTGCTAAATGCCCTGTAGAAACAGGATACTGATCTCTACAGCCCATCTTTATGCTGAGAATGGATAAATCTAAACAAACTGGAGTTGTTTGTGACAGTTCACATTTCATGTTAAACTTCATATTCCTCATGTGGTAATCATTAAATCAAATAGCATGATGCCAGCTCTGTATTTTTATTTTAAGCATATTAATGCCTCAGTTGTTTCTTAGGGCTTCTCTCYTGTTCAGAAAGACAGTTCTTGGCGTAGAAGATAAAATGTATTTGTTTTCAATGCTAATAAACATCCAGTTACAGTCATTGACAGGACAATGAATCAGTGCAGCAACATGCCAAGTATGCCAAGGCCACTTCTGGTATGTGGAGCTGCAGTTCCCTGCAGCCCGAGCACGAGGTTCTCATGGATGTGTTGTTTTCTGTCCACATCAGAGAAAATTAATTACAGAACATGAGAAAGGGAACTTTTTCGCAAGCTTGCACACGCTGTGAGCAGAGATGAATGGAAAAGGATTTTGAAAATACCTGAGTCCTCATTTTGGAAAAGGTGGAAAAATGATGTTGTTTAATTCATCCCTGGTGGCATTCTGCCAGTGTAGAGTAAATCACAAGACAGATTTGTCCTTATAGGGTTATCTTTCTCTAACAGCACAAACTTGCTTATTTGGTGGATAGAAAAGGTTTTACTGCTTAGTTATTAAAGAAGTGARAACCAACCTGGCTGCACTATGAAAGAGATGTGCTAATGTGATTTCAGTGTGAAATGGTCCCAGACACTGTGCTCCATGAAAAGCGCTTAATGTTTTGAAACATTTTTTAGTTTTAGAATTTGGGAGGAAAAGGTGATTTTTTTTTCACTAGGTTCTCCTTCTTTTCCTTTTTTTTTACTTTTCATTTGAACTAGAATGCAGGAGMAATTAGACTGTTTTGCTTTAGTTGGCAAAGAGGTAAATTTCTCTTCTATTTCGTAATAGACTTTTTCTTGTTGTTTGGAGTGATTATATTAATTTATTTTTGTCTCCAGGCTAAGAATGTTTTCCTGCCCTCATTGCTGTAGTTGAACAYAGGTCCTGGAGTCTGTGTCTGTGTTTTTCAGCTTTTTCCCTGTGGGCAGACTTTAGCATCAATAGGGCTTTTTTTCCACCATGCTACTTTGATCCACAACACAGGTAATGATATCCAGGGCTCACCTCTCTTCTAAATTGGAGCATCTCTCTTCACAGAGAAGAATCTGAAGAATTACATGTAGCAGGGAAATAAATTCAGTGTGCAGTTTCGTATCKGATTTCTTCTCAGCTATGCAAACTGTTATCTTGGCTAAATTGAAGTGAATATACTTTGTCCTTAAAAACAATTACTTCAATTATTTTTTGCTATGCTGCACTCCATTGATGGCATGTGTGGCCGGTGGGACTTACTTAAAATATGCTCTTAATGTCAGCTCCAAAATAAAGCTATCTCGGCTGGAAAAAAAATTAATGTAATGTAAAAAATTAGATTATTCTTTCCATCTGGCCTTGCCTCTATTTAGTTATCTCAGCTTTTGATGTTGAATTTACAGATTAATAATTGTAGCTGCTTGAGCAAAGTCAGGGCAGAGAACAATTACAACTGCAAACAACTCCGTCTTCAACTTTGCCTTTCCCTCATTCGGAGTGCAGTGTCTACAGCACTGCTGTAACTGTGCACACAATTACTCACTTTCCTAATAACTCTGGGAAAACCAATCACKTTTTTAGAGCTGTTTGCAGCCAAAGGAAGGTTTCCTGCTGTCTGGTGCAGCTTGAGTGTCTGCAGGGCATGTTCACCCTGCATCATCAAGATGTCACACCTCGGTTTATTCCATCACAGCCGCCTCTTGTGCCAGGAGCAGCCCAGCAGAAGCAACTGAGAGGCCTGGTTAGGGCCACAAAGGGTTTTTCAGGCTGGTTTTGCAGCCTGTGCTGAGTTTTAATYGGTCCTTGGTTAACCTGTCCCTAGTTCAGTGCTTTGAAGCTTGCTTGTCTCGCTCTGATAAATCCACAGACAGGCTTTTGGTGCTGTGTGATGCACATCTTGCTGTGGCCGATGGTCCAGCAGTGTGAGTGAGTCACTGTTGCAGGTGCTGGCCCAGCTTTGCTTTGGGTACTGCATGGGTAATGTTTGGAGATTGGAGCCAGAGATATTGCAGTTACTGCAGCTGTGTAAGAGCTCTAAAGGTCAGGTCCACCAGCCCCATGGCAGCTGATGGTGTGTGACTGTAGGTGTGACTTCCTGAAGGTGCTGTTGCAGGCAGACCTTGCAGCATGCAGCATGTCTTCAGAGTACACGCTGTTCTTGGAAACCAGACCTGAAACTGGCTTTGCCTTCAGGGTTTTGTAGTGGAACAGCCTGTTATAGCATAACTACCTGAATTTTAGACTTGGAAAGCCTCTTAATCATCTCATAAATCTAATCAGTGCTGTAATTTTTTGAAAACTCAGGACTCAGCTTGGAGCTGAAGCCAAGTGTTCTTAGAGAAGATCTAAATCTGTTGGAGAAGGTGGATCCTTGAGCTAAGAGCGTGATATAGAACAGACACCTGTCCTCAGTGTTGCTGACAGAATTGAAGAGCTGCTGTCCATGTTAAGCAGGTTTTATTTTGCATCTGTAGGTTTGAGGGTGCTTTTAACCCAGTGCACTGCTCACCAGATCAAAAGCATGATTGGAAMATCAGATGCTTAATTATTACCTCATTAGATATATAGACCTGCTGTACASAGCCTCCCTGCCCTGCTCCCAAAGTTGTTTCAAAAGCTCCAACCTTAAAATGTAGAGGTTGTCAGTCTACTTTAAGGCATTTTTTAGAATTAAAGACCAACTGATTTGCCTGTAATTTGTATCCCAGCTCTCTGTTTGAGTCTAGTGGTGTTTTAGAGCTGCCTTAATGCTCTATCCAAGTGGGAATAAACCCCGCTCTGGGAAAGGGGAGTTCTCCTGAGTCTTTCATGCCTGCCTYGCTTCATCTCTGCCTGGATTTCCATGACTCTGAAATGACTGGATAAATTGTGGAGCTGTGAAGGTACAAATAAYTGCGGTGCTCTGAGAACCTTTTCTGTGACGTGGTAGTGAAAAGCAGTTTTATGGCTCTTGCTGCTTTGTGCACACTAGCCACGATTACCACGACACCACAGGTACCTGCAGKGCTTCTATAATTAGCTGATGACATGGGGAGCACTGGTGAAAATAAACTTTCCCTGGGGATACACCAACTACTTACCMAAACACACACTGCCTTTTAAAAGACATCATGGAAGGGGCCTATTGAGTCACAACTAGCACATRTTCTGTATGTGAAAGGAATCCTGTTTTTTAATCTAGTGCCATAGCCAACTAACTGCCTCACCATTAGAGCAGAAGGCCATTAAACTGCTGAATTTAAAGCAACGTTTAAAATTATTTTTGTCTAATAAGTCATTCTAGGAGCTGGATTTTGCCATATGCCCGTGTTCCTGTTCCCACCAGCAGCCTGCTTGATCTCGCGTGTGGTTGTGCATCATGCCATATCCTGCCACAAACCATGACCCTTTTCCCTGCCCAGTCCTGTCATTGACTTCAGTGTTGCTTCATGCAAGTGTGAATGACTCAACATGGGAGAAGTCTTGGAGATGGGGACAAAGCCTCAACAGAAGGATCCTCCCTCTCTTCTCCCTACTGCCAGCCAAACCATCAGAGGAGATAAAACCATTTTTCTTTGCCCTTCTATTTTCTCTGAGTTTGTCTGCAGCATTTCATATGCTGAGCACACAGCCTGCATCTCACCTCATGCTGGTGGCTGTGCAGGGTTTTGGGGCAGCAGAAATCACCAAGCTTTGCTGCTGGAGGGAGGTTGGTGGCTCAGGAGGCTACAAAGGTAGTGTCAGCCCTGAGCATCACAGAACTCTGCTCCTCAGGGCCTGGAAGGATTCCCCRTAGTCCTGCATTGACAAAACGGGCTCTAGGCAAGGCAGCAGGAGCTGTGCCAGCCTCTTGACCGGATCTGAGGGCAGAAGTGAATATGAGAATTTGGTGGGAAATCCCAGAAGTGCTCACAGGGCAGTTAGCAYAGCAACCTGCACCCAAAAATACTTSGTATTCACTTTGGTCTGCTTCAAAAGTTGTATTAGGATATTTCCTAACACAAAACATGGAGATTGAATTCCATCTGTGTGAGGAGCTGCTCAGTTCTCAGGTACCTCTTTCTGTAGCTTCCACAAGCTCCAGCAAAGCCAGGACTGTGTCATGTAGCAGAGGTCCTTGTGTTGACAAGCTGGTGAAACACTTGAGTAAACACTTGTTCCTTTGTATGGTCCAGGAGAATCTCTAATTTAAATGCTGGTGGCTGCAGAAAATATGCTAATGAACCAAACCTAGCAGCCTCATTTACCCATATGAAATCACTATCAGTGGATAACTCATTCTCCTGGAAAACATAATAATAGTAATGTAGTATACAGAACACAATGCTGCCCTCTAATAAGTCTGACAGGCAGATTGCAGTGTATATTTAGACTGTATTAGGCAGCCAGAGATTTCAAATGCTTTTATGTGCAGACCCTTGTCGCTCAACTCCTGCTCTTTGCTGGTTGAACTAAACTAATTAAAGAAAAATATACTATAGCTGAGAAGTCTGAAAAAGCTAAAAGCAGGCTTTCTAAACCCTCCTGAATGAAACAGCTTTCAGTACTTTTCACAGAAATGAAAGTTTCTTTGCTGTTCTTTGGGAATTGACAGGGCTATTATGCTATGTTTTGTTCAGGATCTTGGATTTGTAAACATGGACCTTTATTGCAGACTATAAGCACTCAAAAAGACCTGCATTACCTGGCTCTCTTGCTCTTACAACATAAAGTGACAGTTCTGCTGAGACAAAAAGGGTACTAAGTCATTTAGTGCATGATATATGGACTGTAGCCTCTGAGCACCAGCACTTCTGGTGTGTGTTTAAAGGTTTAAAGCTCACTGTGGCTGAAGTGTGCAGTGCCTGAGGGCTGCCTCCGTAGACTTCCTAGAGCATGTAACCTATAGAGGACTCTCCTGCTCCTCCTTTGGTGTGCGTGCGAARTGCTGCCCCTCTGCTCAGGCTGATGCAAGCTGCCAGGCAGAGGACAGCTGTGTCCTTGGTGGCTGCAGTGGGGACATCTCCCATCTCAGGTCCTGGAGTGCTGCTTGGGAGCTGCTCTGCTCCAGGCCAGTAAATGTGCAAGGGCTTTTGTGAGGAGTGTGGTACCAGTAAAATTAATGCCAGGCGTTGTAGAGCTGTATTTAAGGGGTGCCAATCAGTTTGAAGGCTTTACAGCTATGGGAGATAAGTTCCAGGATGTCCTCCTCTCACTTGCACAGCTCCACAGGGACCAGAATAGGGGGGGTTGGGGTCTGTGCACTGAATTGCTCAGCAGAAGCACTATCTCGATCAGTCTATTGGTGAAAGATGGTCATGGTCTCACTGGTGCACCCACATACCTAGAGAAGTCCTTTAATGTCCTGTGTCATCAAACCCAAAAATCCCAATTTCATCTATTTTTATGAAGATTGGTTGTTTCTTTTTTGAATTTTTTTTTTTTCTTGAGACCAGATTAGCTTTCTGAAGTAGTGAACTTGTGCCTTTGTCTCTCCAGGTTGCAAAAGCTGGGACTGTAGCTACATGCAAAAGCTGCATGTAGCTGGGACTGGCCTGATGTGTGTTCATCTGGGTTAAACCCAGAGAGACTTGGGCAGGTGCAGGCTCCCTCTTGGTCTGTCTGAATTTGGCTTGAGCAGCCTGTTCTGATGAGCTTAATGGTGAAAATTGGTCCAGAGTAAGAAAACTTTATCTGTGCATGTAATGGAGGGGCAATATCTGGTTACTGCCTTGAGCAGTGCTTGAGGTTGAAATGTAGAAGCTGCAGTGTTTGGCCCGTTCCCTCTGCAGCCAGAGTTTGGAGGATGGGTGTCCGTTTGGTGTTCGAAGAAATGCTGGCACACTCTGCTGTTGAATGCTGGCCCACTTCAATTGCTGATGGAAAGATAAAATACATTTTGCTCTTGGCTGGCTTCCTTGCTTGCTGATGCTAATAACATCACGAGCTAAGCATCTCAGGGGTCATCTTGAGAGAAGCACAGACCTGAATCCCCCCAGTTGCACCTTCCTGATGTTGTTGCCATTCCAGGGGAACATTGTCGGGTCAGAGATCAGCGTTTGCACGTCAGCAAAGTGGGTGCCAGGTGACTCCAAGGGCTGCTTCACAACGGGAGTCATGATCCAAAGCAGGATTGTGGTGGTTCTCCTGACTGGCAGGTTTCTCCATGCCCACCTCTTTATTTTTGCACTTGTGCTAAAGTCAGACTGAAAACCTGCAGCTTTCACAACCATCTTTATAGGATTCAAAGCTGAGGAACACCTGGTCATGTATGTACATCTCTATTGTCCTCTAGGAAGTTTTGTACTCTCTTCATGATTTTGTAGCACCCCAGGGAGCTTTTCTGTCTCTGCCAATTAATTTGCTGTGGTTATTTCAATTTTGTTCACAACCTGCTCAACAAAAACTCCTTGAAGCTAGACTCTTCACATCGGGAGAGGAAAAACACGGAGCTGGTCTGGATCACAAGTAACAGTAGGAGACATAATGCTTAGCTATAAAAACTGCATACATGCTTATAAGCTGATGCATTGAAAACTCAAGTGCTTCCTCAGCTGCCTGCCACTATGAATGTTAAAGATGATAGAAATAAACTTTAATTTGTTCATTAGTGTGAAAATCAAACAACTGCAGAGCTAGCTTTTATTATACCTCGCTCAGAGGGGTTTTGCGACAACTACTTACTGCCAGTTATTTCTTGGTGTATCACTGTCCCACATAGAAGAGTTATGGCTTTCTTCTAGTCCCATAGTGCGAATTTGTGCTTTTACCACCTGATGATAAAGACTTTGGTTTTGCCTGGACACCCAAGAAAGAAGGAAGAGAAGGGGAAACACGTGGTGTCAGCAGTGGAAAGCATTCATTACTGCTGAAGTATGGCAGTAGTTCTAAAAACGTTTTATTGTGAAATGAACACACAGAGTACTGTTTAAATGTTCCACTAGATACGTCCACTGTCTCCCTTTTGTCCACGAAAGAGGAATATTGTATAAAGAATTGCTTAGGATTTCCATGTGTATGCTGCTTCAGTGTACAAGCTGGCAGGTAGTGGAGGGCTGCTGTGCAGTGCTCCTGCTTACCTCAGAGAGGCTGTGCCATCTATCCTGCTCATGCTGTCAGGCAAGCTTTGACTCATGGATGTTAATTAACCCCAAATCGTTTTTCAGCCTGTGCTGTGGAATTTTTCTTTCTCAGCATTTACGCTTCTGCATGGAATTGGTTTATTTATCCCACATCCCCCAGAGTAGAGAATTTTAATTCTGTAAGCACCAAATGTCTCTTTTTTCCTCTACACAAGGCCTTTTATTAGCCTGCTGCTGCAGTTCASTAATTAGCTACACAAGTGATGTTTCATTCATATTTTCTACCTGGGGAGGTTGCAGTAGGTGCAGGGTGGCAGTGGCTCAGCCAGTCCCATCTACAGACGTGCTATTGCCAGCTCTGCTCCTGCTTATGCTCTGTCTCCTGGCAGCTTTCTCTCAGGGTGCTGCATAATTGCTCTGCTGGAAGTATTTTCATTAATAATGGAATTTAACTTTTTGATGTGCTATTAACTAGATTTCCCTCCGTTAGGCTGATATTAGCTGTGGCGGTTCACGGGGCTTTTCACGTGCACACAAATGGAGTTGTGTGAGGAATTTGGCCGTGTCACTCAGGGTGATGAGTCTCAGGGCCCTCAGTGAAATTTTCACTAACCTGAGGTGAGGCACTTGAATCCTGTGAACCTGAGTTTTTCAGGAAGACTTCGTGTTGTTGAACTTTGAAGTGCTGGAGGCTGCTCTGGGAAAGGGGAGATGTCCTTGTGCATCAGTTTTCTCTAGTAATTTTAGTCTACCTGGTAAAATAACTTTGATTGCCTGAAGCTTTGATGCTTCAAGCAAATGAAAGTGATTTAAAATGGTATCGCCTCTGTTGAGGATTTACAGCAAGCTCAACATCAGCAAACTCATCTGCCCTCAAGAAAAGATGGCTTGATAAAGCTTTCCTTTGCAGACATGAGGAATGGTGAGGATGCCCTCTGAATCCAAGGGGACCTCATGTCCCTTCCTGGGAGAGTGGCAATGGGGCCTGTCCATGTCCCATCTCAGCTGCTTGGTGCAGTSCCACAAGGCACTTGGTGTTTTCTTGAAGAGCTAAAAGCCAAGTCAGCTATGCTTATCAGGAAAGGGATTTTGACTGGTTTCAGGTTCCTGATATTTATTAAAATCTGGTTTTCTTCTCCTGGTTATAAATTAAGGCAGTGCTTTCAAGACTCTTTAATTGGGGCTGTAACAAGGCTCATCATATCTGGCAATGATGAATAAAGGGTTTGACTGGAGCATATGTTAATGCACAGAGAACAATGACGCTTAAAATAAATGTCCCTAAAGTGCCATATTTGGCAGTGGCTGCAGGAAATCTGTAGTAAACGATGCAGTGCTGCTGCTGTGCCTATGAGGGACAACAGCAGTTTCTGGCTGGTTCAAGGATTTTGTTCTGCTGAGCTCCAGTGTGGGCAGTGACTTGCAATGAGTGTCTTGCAGCCAGGTTTTCAAAAGTAGCAACTGGTTTGARCTGTGTGAGAGGTTTGTTGTAATTCTCTGTGCAAAAGGCTGTGARAATGCAAGGCACCTCCAGCCCCAGATGCAGGGACTTTGGGGTTCTGGGGGCTCAGTGGGTTTGAAATCTGAGCTATAATTTAATTATTTATTTGAGGCTGCATGTGGTCAAGGTGCTGAGTGTCTATTTCTGGAATACAGCTCGCTCTGCCTCTGTTACAGGATGCCATCTACCAAAAGGTGGCCCTACATATTTATTTGCATTTGTGCTGTGTAGCTTAAATTACTTGGAGGTAAGAGTAAGGTGCCATTTGCCCAAGACACAGCTTTTGCAATGCCCTGGTGTTTGTACCACAAGCAGATATATTTAAGTATAACATAAGTCACCTTCTTTTGTGAAATTGATCTTTTTCCTCTTTTGCTCTTATGTTTGCTGCCTTAACATGTAACTGAAACAAAAGAAAAAGCCTGTTATTTGTCACTCACAAGGGTTTTAGTGGTGGCAGTATGATGGCTCTGGAAAGGCACATATTAAAAAGCTTGGGGAAGTTGTAAGCTTTTTGATTAGTAAGAGATTTATTTCTCATCTGTAGGCACGAAAGTTCTGTTGCACATCAACTCATTAAGCAGATTAAACAAAGCCAACCAAGCTGGCTCTAAGCATAGTGCTGTTGTCACATGACACGGGGGGAGATTCACAGACAATTCATTTATCATATAGTAGACAGTAAAGTTCACTAGAAGGCTTGTGCCTCCCATCACTGCTTTCATTTTAGGGGCCCCAACCCCAAATCTGACAGCACAGGTAAAGTCTGTAACCCCATGTTTCCAGGAGGAGGTTCATGCAGAGGACGGGGCAGCACAAGGTAGAGAATGGGGCCGATTGAGGCGTGTGCAGGAGGCGTCCGTCACCTTCTGCCCCAAGAGGCTGCAGCCACCTTGGCTTGCGGGCTTCCCGATAACGCGTCTGGAAGCCGAGCAAGGTGAGGGGCAGAGAGGGGAGCACTGGGGCGTGGCTGGGGTCGGTGTTTGCAGCGTTGCTGTTGCATAATGGTGTGTTCGCGCTTGCGGCGTGACCGAGGCGTGTGCTGGGCTGGCCACGGGCAGCAGCTCCGCCGTGGGGCTGGAGCAGCTCCAGCGCAGCCTTGGGAAGCGGCATATGGGACAGCCTGTTGCTGGGTGCTCTCACACGGGGAGAGCTGGGCCGGGGTCCCACGCTCCCGGGGAAATAAACATTGCAAGCTGCCTGCTGTGGCTTAAACCGAGCCTGCTCAGAGCCCGGGATTGTGGTCGGGCTTTTAACCGCACCGTGCAGAGCCGGCCGTGTTTTTCCAGCAAGCATATCCAAGCCCTGTGGCAGGAGCAAAAAGCGCGGCAATGTTTTTTTTCTCTCTGACAAAGTAGAGGCGTTGCAGATGCCACAGAGAAGATCAGYTGTTAAACAGCTTGTAGCAACACCGCCGCCACAGCTAGGAGTGGACTGTGGAAGGCTTGGGGGCWGAAATATCTGCATGCCTGTGCTGGGGAGATCTTCTGCTTAAAGGAGTCAGAAGAATTTTTGCCTGGCTTCAGGTATAACCTTACAGAGTTATGGAAACAATTTGTACAGTTGCCCTAAAGAGCTGTTATGCTGTGATTGAGAGTAATGGGCGTATGGGATGCTGTGAATCATAGAAAGAAAAAAACCCCATTAAACAAACAACAATAACACCCCACCAAAACGCCCCTCCAAGCAAAATAAAAGACCTTGCCTGCTAGAGGGTTTCCAAACCTCAACTGGATGTTTTTGCACTGCGTTTCGTGTTGTTCCGTGTTCTGGGAGGGCTTATTAAATTAGCACAGTGCTGCAGGAGGTCTGGCCGACAGGTGAGATTTTCCTGGACCTGCTAAGTCAGGCCAAAAGTCGTGACAGTTGACAAACCTTGCCAGATGTGAACTAGCCTCCCAAAAAGAGTTGGGGGTGCTGGTGCCCAGGGCAGAGTTTGGGTTTCTCTGGCAGAATTGTGCAAACACCAGGGAGACAGAAGTGCTGTAACTGAGGATGATCTAGAAAAAGAGTTGTTTTCCTCTTTTCTGAAAATAGATCTTGCCTAAACAAACTCCTAGTACTGTAAAGAACACCTGACAACCAGCCTGGCTTTTACAGCACACTGGGATTCARTGCTGAGTGAAAGGCTTGGTTCACTTTCAGTGATTGCTTTCGCATTAGAATTGTGCTAGGGAAATGTACTGTCAGTTCAGCAGGGAGAGAAATTAGACTAATCCTTTGGGGATTTTCTTGTTCTTACTCCAAGATATTGCTTCATTAATGAAACAGAGGAAAATAGGGGATTTTAGACTTTTTTTCCAACAAAAAAAAAGCTGATAAAATGAGCTTGTAACAACTTTTAACTTTGAATGAAGAACTGTTGTGAATTAACCAAAATATTTGTTCAATAGTCTTGATTTTTTTTGATCTCTGTGGGAAAGGTAACAAGCATGGATATATATCAAGACTAGAAACCTGAGCTGGAAAATCACCTTATGGCAAACCAAATTTGCCCCAGAAGTTACAGCTTCCAACCCACCATGGCTACTTATTCAGCAGAAACACGAGTTTGTGTTTGTCCTCGCCCACCTGGTTGCCGCTCGTCTGTGGGGATGACATCTGCTCCCAGTCACTGCAACCCAAAATCTCTGGTTTTCCTCATGCTGTTTCTGTCCTGTCGCTCTAAGCAGGCTTCACTGGAGATTTACATGTTTAAAAGCTTTTCCTGTAACTTCTCTTCAGTTGTATTAATTGACAAGTTCTTTAGGTCTTCCTAGTGTTTCACTGAGCCTGAGCTGCCTAAGAGGGAAATAAATGTCACTGCCTTCTCTAGGACAGCRGGACTTTGTGAGCTTGCAGTTGAACTGAGACGTCCCTTGGGATTGCCTTACAGGCAGAAAAAGTCCTGCAGACTGCATATTAAACTTCCTATTTTTAACTTTATGTCAGGTTTAGAGAGCATAGCAAGACAACCCGATTTTCCCCTGAGGATTCAAGTAGAAATATCACTGTCATTTCAGTTCACTACTTGTGGATAATTAATTACTGCTAAGGACAACGAATCATTTTAAGGAAATTTTTTTTTTCTTGAGAAGGGCAGGAACAAACACAGGGTAAAAGTCTCTCGCTGRCCTCACACGAGGCCAAGCCAAGGCACTGCGATATATGAAATATAATAGTTATTTGCTGCCCTGAGCCTTGGTGATTCAGAGAGGGTGTGGTGGTGGTTGGGTTCCTTGGTCCTATCCTTGACGGGTGAAACCATGACTCAGTTGTCATGGACAGTTCAGCAGTGGTTCCTGATTTCAGGTGACTGTGGAGAAAGCTCAGCCTGTGGCAAGAGCCAGAAGGGCTCAAAACCATATAAATGACTTGCTCCTTCCATGCTCCTTGGGCAGTTGAGGATGAAAGGGCCTTGAGCTTCCTGGCTTTCTTCTCCATTGGGCCAGCACTGTGAGTCCATCTGGGAGGAGGTGTGACAGCAGCTGAGGTTGGCTGAAAATCCTTTGCTGTGGGTATGATGGCTCAGGACTCAAAGATCTCTGGGTGCTTAAATCTCTCTGATACCAGCTGCTGCTCTCCCACCCATCATCCCATCTCATACTGATTGCTGGATGCTCTCTGTGGTGCAGAGTCAGCCTCCTAATGACATGGTAAAAAAGGAGCTTAATATGAGCTGCTTTTTGCCGAGTTCAGCTGCGTTCTCTCTATGGTCTTGGCAGGCCTCATTGCTCTGACAAACATATCCCCAACTTTGTGAAAACAAGAGTAATTCTTTTTCCAGGACTCTCAGCTGTGTCATAGGTTTACTGGAAGAAAACACCAGTGTTCAGAAACCCTGCCCCCTTCCCCACACCATCCCTGAATGTATCTTGGCAAAAGCGTCTTTCTGCTGGTGCTACTGGTACAAGTTTGCAGGTTTATGGTGACCCGCTCATTATAATCTGATTGTAGTTTTGAGCCTTGACAATCCTCCTTAATGCCACATGTGACATTTCTAGATCATGTTGGCAGAGCAGGGTCATGCTGATGAACCAGAGGGCACGCATGTTCTCGGTTTCAGTGTTTTCGCTCTGAGCTCGGGACCACATGCTTAGATACTGATGCTGCTGGGCATCTGCAAAGTTTTCCCCCATATTGTTCTGTCAAATACCTACCAGTGTTTCTGAATATACTTGCCATTGCTTCTGTACTGACTGCTAGGGCAGTTTGGAAAAATTATCAAGAGGAGAAGAAGCAAGAGTTTGTTCCTAATGCAGCCAAAGAGACTTCTGTGTTGCAAGAGGTAAAAGGAGAAACAGATGAAAAAGTTTTCTGAAACTCTGATGACCTTAGCTCTCCAGCATGATGGCATCTATTTTCCTGTTGCATTTTACAAGCCCTTGAAAATCACAGAAGTATTTTAGAGTTTCTCAAGCTCTGTTTCACAAAACCCTGTAACCACTAGYGGTTGGTCAGTCACAGGTGTTCGGGGACTGCTTGTGGGACAATCCTTTTCTGCCAGTACAAGTAGCCARCATCAGCACTGCTGGTGAGCCTGAGGATGAGGAAGGGAGAAAGATAGACAGACATGCTTATTTGTGCCCTAAGAGATTTGTCAGGCAGATACTGCCCTTGAGTCATCATGGTGCATGTCATAGGCAATCTCACTGGTTTAATGGAGGATTTACTTAAGGATGATGTAAACCCAGACTTTTTTCCTCATTGTATATCCATCTTCTCTGACCTACTTGTTCTTATAGCATCAAGAGCTACAGTGTGTACACAGGATAATGGGAAAAAGCAAAGGATCAGTGAAGCCAAGACTTGTTTTGTAAAAATAATACTGTAATTATATAATGTTTATACCATTGGCCCCATTGAGGACTGGTCTGATCCAGTAGTGCATGGACAGCATTTCAGTGCGTGGCCCAGCCATCGATGCTGTGAGCTCATCCCAGGGCTCATACTGAGGAAAAATATCATGTCCCTCAAGTGGGAGAAACCAGGTGCTGGTGGTACTTACCCAACAGGCTTGTCGTGCCTGTGCCTGCTTCTCTTTTCGTCCTTCGGCCATGGTGTAGGTGTCAATGTAAACGCACAAATCTCTCAATGTGTGTAATATCGTGACTTCCATAGATGTGTACAGGGCAATTACATGGATTGATTTCCAATAAACAGACACTTCAGAGCTAAGTGGAACATATTCTGGTAACATGACAGATCAAGAATGCTTTATAAATAAATGATTGCTGTGATATGTGGTGTCAGAGTATCTTATGAATAAGTTAGACTGCCTGGGATCAAGCATGCTTTCTTTAGGTCATTGTAAATGTGACAGAAAAGTCAGGTTTCTGCCTATACTGTAACTTGCTTAGGGAACAAGACTGGGACAGACTGTGTGGTGGGATGGAACATGGGCTAGGGGCAAAGAAAACAGTCAGATAATGTTGCCGGGACACTTTTCCAGAAACACGTCTCTCTAGACTTAATAGGGGATACTTTAACTTCTCAGCACAAATCCCAAATAAACTTCTTTCTTGGTTTACACTGTCACCAGTTAACCTGGTTTTGTCCCAGTCTGGCTTTTCGGAAGGAGATTCATGATGGAATAGCCTGGTGGTTTTAAATGTTCTCTGTAAGTGCAGCCTGTTGTGCAGCAAGCTTGTCTGCAATGGATATTTGGGACTTGGAGATCCAGGTGTTTGGAATTGTTTCCTGAGGAAGCACAGAGAATAGTCCTAGCGTGAAAGAGTGTCTCCAAGTGGAAGGTCCCTAGTTTTGCAGGCACTTAAGTGGAAAATCTGACCGCCTGTGTGCCCAGACGTCTGTCACGTACCATCCAGCTGGTGTCCTCTCCTGCCTGGGGAGTTCTTGCTAGACTGAAGTGCTTTAGCATTTGACCTGAGTTAGAGGTGAAGTGCTCCATGGGCAGGGACAGTGTCATAGCTGGGTCTCTGCTTCATTCATGCAGCAAAAGGTTCTTGCAGGTGCTCTTGCTGCAGATGACTTCTTCAGCTGTGGCTGCATTGCTCCTGGCTGCCTGAATTTTGTCCAAAGCCTGCAAATACTGCTAACAGATGCAGCAGCTATTTTTTTTTTCCCTGCACAGGATTGAGGACAGCAAAGATTTTACATGAGTAAAGTTTACTCCTGCATGCATGCATGCAAGTCCCAGTGCTGGGTCTTACCTGCAGCTGGCTCTAGCCCTCCTTAATCAAATTCCTGGGTTCCTTGTTTGTTCTTTTTCCTGTCAAACCTGTGCTGAGCTGACAGAGCATTTAGCAAGAGTAAATCTGTAAGAAACACTAATAGAGAGCAGCTGTTATTATCTCGAGAGTAACATCAACGTGAATCTCCCCTCAAGGTATTTGTGTTTCAAAACCAAGAGAAAATGTTTAGACAGCAGCTGGGCCACAGGGGGGAAAACTGAAATATGTTTGTCGAGAGGGGTCTGATTAAAATCCCCCTCCATCTTCACAACATGCCATTATGCCAGCCAAGGAGGGGGCAAAGACCTCCCTGGCCAGCTGCCCTGTCTTCCTTCCCTTGCTAAAAACCTCCTTGTACACCATGTTCATGAACTTCAAGTGCCCTCTTAAAATCCATATTCCCACTGGGAAGCTGCTTTGAAGCCATCTTGTGCCGATCAAACCTTTCTGATTTCTAGGTTACGTGTATTCTTGGGCATATTTATCTGCACTGGGCTCCAATGCTGTCCTATAAATACCTCGGGGAGGATCATATTCCCTCTTGCATTCTTCTTTGCTGGGTTTAAATGGGCCAAGCCGCTTTAGTCCCTGTTGTGCACGGCTCCGCTCGCGGCCGATCCTGCTGACCCTGCTCTCCTCCTGCTCCAGATGGGCTCCATCTCACTCGAACGCTGCAACGCAAGAAAGCCACCTCTTTAAATATAAAAGTCTTTCAGGTTGACAAGCTTARAGATCAACATCTTGTCTGGCATAAGGCTGGAGTCTGCAAATTCAGCATTTGGACTTAAATAGTTTTTCATTTTTCACACATTTTTAAAAAATTGCGGTATACACAKTAAACAGATGATGCTCAGCAGGGCACTGCATAAGCTGCTTTCTGTTRTGTATTGCTCTCAGTGATGGAGGGAATTAGGCTTCAAGAGTTACTGGCAACCCTTCCTCAGATCTGTGGCAGGGAYGTTTTTTAGTGATTTCATTTTCAATTCTTGTGCCATCACTTCTTAAAGTGCCTTTTCAGCTCTGCCAGCCTTCACAGAYGCTGAGAAATGTAGAAACACTTGGATCCAAATACCTTAAAGGGTTTATGAAGTTCAGATCCAGCTATGAGCCTGGCAAGTGCCAACTAATGGAAGCTGTCACAGTAGCTGAGATTTATGGTTGGTTTTGTCCATTATCTCTCTGGCCGTGTCCAAGGGCCGATGCCTCACCAGACCTCTCACAAAGCAGCCACRGATCAATGCTTCTGTAGGAAAAGTGTCTTCCCAACCTCCAATATTTGGCTTATTCCCTAAAGCAGGAGTGATATTCTTCATAAAATGTGTCAGCCAGTACCTTTGGATTTTTTTTCTTATAAATAGATGATCCTTCATGGATTTGTGCCAGTCTCTTCCAATATAAGGCACTATTACAGTGAGTTTCAAAGGTTGTTATAGCTGAATTGTGCAAGAAGAATGACGGTGAATACAGTGAATTTTGGAGATGCTGTGATCCAGTTACAAGTCAGACTTCTTCAAATGTATGAATTTTTTTGAAAAACATAGTTGCACACAGTATTGTGCAACACATTCAGTGAAGGCTGAGATTTTTGTAATACARGTTTTTCTTTGGTCGTTTAATAGACAAACAGAATTACCTGAATTTATTAAGGTTCATATTAATATTCTTAGTTCCACTTTGTTACTGAACCTTAAATTAAGCTCAAATAATTGGTAGAATAAAAGATTACCAGGAACATGGGAGTTAAATGATTTCTGATACTTCTCTGGAATGAGAGGATGTGAATGAAGCAGCAGAGCAGCAGTTTTGAGGTGACTGCTTTCCCAAGCTGGTGTAAGCATGCTCTTAATTAACATTTTTGCAGTGCTTTGAAAATGTAAATTGCTCCAGGAATGTTAAGTATCATTATTATGGCAGTCTTGAAAAGTAATAGCTTAATCTATGAAATTGAGTCCATTCTTTAGAATTACAAGTGGGACCATGATGTGGCTGCTAGAGTAGCCAGCTGCAATTCAGGACACTTGGTTCAGCTCTTGGGGCTTTTTAGTGGGGTCTGTCTGAGGTCAGCTCGTGGCTGTTTACTGCTCAGTGATATGTGACCTGAAGGAGGGGTGAGGAAGACGAGGACAGATCTTTCATGGAGAGCCATTGAGTTGCTCGATGCATTAACGCAAGGARATGGTAAGCAGAGCATTACTTGTAAAAGCAGGCATTTGGACACAGAGAATTGAGAGGGTGGGCTATTTCTGGGAAGCAGAAAGTCTGAAAAGGTACAGGGCCACTCACTTCACTCAGGTGAAGCAGAGCCCTCAGGACTTAACCTGAGCACTCTGTGTTCCCATCCATTGTGACGGGGTGACTGCTGCCCCAGCAGCCGAGTCCGGCCCAGGGAGCTCCGTGCTGGCAGCTGAGCACAGGAAGTGCTGTCTGTGGGAGGGCAGGCACAGGAATCTGGAGAAGTAGGAAGGTGAATATGTTTTCTCTGAAATTAGCACTGGTGAGGACTCTTGTAAAATACCTGAGGCGGTTTCTGATATCTGTAATTAGAAAAAAAGCTACTGGGGGGAAAAACATAGCAGAGAGGAGTCAGAGAATGGCATGAGAATGATCATAAGGTATGACTTGTAATGAGAGGCTGCAGGAATTTGATTAATTGAAGAATTATTTGATCTGTCTGGTATCTAGATGGAGAACAGCCTTTAATGTACTGCAAGATCTAGTGGTTGGAAATGGAAAGGTGGGCACATTCTGACCAGAAATAATTTGAGGTTTAACTGTGAAGCGAATTAGCTATGGGAACAGTATCTGATACTGAGGATTATGCTGACTTTTTCATCACTCGAAATGTTAAAGTGAAGATTAAATGCTTTTTCACTCCAGCTTTCATAAAAATTGATTCAGGACTATGTCTTGGTCTGTGTTAGGTACAAGACCCAAACAGATAACAACTGTGGCCTTATTCGTTCACTGTGTTGCTTTGGGTGGGTTTAATGGGAGATGTAATTCTAAGTACTATCAATGAAGTGCCAGCTCTAGGGTAGTTCAAAGGCAAAACTATGACTGAAATTGCCAGGGTCAAGGTTTCTCCTATGCTGACTTTTAAGAGTGTTGAATCCTTCAAAGTCTCTTCATTTAGACTGGAGTTTGCTCAGCAGCTGTGAAAATACAGCAGTCAGCTGAAAAAAATGAGTGTCTCCAGAACTGGAGGGCAAGAAGAACCACATCTTCAAATCCACATCTACAAATTCTGCCTTATGCCTGCTGTGAGGATGAGGTTAGGTTCCTGTGAAACAAGAGTTAGCATTGACCATTATGTCCCAAGGACAGGTGTGTGACCTAGAGAGCGTTTGGAACAGGTCTCACAGAAGGGTGGCTGCACGTGCGCCCGGCGCTGCCGGCGTCTGACGCTCGCTGTGCCGCCTGACGCAGAGCGCCTGAGCTGACCCGTCTGGCCAGGGAACACGAGGGCTGTCTTGCAAAAGGGAAGAAAAAACAGTCAGGACTTGGTGTGTGTTGTCTGTAAACTCCTTTGTGTAAAAACCCGAGGAGAGGATGTGGGAGTGTTGCGTCTGAGCGCTGCTCCAAGCTGGACAGAGCAGGACTCTGAGCAGGCAGTGCTGCAGAAGGGGACTCAAGCATCACCTCTTCCTATTTTCTTGGGGTTTTTTGGTTTGGTTTTGAGGTTTTTTGCTTGTTTCCATTTGGTTTTTTTTGTTTGTTTGTTGTGGGGTTTTTTTTGTTGTTGCTCTGTTATGTTTTGTTTAAACTGTAAGCTCTGTTTTTAACAGCAATTCCACTGAAATGGTTTAATCTGAATGAGCTGGTATTTTGCAACAGGGGCATTTTTATCTAAGTGGTATTTGGTAACACCAGAATGGTCCCTGGTCAAGGGGAGACCCTTTGAGTTCTGCAGCCTCTCACGGGGAGGGAGATGGTTTGAGGCAGGTCCTCTGGGCAGGGATGGGGAGGTTGTTCCTTGCATTAGTGTGCTTGTTCCCTGGTGCATAGCGAGAGGATAAAGGGGATTTGTGTTCTTGAGGTTTCCCTGGTTTGCCTGAACCCATCTCTGTCATGAGGATATCTGCTAAATGAGGGACAGGGCTGTTAGTGCTCTCTGGTGTGGTGCAGCAGACAAAGAACTAGTTGTCACTAGAARGTGACAGTATCAAAATGAGACCCTGTGTGCACAAAGTGCTTTTATTTGCATACAAACTGCCTAACCCAGTATTAATGGATACATCTTGCATATTTGGGGAACCTAAGCATGACCAGTCACTCCGAATGAACAGGCATCAAAATTTGACCTATTCAAAGTCACACATTGAAACGGAAAGCAAAAGCCAAGAATAGATTCAGGGTCCTGAACTTGCCCAACCTCTAGAATGGGAGCCAAATTTCATCTCTCACTTGTAATTATGGTCAAAGCCTGGGCTGGAAATGAGAAGCACTGATTTCTGTTTCTGCTCTGCAGTAGATTTGCTGTATGACCTTGGAGGAAAATGTCCTTCTGTGTCTCAGTTTACCTCCCCATTAATGGCAACAATTGTACCAGTACACAGCAAGCTTTAATGGACTGTGTTGCTGCACCTGCTGAACTTAATGGCTCTCCTTGCACTGGGAGGAAGACCAGATGTGCTGTTTGTAGAGTGTGTGGATGAAAGGATGTTGCAGAAGTGAGACACATACTATTTGTTTTAACATCTGGGCCCAGATAATAGCACATATGCTCAGGAGTCGACTGCTCGCATGGACAGTAAGGGATCACAATTCAGTCTGGAGAACAACAGCTGTCTCAATCCTCCTTGAGCTGCTGCTGTGTGCATGTGTGGTCTCACCTGGTCTGGGTGCTGCTGGAGCACTTGAGGGAAGGTGGGAGTAGGGGGGTGGAATTTTTAAGAAATCCGAGACCCAAATCTGTCACTGATTAACTGAGACAGGTGAGTGCTACACCTTGATGCTAATGCATGGTTGAGCAAATACAGAATGTGGAGAGTTCCTGGCTGAGCAGGGTCCTGCCTCATTTTCCTCATGCATTCCTCCAAGCTAGTTTGTTTTTTAAGTATGCAGGAACTACTTGCAAAGATAAAGCTGAACACTGACTCACCGTGGTTCATAATGCTGAGCTAGAGGAGTTACCAGTCCCAGCACCATGGAAATGAGTGCAGCATCACTGGCTGCTCTGTGTTCCTTCCTGTGCATTGCAGTGGTCTGGCTGGCTCTTTCAAAAAGGTAAGCTAATGTTGCAGAGTTTATCTGATGTGTTTCCTGGTAACTGGTGTCACCAAGTGGAATATTTCTGGCAAGTGGAATAATGTTTCTCTGTTCTGTTAGTAGATGAGGTCTAAACACTACTATCAGTGTACACCTTTTGTGCTGATTCTCTGTTTCCTAGGCCAAGGGACATAAATCACCATTTGATCTGCTGACCAACCAAAAGCCCGTTCAAGTAAATTATCCCACAAAGACTATTGCCCTGCATTTTACTTTYCAGTTTTTCAAAACCTGAGTAAGAAGTGCCTATTTTGAAGTATTGGGTTGGTCAGGTTTCACTGCATTAATACCTCCTCACTACTAGCACTGGGGATCTCTAGAGCCTTCTCTTATTGATGAACTGTTGGTTTCCATGCTCAGCAGGGGACTGTGGGTGACTAACAGAGACCTGCAGCTATATCCAAACTTGTGTCACTGCTCTAGTTTGTCAATAGGTTCCTTTGATTTTACCAGGTGAATAATTGCATGCTAAAGACAGCCTCCATCCCAAAAAGCTTATAACTTGGAGAGGGCAAAGGGAGATTTAAACCTCCAAAGTTCTTGTGTCAGATAGCAGTCAATGTGTTCCATTCCTCCTGTCTGGGAGGAAGGACAAGATTCTTTGCCATTATGAAGCTTTACACATTCGCATACACCCTCGCCACCACTTTTTTTTTTTTATTCTAAAATGATTTTCTCATAAAATTGCCCTTGATCTCCAGCCTTGAGACATTGATGCATATTTATAACCCTTCCTCTGTACTTTCTTCTCACTTGACTTTACCAAATCCCAGTCCTTGTCGGAGTTGGCGATACAAAGCACAAGCTGCAGCCCAAGTGGGGATGAGGACTGGAAGGACTCTCTTGCTTTGCCTTTACTCCGTTCTGCTTTGAGCTCCAGATGTATAAAGRGACATCGTTTTGCTGCCTACTAATGAAGATATTCAGTGGGATGTAACCTGTGCTTAGTCAAATSACTCCAACTCCAAGACGCCTGGTTGACTCTCAGTGCACAGCAAGCTGAGGTCCTCTGTGGGCAATCAATAAGTGGCAAAGTCCCCCGAGAGAGAGGRGCCTGTCCCCACGTTCTTTCCARAGATACRCCCCTGAGASATTGCAGACAAGAGGCCAACTCTCATCCAGTGTTGACTGTCACAGCTCCATCACCTGATTCAGTTTGCTCTCACAAAGGACTCGTGCCTCACTGTTTGGCAATGAACGAGAAATCGGGATTTGTCAGACAGCTCCCAGTCTCTGGAGTCGGGAAATTGGGCATCAGAAATCGTGCACTTCAGCCCAAGCAGCGTGTGAAGCCTGCACAGTGTCTGAGGCTCAGGCTGTGACAGTGAAGGGGCTGACAGCCTTTCCTCTGAAAGGGTCCCTCTTCCTCCTGAGGCAGAGCACAAAGCAGGACAGCATCCCATCGCCAAGACCTGGGGTTATAATTCAGTAATTCCTGCACTGTAATCCCGGGGACTATTAAAACAGTGCATTGGGTTGGTGAGAGGCTGTTAGGAAGAGCTGTAAAATGGCAGCATCTTTTACACCCTGCCCTTGGATTCAAAGTCTTTGTGCTGAGAGTAGTGAGCATTTGTATTCAGATGATTTCCCAAGCTGTGGTGTTGAATGCTGTGGAGGAAATTGTTTGATGTTGTTTTTTCAGGTAGGGACAAAGTGCAGGGTGGTCTAGAGAGCTGCTTTCTGAAAGCCACTCTTAGAGATGTGTTATTGGACTGTCTTGCTTGTTCTCTGCTTGTGCAGGGACAATTTGAGCACTCTGTGCTTTCTTTCACCTGCCATTGGTGCAAGAGAAAACCTGATTCTTTTCACAGGTCATAGCAAAAGGCCTGGTTATGGTTTTGCAGGTGGATTTCTACCTGCTGGTAATGTCTGCTAAATATGAAGCATATTCACACAGAGAAGCAGTGCCTGCCTTCAAGAATGTCTGGGTTTTGGGAGGGTTTGGGTAGTTTTACTTTGGAGGGGTTTTTTGGTGGTGTTTTTTGTTCTTGTTTGTTTGGGGTTTTTTAACTGCAAGATAGGGATTTGCTATGGCTTGGACAGGGACATGCCTTTTCTGTTTCTCTCTGACCTGTCCATGTCAGGGCCTTGGCTTCCTATCTTCGTGGGATGAAAGGAAAACGTCCCCCATGAGCTGTGCTGCAGAGCTGTCAGCCAGGAGTTGCTGCATGGGTGCCCTCTCCTCTGCTTCTTTGCATCACACTGTGGTGGTGCTCCAGTGTTGCTTCTCTTCCTGGCAAGGCTTCTCGAGAGGTGCTGAAAGGGCAGGGCAGTCTCTGAAGGCACAGAGGGCCCCTTTGCATCATGGATTTCATTGATTGAGACAACACATCTTTGGATGCTGCAGTGACAATTCAGGTTTGGTGCTGAATGGGACACTCCAGCTGGTGCCACGGATCAGCTGTTGAGTGCTGGCTGAGCACAGTTAGGGCCACCCCTCTGAGTTCACCAGCTGTGCCAGTTAAATGGTGGCTGCAGTCTTCGTCAGAAGCCACTGCCTTCTGAAAGCCACAGAAGTGATCATCTCCACTGGGAAGACAATTTCTGAGCTTCTCCTGTGGAGCAGGTGTGAATTGTGAAGAAGTAGGGTCATCTTTAGTTAAGTGCCCTCAGCATCAATCAGTTACCAATATTTCAGCTCCCTTTCCTGGTGCCTTTGGAGGCATCCGACATCCATCAAATAAAGCAGTCTCCAGATGGCCCCAACATATGGTCCATGTCTCGGAATAGCTGAAATCTAAATGCTTGCCTCCTTGGGAAGCTGCAGCCCCTTGCTGAGTCTCAGCATCCAAGGGAGATGCCTGCTGCTTTAATCAATGTGTGTTCCATTTTTTTTCTGCTTTGTCATAGTCATAATAATAAGCAAGTCTCGCTTCAGCATCCCTAGCTGCAAGAACCTATCTGTGCTTGAAATACTAAATGCATGTCAGTCCCTTTCTTTCCTCTTGTCTTTTGCCTCATCACTAGGACCCTACTGATCTTCCCAATCCTCACAGCACTAATTACCCTCCTCTTCCCTCCTGCTATTGCTGCTTTTCCTTCCTTCCTTCTTCTAATCTCTTATTTGTATAAATCGCCAAGGGTGAAGGCAGAGTAAATATCAATAGAGCAATTCAAGCCACTTATGGTGTTTCTAAGGGCTGCCCAAGCTCCTACCTGGGGAATGGCAATTAATGATGGCTGTTATTGGTCTGTCCCACTTCGCACCAGTGTTTGTCTCAGTCTGTCATCTCTTCATTCCTCTGTCCTCACTCTGCTTAGCATTGTGAAATGGCAAACCAACTCCTGAGCCTGCTGGGATAGGCCTCCAAATCTGTGCTCCCTTAAATATAATATCTGATTTGGTGCTGTAGTCCTGCTGTGCTTAGGAGCACTCCCAGCATAACTACTGAGAGTTGGGCAGCACCCATGGAAAAGTATTCTTGAGCCTTTCCTGACCATTTTCCTTGTCCCCGTTGAAATCTGTTTGAAGGGAGAGTCTCCAGAGGAAAATGCGCTTCTGTAACTCCTGCTCCCTGTCAAAGTAACAAGMCATTTAAAAATAATTTTTAAAAGTAAATTAAATTACTGGAGCTGGATGGAAAAAAGTGTCTGCACAAAGACTTCAGATGGAAATCTTCCATTAATTCAGTAAATATATCAGGAAAAACTAGGGTGTTCCTTTAAAAGTGGCATGTGTGACTAAATATGTGATGGTATTGCTGCATTTGGGTATGTAAGTAGTTATGATTTGTACGTATTTGCTTTGTGTGCAGAAGTATTTGGTCAAGACTTACCTAAATCAAAACTGCAGCTAAAATTCGCATTGATGAAGGGCCCATCTCTGCCAATACAAACCCTGAGAAGGAGGAGTTTTTTGTGCCACAGTAGATCTCTATCGTTCTGCAAGGTTCATAAACTTCCTAAAGTTTAGCTTGTGAGTGAYGTAACTCCATGTTGCAGGTGTCAGAGGCTGAACAATTTACCTGGGACTTGTGTCCTGGTCCCTCATGGCCTTGACCTGCTGAGCTCTGCACAGGTTTGTTATTGCAGAGCTGAATTCACACACTCTCCAGACGCTGACATTGGCACTCAAATGGTGCAATCTATTGGTGTGAGATCTGGCCTTGTGTACTCATCTGTGTAATCTGTGGCTCAATTAATTTAGCCTGTGGCATCCACTCAGCAGCTCATTGCTTTTTATCTACCTTGGTGGTAGTTCTCTGCCCTGTGTTTAAAATCAAGGCAGATGCTTCCTAGATTTTGACTTTTAAGGTTTTGAAAGTGGAGTGCAGAATGAGATGCTGCAGAGTGGGAAGGAGTTTCTGGTACCCTGGTTTCTCATTCATTTTCCATGAGACTTCATGCTTGGTGGAACCCCAAAGTCAAAGAACAGTCTCACTTTCTCCAGCCCAGACTAGTCATAGCTGCACAGAGGGGTCCTGAGGCTTCATGTCCCACCACTATGACACCAGAGGTGATRTGCAGCCTTTGTCTGGGCTATCTTCTGGGGCGAGACCTTTCTTTAGATGCCTGTTTGGTGATGCTTGTCCTCSCTGTTGCCAGCAGGGACTACTGTTAGCACCTGCTGCTTTGGTAGATTAAATCGGGTATATCCAGTTTATGTTACCTAAGTCACCAAAGAGCCACCACGTAGCAACAGCTTCCCAGCGTGACCCTACAGCTGTCCCCACCTCACCCTGTCCCTTCCCCAGAGGTACCAACACATGCACGAGTGCTGCAGAGCGAGCAGTTCCCTTGTGTGCAGATGGCAGYGTATTCATGTCTCTTGTAAATTATTTACAAGCCTTGATGATTATGTGCAGGAGGTATTGGACCTTGTATKGTGCCAGTTTCGGGATTACATTAATGAATTTAGTCTTGAAGTTAGAAAAGAGTTTGTGATGAGGAAAAGGGCGACATTCTGGAACAGCTTCCCATAGGAATAGTAACCTGCTTGGGTTTTTTTCGGGTTCTCTTTAAGCATTTRTGGTGAGCCCATATGAAGGGATGGTCCAGACTAGTGGGTGTGGGATAGGGTACTTGACATTTTGGGACCATAGCAGTTGCCTGTGGCCCTCATTCAGCATCCTATCCGCAGTGGCTTCACTTGTGCAATGAAATTTCAGGTACCTTGATCACCTGCRATCACTTCCCCAGCTCGCAGGGTAGCGGTGCCTCAGGTGTGGGTGCTGGGGTGGCTCTGAGCAGAGCAGCAGGACCAGAGYGTGGCACAGGGCTGTGCAGATGTGGCCATCTGCCTTTGGAGATGCTGTTGTACCCGGAAGCGTTTCAGTGACATTTGTTGTGAGCACGAGGCTCTGTGGGTCTGCGCTGATTGTTACCTTTGTGCTGTAGACACTTGGGCAGGCTTGGCTTCAAGGAGCTCCTCCTTGGTGTGCAGAGCAGACAGGATTGGTGGGGCAGCAGCTGAAGCAGGCCAGGAAGGTGTCTGGAGTGTCTTCGCATCCCCAATCCCATATTTTCCCTGTACCTGAATCCCCGCCTTGCTTCCCTCTGCTGCTCCCAAATACCCTATTCCTTTTCTTGCAGCTCAGTCACCTCTCTACCCCACGCATTGCTGCCAGCAGCAAAATTGCTTAAGTAGATCCTTTACCATGTGCTGGTGTCCTCTCCTCCATGAGCAATGGGAACTGCAGGAAGCACCATCAGCCTGGCACCTTCCCTGTGCCTCATCACAGCAGTTCCAGTTCTTTGTCACTGAAGGCAGATGCCTTTTATAATTGCTGCTGCTAATGGTTGTAAGACGTCCTTTACAAGATGTGAGGTGGTACTTAGCAGAAGGAGAGAAAACTTTCAAACCATATGGTTGTATCAGCACTAGTTTGATGCCAGGGTTGGCTCTTGGTTAAATTGGGATCCCACTTTGCATGCCTACGTCTGCCAAATGGAAAAAAGTTTGAGTTGGGGCCATAATATGATTAACTTTTTTCACAGTGTTATTTCCATGCTCTCCTCCTACGTGTAAGGCATACAGTTTAAAAAAACAATTATAGGTGTAATATTTTGGACTGACTGTGGTACTGTACTGAGATGAGTCAATTCATTCTGTCTCCACCAGGAAGTAGAAAGAAAATCTCTGTGGTTGTCATGCTTCATCACTTTTCCTAATCACTCTGAACATGCATTTCTGAAGATGCCATCCCCATTGTCTCACACACCAAGTAATTTATACTGTGCYTTGAAGACCACCAATGGTTTAAGGGAGTACACTACATCTCTGGAAGGCACTCAGGAAGGTTTCAAGAGTGGCAAGCTCCTTACTTCTGTGGTTATCCTCTGTGCGTTTATTGGTAGGTTGATGGATATGAATAAAAGCTTGTGGTTTTTCATTGAGACCTTGTTTGGTCTGTTCATGAAGATGATGCATTATGGAAGAGCAGCCTTTTTTCTTTTAAGTTCACCCTTAAATAAGAAAACATAAGAAAATTGTTGCTTGTACAAGCAGATGCTGGAAAAAATAATGTTCTGGAAAACCTCGTGAAGTAAAACTGGGACCCAGGGAGAAGGGGTGGTGGGAGGTGTGAAGGGAATTTTGACACAGTTTATTCATGTAGATGTGGGGTCTGGGACTGTGAATGCAGGGCAGCCAGGAGGTGCTTTTCTACGGGTGCTCTGGGTCAGTGTCGTGCCCACCATGTGGTGTGCCAGACTGGCTCAGCGGCTTGAGTGGTCAAAGATTAAACTGTAACTCACATTTTAAGTGATGCAGAGCCTTGTGCCTGTGTTTGAGACTCTGTTAAACTGTATGGATGTCACCAGTGTGTTTTATCCCCGAGTTTTTGATTTAAGGCTTTCTACCCCACTTCCTCTTTTAAATGCTCATTTGCAAAGGTTCATATCACAGTTTTTACCAGTTGGAAAGTTATAATTAAGTCAGACAGAAAAAGAAGAGACTGAACACTCAGCATATCTGAGATGGGATCAATTTAAGACAAAAAGGTTTTAATGCATTAGAAGAGCTTTGGGTGTCATCTGTCTCAGCCTGTGCCTTCCCCACTGCCTGATGTGAATGCACTTAGAGCTGCTGTTGAAAGCACGCTCACAGCGTKGTGTTATTGTGGAATCTGGAGTCACTGCACACTAAACTCGACAGACAGAATTGTGAATTGGATTTTTTTTTTCCCTCTGATGTTCTATATCTTCATTAAAAAATAGAATCATACCTAATATCCGCAAATGGCAAATGTGTGAATCAGAAGCTTATAGATACGAYATTTTGAGGATATTCCATTTCTTATGCAGCATTTAATCTGAAATACCATAAGAAAATCCTGTATTATCTCCTCTCAGAATTTGCAAGCAGGGCTTTGAACAGAAATAGAGTTTTAGTAGAGGCAAGTATCAGTTCTCCAGGTAATCTGATCAATCCTTTCCTGTTATACCACATACTCTGCAAATGCTCTTTTCTCACACAGTTTTTCTTAGTGGGAAATGTGAACATTTTTCCCCAGTCAGCCAAACTACTGTACTTCTTCAAAGCTGGGGGAAAAAAAAGACCAGGCCCAATGGCATATTTTTCTGAAGAACGTCATAATGAAACGACTTGTGTGCAGAGGGGAAAAAAGATTCAGCCTGCACTTGTCCACAGGCATGGCAGAGCGCAGACTGGGCACTCCTCAGCTTGTGCAGCTCCCAGATGGGCATTCTGGAGCTCCAGCCCTGGAACACGGGCTGTGTTCTTCTCCAGGACCATGTGAGAAATGCTGGGCTATCAGTGATTATAGAAGGGAGATCCCTCTCTGAGAAGCTGTATTTCAGGGATTACAAGGTCCCTGTCACTTTGCTGTTCAGCCTGACACAAGGTTTTAGCAGGAGCAGAAGCATTTGCTGGCAAAACGGCTTCAGTTGTGTGTTATCTGACTGAAGGCAAAACCAGGCCTGTGCAGAAAGACTTTATGGGTGAAGTTCAGTTGCCAAGCACTGATGTTTAGTGCCATTTCAGTCTCCCCAGGAAACACAGGATACTGACATCAGTGTGGGCAGATGTAGCACCAGTGCAGGCAGAGCTAGTATAGCCTGCAGACCAATATGAGTAAAAACTGAGTCTAGAACTGGATATTAAGTTGGTGGTAAGGGTTTTACTTGGAGAATCTTTATTAGTACAGCAATGCAAAAGTGCAAAGACTAAAATAATTGAACGGGCTGTCTTCTTGCTGTGTGTTTTGGGACTTTGCTGGTAAGATAACTTTCATTACGATCAGATCTTAGAAGTTTTACAGGAGAGGACTTCCAAAGAGCGTCAGGCTTAGAGTGTCAGGCTCTGGCCCTCAGGACTTGTCCATGCCTGCTGGTACACAAGGGCTGAGCTGTGCTTCGTGAGAGGCTTTAGCTCTGTGTGCCACTGTTTCCAGGACAAGTCAAAGGCCTGAACAGGACAGGTATGATGTTGTGTAAGAGTGCTGTGTGTTGTATCACAGCCGTTTTTTTCTTTACTGAGGCTTGTTCTGAACCTTCGTTGTCTAAAATCTTGCTGTCTGAGTCACCCCGACAGGCTCCGTGAAAACACATGCAATCTAACCACTGTTAGYAGACTTTTGCTTTTATTATCCTTTGGTCCAGATTTCATAGAGTTCTCACTAATTCAGATATGAAAATGAATGCCTTTGTCTTCCCACAGCACTTCTGTGCAACTTCTGTCATGTAAACTTAAGTTTAACTCTTATCTTTCTTTGGATTTGATCATTTTTCCCTGCACTGCCTTACAGGCTCCTAGAGTGGATATTCCTTGAGCAAGAAACAACAGATTTTGTTTTTATTTGTTTGTTTTGTTTGTTTATTAGGACATTGTCAATATCTCTCTTGTCTCATCTCTGTGCCTCCAGAAAGCCAGAATGTCCAAGCTTGTGCTGTGAAATTGCCAGTCAGTTGTGCAACAACACGTGCTTGATCTTCTATAGAAAGGGAGTGTTTTGCCAAGAAAGGGCATCTGCTGGGCAAGAAGGACTTATTAATGTACAAGCACCTTCTGGCCTCTGTCCCTGCCTTCAGGGCTTGACGCAATGTCCTGTAGAAGTCAGGAGCAGCAAGGCTGGAAAAGGGCTTGGAACCTCCTAGGTGGGTTTCTTGTTCCATGAGCTAAATGTTTGTCAGGCTCCTTGTCATCACTGGGGTAATTGTATGTTTGTGCAGCCRTGTCAGTATGGGGAAGGCCATTACCTTAATTGTGTTCAGTCATTACATAAAAGACTGTCGGTGAGGAGCTGTAACTACTCGGGAGTTTTAATTACGCCCTGACGTGACATTATTGTCCTGGCCTTGCACGCTTCTGTGGGTGTATTTCTGAAGGAGGTGGCTTTTGTTGCTCCAAGCTGATGACTCCTCTCAAGAAGTTGTTCTCTCCATCAAGGTGACATTCGGGAATGACAGTGCGACACATCACCGAGGAGGAGGAGGAGTGCTCAACAGGGAACTGTGATTTCAATGYGATGTTTTCCCAGATCGCCAGTCTTTTCCAAAGGGAATGTTTGTGATTCTCCAGTGTTTCCTGTGGCTTCATTCCTAATAATAATCCTTTAAATTATGAAGAGAAGTTGTATCCTCTTAACAGTTGTATCTTCAAGCAGACTGAGGAAGGGTCTGTTTTAGCTCACTGTCTTGTCCCAGGATGTCTCAGACTGAAGGTCAAGGAGAACTTGATTGAATGATTTGTAATAACAGATTAATTTATATTAGACGTCCAGACATATTGGACAGACAGGGAATCTCAAACCGAGACACCCATGCTCTGCCTATCCTATTAGGGATGCTTAATGCTTCCAAAACACGTTATCCCCTTGAGGTCTCCTGATCTCAGCTACAAGAGAATGAAAACACCCTTATATATTGGGTACTTTCTTTAAAAAGGTCTGTAAATGGATCTCGCCCAGAGTGTGCTCTTGTGCTGAGTGTCTGCTGCTTCACATTTGTAATTCATGCAGAGGCTGTAATGGAGGAGTGAGCTGCTGGGCTGGATTTAAATGATGCCAGATTTTTCATAGTGCTACAAGAAGGTGATGCTTCTGATGTCTTTAGTTTTGGTGTCTGCTTTGGGGAGCCTGCGAGCAAATGTATCTACTATTGGTGGGACGGGATTGATAATCAGTTTCTCTACAGGGGAAGAAGCTTTTCCCTAGAGCTGGAAGTGTGTGAGAGCCTTTCTTCTACCTCCCATTGCTTCCTGACAACGTGGTAAAGGGCTGATCCTCGGATCTGGCACAGCACCTGGGTAGAGGAAGTAAGATATTCCAATAAGGAGTACAGTTTGTGGAAAATGTGTTTAGTGACTTCCATCCATCTGTAATAGTGACTGAAAACAGCTGCACTGAACAGATACAACTTTATCAGTGCTGTCCACTGCACTACAGTGTTAACCTACTGGGTAAGACATACTTGTAATAAATAAACAGCACAGACCAGGGAAGGTTAGTTTGTCATATATTTTAGTAATGGGCAGATATGAAAGAATTTGTGATTTAGGGGCTTGAGGGTTTCTTTGCGCTTTCGTCTAAGTGAACGGAAATTTTCAACTCAGCAAGTGCAGCTGGATGAATAATGTGTAGTGAATAATATATCTGAAGGCTTTCACTGCATTTGGGATTGACAGAAAACACATAACAGTTTTAATTATTGGGAATGATTTGCTGAAATATTCAGGAGCTATTTTTGGTTCCTGCAGACTGTGCATGAAAGAGTTATCTATTTAAAAGCCAGACTCTTCTCCCCCCTCCTCTCCCCTGAGCTACTGTCTGGTCTCTTTTCTCCATACAACCTTCCCAGAGCAGGGCAACAGGACACCTTGCATCCTGGCTTGAGARTTTAACACACAGGAACCTTAAAATAAAATAGTAATTTTAAAAAAAAAAAGTTACTGGAAGTCTTCCTACTCTCGCACTCAGCAGAGAGCTTATGAGGGGGATCGGGATGGGCTTGGTTTATTGGCGTCTTGAATTGCTGGTGGATCTGAGAGCTTTCCATGTAACTGGTGTGGGAATCTGCAAGGTGGAGAATGGAGACGTTTGGAGAGACAAGGAAAGCATTACAAAAATGTTATGTCTCTCCCTCTCCTGTACTTTTTACAGCTTTGAAACTGTCAAAACCTCAGGCCTGGCCATCAACAATTCGGTCTGGGTGTTATCTGAACGTTGCACTAGCAAGGATGTTGGGGTAATCCAGACTCCTGCTGTGGGGAGTTATTGGTGTGACCAGTTTCCTGAAACTGCTCGAAGCAGCTATTTGCCCTCCTGACCCTCTTCCCCTCCTCATACCTCCCCATATCCCAGCATTGAACCATAGTCCATCCCCATAGGATACAGCTTGCTGCCCACTGCTGCAGGGGAGAACTGGCTGGGGAGGGATGCAGACACTACGAAGTAAATAAGGGAGAAACAAGCTTCTTTTCAAGGACAAGGGTACGAATAATTTAAATATAAATYTTCCTTCTCATCTGCGAAGAAAGAAAGGCAGCATTTTGAAAACTGAATGGGTAGGGATGACTAAAAATGTAATTTTCCTGAATAACTKAAATAGCAACCAGAACGTAAGGAGGGAGATGCAGGTACAGATCACGCCGCTTTGCCAGGGCTTCTGTCAGATGCTCTCTAAAATGCTTTGCTACCCTCTGGTGGCTTCCTGAGGATTTGTGCAGTCTAGTTTCTATTCCTTRTACAATCCCCTGCCAACTTTTTGAGCTGCATTGAGAAACACAGATCTGCTGATGGAGGTTTATATTTTCTCTGATTCCAAAGCAGCAGTACAATAATAACGAAACAGCAGCTTTGTGCTTTTGTTTTTATGTTGGGTTTTTGGTTGGTTTTGGTTTTGGTTTTTTGGTTGTTGTTGTTCGTATAAACTCTCTTTTGGTCTAGACAATCTTACAATCACAGAGGCAGCTTGCTTGGGAGGTTCAAATGAAAGAATAATAGCTTTGTAGCTCGGCTGGCTGTGTAGCRGGGCTGTTCAGTGTTCGGGAGCGATACAGGCTTTGTAGTCAGAATGCAAACCCATGTCCTCTGCGTACCTGCAGAGGACACCAAGCGAGTACCTGTGAGTAACAGCAAACCTCCCATGGTCTCCAGGAGCCCAGAACAGGTCCTGGTCAGCCTGGTGCAGGGGCAGTGTTCAAACCTCCACCATCCTTCACTGTGCCTTCATTAGTCAGTAGCTTCTTGTTTTTTCCCTTTCCCATCTTCCCCATTCTTTAATTGATTTTACATTGTGGCTTCCTAGCAGAGGAGCTGTAGGTAAGGATTTAAAGGGCAGTGGTTTGACAGATTTTACAAGAAACTCCTCCCAGGCATTAATTCCTGGGTTGTGGGGTCAGAGAGGCTCTTGCGATCTTTCAGTCTGACCTCCTGTGGAGTGCAAGTCACAGGACTGCCCTCAATTGACTCCTGCTTGAAGTGCGGTGTTGAATGAAGAAAACATCCCCTCCTGCTTTAAAATTTTCCAGTGATGGAAGATTCRCCTTGTTAAATTGTTCTAGTCCTTTGTCACCTTCAACATTAAATACTTCTGAACTTTGCTTTGTTTGGTTTCAGCTTCCAGCCTTGGGTTTTCTTGTTAGTTTGTGCATTTGAGAAGCCGTGTGTTGCCGAAACACTGTCCTGTGTAGGACTCATGGTCTTGATAGAGTTGCTAACGAGGTGGAGCTCCGAGAGGCACCTTGGTTGTAAGAAATGGAAAGTTGTTAATATTATTGATTGAACAGGTGTGGGGTTGGATGTGAAACCACAAACTCATTGCACAGAAGATGCACAAAAAAGCAATACATGGCCATGATGGGGGTGTGAGTGATTTTCCCCAGTGTTTGTCTGCACTGGATATTTCTAGGGTTTGCATACTTAAAACAAATACTTAGGGAGGATTTATGCAGGTTTTCAAATGAGATTTCATTGCAAAAGTCCTGCAGAGGTTGAGTTTCACAGAAATTCAAAGAATTTCTTGAAATACACAAACATTTGTTGTTTTGAGTGCATTTTTTTTGTATATCAGCTGTGCTGAAGTCCTTTGGGAGGTAGGCTGCTACATTCAGCAGAACAATTGTTGTTAGCTCCTTACGGTGTTCCAATTGATGATACATTTTAAGAGCAGCTCCATCTATCTCACAGCTTGGCAGAGATTTGGAGTGGAGAGCAGCCAGTGCCTTTTGTGCTGGATTAGCCTACAAAAGCCCTGAGAGAATTCTGAGAGTATGACCACAAGCCTGGTGGGCAGTAAGCCCAGCTATAAGGCCACCTGAAAGGAAAACAGCTTTTTGTGGTTCTGGCAGAGGAAAGGGGTGCAGTAGATTTGGGTTACTTTAACCACAGGATATGCTATGACAGCAGATGACCCAACTTCTTCTGTGATTCGATCTCCATCAAGCCAAACTTGCTGTTTTTAAAGGCACTTGAAACCCCACAGGAGATGGTGGCAAGTCATTCAGTGTGGAGGTGTGGGAGAGGATTTTAGGTTTCAAAGTCTTGCCTCTTCTTGGCAGGGCRCTGAGCCCAGCACGTGGCACCAACAGTCCTCAGTGCAAAGCCACTTGTAATACMGTTCCTTTCGTGGCCTTGTGGGCTGCTTGTGTGAGGCTGTGGGAGCTGCTTCTTTCAGTCCTGCTGCAATATCCCTGCCTGTGAAGTGGGGACAGAAATGCCAACCTCAGCGTCTGCCAAGGCGGACTGCAAGGATTTGTTAACATACGCAGCTGTTGTGGGAACAGCTCTGCTGTTGATATTCAGCATCCCCAATCTATCTTCTGGCACTGATGCTTTCTAAACCAAAGAAGTATTTTGAGCTGATGCCAGTAGTCATGGGTATGTCTTACGCGATCTTTTGCAGCCAGATGCAAACTTGTTTGGGCTGTGTTTTGGGCTGGCTGGACTCAGTCTGCTTCAAGACTGCAGGCTGTGTAATTACACAGCCTGGGTGTCTGAGCTGATAAATCCAGTCTCCCAGCAGACCTTAACAGCTAAGTGTGGTACTTTGCTGACATGATTACAAGGCTTTGGGGCTGGAGACAGTTTACATCTATCCCTCTTAGGGAAGTTTCTCACTTGACAATAAAAGAGTGGAAAGAAAGTGCGTGCACCAGCCTGTGAAAGCCCCATACCCTCTTCCCAGGGAGACCAAGAAGATGGCATAGAATATGAAACTGATAAGACTTCAACTGAAGTGTTGTACTCTTTAAAATCACTTTTATTTTCAACATCCATCTCAATCTTGTCCAGCTAGTCCTGGAGGAAGACAAACTGCAGACTGTCAGCCTCAAAGGCAGTAAGGGAGATCCCAAGTATGTGTGTGAGCACCTCTGAAGACCCTGTATGTGTAGTAACAGGAGATGATTTTTCTGCAGGAAATCAGGAGGATTTCAGGAAATCAGGATTCCTGCAGGTTCAGCAAGAAAGCACTTTGCAAGCTGGGGATGATTATCTGTGATCCCTGAGACTTCCTGAAAGCTGTTGCATTGCCATGTATAAAGACTCTGTGCAAGATAACTTCTTCCCYAGCTGCCTGTATAAGAAGGCATCAACAATGGAGGTGTGAAAAAGCAGAGAAAGAAGCAATGAATCACCTACCACTCCAGAAGGAGAGGGAAAGAGATAAAGAAAGGGAGAAGAGCACTCTGTGTCCTTAAAAATCAGTCTTTCCCGTCAGTTTTAGAAACCAAGCTGGCAGTGGTTAGGAAAGAACAATCCCATCTACRAAATTCACCAGTAGGGCTTGGCTTCTTAGTACTGAGGGGAAAAATGCACTTTTGWTGCTACATTTCTCCCTGTTTTCCAGGGCACTGCACCCTCTGCCTGCAAGTGCATCAGACAACTTTCCCAAAAAAGGCACTTTGGGGATGTAGCCTACATCTCTGGAAGGAATTGAATGGGGAGTATGTCTCTGCTAATGAAAGCTGCAGCCAGATATAAGAGTTCTGGAGGTTGAAAACTAGGTTAAAAGCAGCCAGCAACAGAAAGCAGCTGAAGATGGAGTGGGTTAAAGAGCTCTTGAGCATTAGACAGTGGATGGTTTAGCTTCACTCCCAACTCCTGGGTAATGCAATCCTGGCAGATTGACAGGGCTTCTGGGGTGAGTTGTCACAAGATGCTTCAGCTTGTTGGTTTCTTTCCCTTAGATTTTTATTTTTAGTTGAATTCTCCCACTTAACACACGCTACAGTGACCCCTACTGCTGCCAGCAGCCAAGGGCCCATCTCAGTGCAACCATTAAACTATGGGAAAGTATTGCCTGTAGTCTTAAAAACAGATAGTATCATTTATAACCCATAAATATGCAGAAAGTCTGCTGCTAAACTCTACACCACCAAAGAGGAAAGCTTCTGTAAACCCTTGTGATGCTTAAAATGTGGATA
This sequence comes from Amblyornis subalaris, assembly GCA_018881555.1. Taxonomy (NCBI): domain Eukaryota; kingdom Metazoa; phylum Chordata; class Aves; order Passeriformes; family Ptilonorhynchidae; genus Amblyornis; species Amblyornis subalaris. The sequence goes on along the minus strand of JACAXG010000014.1, from coordinate 11,746,495 downwards.
TAGTGTTTGTGTAAAGAATAAGAATCAGCCAAAGCCTTCAGAATAAACCTTTTCTCCCTCCTCCAAGAACGACTGGAGAGGACATGCTGACCAGTTGGACCTCCTGCATGATAAAACTGCTGTACTGCACCCCATGCGGAAACAGCATCCTTGCTGCTCCTGCTTGGTCCCAGCCACCAGGACCCTCTCCTATTTTTCAAGAGCAGTTGTTGTGTAGGAAGATCCTGACAGCAAGAGTCTGAAAGGGTGTTCAAGGCTACTGCCCTTACGAAAGTGGATGGCAGCTGCTCTGTCTTCTGTGATTTCTTGTGATGTGTTAAGAGAAGAGCGTCATGGTCTACACACAGCATCTCATGTCTGTGTTAACTGCCCTGACTCTGGGCTGAACCATCACCTGCTTATTTGATCTCTCTTTTCAGCATGTTTTTTCTGGTGGCTGAGTAAGTTTTAACAGGGACATGGACTTACAAAGAGTTAGTGAAGGAATATGAAACTTATAATTTGGAAAAGTTGGAATATTAAACATAAATAGCAGGGTCTTGGTGAAGTGCAGTGCAAGCACAGCTGCTGTTTGGCAGGATGGCCAAGCCACCATGTGCCCATTTCCATTAATCCTAGTCAGTGTAAACACCCCCAAGAAAAATGATAATTGGCTTCAGCAGGCATCCCCCATGAAACCTCCCTTGATGAGAGTCACACTGTGGAAAAAATCGTGGGGTACCAGAGACATGGCCCAACAGTTTCTACAAGGTGAGGACCCAACTAGGAAAGCAAGTTGGGGAAATGGAGAACAATACTTTAAAATGAGATTTTCCAAGCACTGCTGCCTGCATCCCTGACTGACTAGTGCAGGCTTTCCCCTATGACTTGTTCCCCAGGAATTGCTCTGTTCCAGTTTTAGCTGCTTAGACTATTCCACAGGCTGGAGCAGACGTCAGCTCAGAGAATGTTACCTGATTGTTAATTTACTTTCTCTTAATGTAGTAAACCCTTTACCAGGCGCTTCCCCCAATGGTGAAGCTGTTGTCTGTTCTATCTCATCAAAAGCAACAGCATGTTTCACCTGGAGACTGGGGACTGTCAGGCTTTCTGTGCTCGTTGAGAACTGTCCCCCCTTCTGGTCTGGATAAATGGAAAAAGAGGCAGCTGAGGTGCCCTCCTGCCTGAGCCCACGGATGCTGTGCCAAGGGGCAGGGTGGTGAGCACGGAGGTGGTCAAGCGCCAGGAGGGATCCCTGGGTTTCTCTGTGAGTGATGCTCGCTCCTCTGCACAGACAGTCTGACCCATGGCCATGCTGTGTCCAGTGCATGTCTGTGGGCTCTGGCAGCAAACTTCTTGTCCCCTGCAGCCTGAGTTAGTGATGCCTTGGGTCTGGGGAAAGGCAGCTGAATTACTGCAGCTGTGTGGAGATCCGACAGTCCCACTTATGCACTCTTTCAGAAGTTATCTTTGACCATCTGTCCTCTGAGAGCATCAGCCTGAGTAGGATCCTTCTGCTTTCACCTGCTTGCCTTCGTGTAGCTGTCTGTTGACATTAACCACCTTGGACATTTGTGGCCTTGCCTGACAGCTCTCGCTGTACCCAGGGCAGTGACTGAGGGAGCAGGGTGAGGAGCAAGGCTTTTTTCTGCCATACCTTGCTCTCACTTGCTATTGCTACTTGTGTAGCATATAAAAATGGGGAGCATTCTTGGTATCAGACTCTCCTCCTTCCTGCAAGGCTGCACACTATGCGGTACAGCTCTGCAGAGCCCAGCCAGAGTGCTTTTGTGCACTGCTGAGTGGTGCTGGATTCCTTAAGGCTTCATTATGGCTTGACACCGAGCGCAAGGGAGTGAAAAATAGATGATGTGGCCGTGACACTTGCTGTAACTCAGCAGGGGAGAAGAAAAGACACCCCTTGGGAACCAGCCTTCCCTTTCCTCACACCCTCCAATGTCGTGTGCTGCCCCACAGCGTGCCTGGCGCTGACCTCAGGAGCTCTGAGGCTCCGCTGTCATGAAGAGCAAATAGCTAAACTTGTGTTTTACGACAAGCTGCTCCTGTCAGACTTAGGCAAGGACAAGTTGAGACTGTGACAGAGGAAAGCAGCAGCAGGTGCCTTGCTAGGGGTCTGCTTTTCCTCAGAAAGCAACCGTTGCTTTCCTCTCCCTGGTGCAGCAGCCCCAGTCCTGACCCAGGGACCTTCTGGAGATAGGCAGTGATTGCTCTATAGCAGGAAAATGTTGAGCTGTCGTTCTCTGGTTCTGAGTCATCCTGCTAAATCTGTGCACAGCAGCTGGCTGAGAAGGGGAGTGGGAGATGGAAAATCCCCTATGGGATCAGGATAGCAGTGAAGGAACCAAAGTGGTGGAGAAAGAATAAGTCCAGCCTCTGAGTGTAGGGATTTGAATGCGGGGCTGGCCTTCGAGATATCTAGGTAGAACAAAGGGAAGCCTCACTGCTTCTGGGGAGGGATGTAACATCTAAAGAGGGTTTATGTGAACCCCAATGCTTCACAGTTGAGATTGCCTCTGTGTTGGGGGTTTAAGCAAATGCCAGCTGAAAGGAAATAATTTTGTCCATGGTCTGAGGATGGATGCAGGACACGTGAGAACTGGCTCAGAACAGCTGTGCTTTAATTGGACATTTTTCCCCATTGTAACTACTGTTTTACTGCTGAGTTGTAGGATGCAGGTTTTTGGGAATGGAAAGTGATGGCTGTGGTTCCACCCACTTGTGAGCCCACTATACCTGGTAGGACCACTTGTGCAGGGACAGAAATGGTGTGTGGGGCTAAGGCAGCTCTGGTGACTTGGGACAACTCAAGTCTGCACTTGTGTTTCTTGATTCTGCAGAGGCTTTCTCGTCTGAGGGAAATTCCTAAAATTTATTGCTGCTCTTGGATGGCACTTGTTTAGATAATGTCTGTGACTGTCCCAATGTAAACAGGCAGAAGGCTAATGCAGGACTGGCTGGAGGTCAAACATGTCCTGCAGCAGAGCCAATGCAGTGGTTCTGCCAATAGCCTGGCACACATCACACTGTGGTGACTTTTCTCAAGTAAGTGGAGAAGGCACCCTGGCCACATGCCATTCACAAGCTAAGGTGAGAATTAGAAAAGGTGTGTTTTAGTGACTCATAAATAGCTCAGCACATGCTGATGGAGCAGCAGCTCAGCTTTATCATTTCAGCTTTGCATCCCTAAAGTGTCTGTTAGGAAAAAAAAAAAAATTAGTGCCTGAAATGTATGGGCTAAATTCAGACTTCATGGAGTAGTGTCAGTTTATAGCAGGCCAGAATCTGGCCCTGGCTCTAACATTATTGGAAAATCCTCTGCAGCCACCCATCTCTCCTCTAACCCTTCCTCAGTCTGTTCTGCTGCTGCAGTTACAGCTTTAGCTTGTGCTGAGCTGCATTTTGTGCTGTGCCAGGTCCATCACATGTGCCGTGTGTGTGGTCCAGGTTTTGAACTTTGCTTGTGGGAAGTAGACAACCACTGCGGTGCTTGACCTTCAAGGCCTCTGATAATGCTTTGTGCATGTTTCCCTGCTGATAAAGTAATGCCTGGCTGATTTATCTGCTCACACACAGAAGCATTTGCCTCCTGTATTTTACTCTCCTTTTGAAATTCCACCCGTTGGTCATCCATCTTTTGTGAGTTCCTCTTTCTTGCTGTGCTCTGCAGCAATATTCACATAATAGTGCTTCATCTTTCACTTGAATGCTTCTTATTCCTCCCTAATTTGCCAGATTGTGCATGTTTTGGAATGGGATGTGCTAGAATTTTTTTTTCAGTTTAAGTGAAATATCTTTGGCCCCTGAGGAGAGAGGGATTTTTACTTTCTCATAGGGGAGCAGAGTTTTCCAGGGGCTGGTAATCACTCTAAGCTGCCTGTGGGCTGGCACCGCTCTGTTTTCGGCAGAAGCAGAGTAAGGCCATTACCAAGTATGTCACATGTCAGCAATGATTCCTGTCCCTGGGAGCCAGCCATGTTACCTGTCACTATGTGGTTATTGCAAACTGGTGTTGCTAACTCTTAGAAGATCTGGGGCCTTTCTTAAATCCCCGAGCCGTTACGTAAGAATGGCARCTTGGCATATTTAGATATTTTCTGGTTCTAATGGCTGTAGAGAAAAGCTAACAACAGAAACCTTAAAAGATGCTAAACCATGAGTCAAATGCAAGAAGAAGCCCCAAATGTGTTACTCAAGTTTGGTTTTTCCCTCATAGCAGAGGATGGAGGAAGCGGCTCTGCCTTGTAGCTGGCAGGGTCTGAGCCTGGTCATATCAAATGCCTTCAAAATTTGTCCTGAAACTATGAACAGCAAAAAAATCTTCTCTGTCCTGTGAAGCCAGTCAGTGGTACATGTATATCTGTGTGCAGGGGGCTGCAGAGCAGTGGGGGGAGTTGTGGCCTAATGGGGAGGGAGCAGAGTTCCTCTCTGTTCACACCATTGTCAGCCAAACACTTCTGRTATTCCTCAGTTGTCTGATTTTGTTTGAGAAACTTATGGAAGTGTTTTATTTTGATAAGGTCAAAGCCTTTTGTTGCAACTTTATTTTCATAATATTGTCAAAATAGTTCARCAAAGTTGAGATACTTTAGAAAAATGTCATTTTAAGGAAAATAATGTTGATTTTTTTTTTTTTTTACTTTATTTTTTACTTCTTTGGAGTATCTGCCCCAAAATAATAGTGTTCTCTGAGAAACAAAAATATTTTCTTTCTTAGCTCTCTTGTATTCTGGTGAGGAGTACACTACATGAGACAGTCTCAGAAAAGGAAATTTTCCAGACAAAAAGTCTTCTTAACTAAGTTCACCTAGAAAAAATGTACCCAGTAGGAAGTCCTGTCCTAACAAGCCAGGATTTCAAGGGTGGCTCTTATAAAGGTCTTGTAAATCCAGTCTTCACATCTCTTAAAACATTAATTTTCCTTTACCTACATAGACCCTTTATAACTGCACTGTAATATTATTATTTAATACCTAGATTTTGTCATTTTCTTCCTTTCAGAACCCTCAGGGACAAGTCTGTGTGTAGGTCTGGTAAAGAACCTTAGCTGTGTTACAGTGCAGGAACTGGGACTTGAATGTTCTGGAAAAGTGGTCTTTCCAGAGAAATCTGTTTCAGACATGTCTCCATGCACTCTTCAGCCATGGTGGCCACTTAATGAGTGAGGGTCGGAACCGTGGTGCCCTGGTAGTGGCTTTACTGTCATTGGAGCAGCTGTGAATTGGAGCAGAAAATGTTTCTTGTACTATCATTCCCAAGGCAGGGAGTTAGGAAAGTACTTGCTTGTCTCGATGAGGCTGTGCCACATGTGTTGTATTAGCATGCCAGAATAAATACACTTCAGCTCTAGACAACAGTAAAAGGCTCTGTAAGTGTCACTGGAAGAAGGCAGATGGGGAGGCTCGCGCTTCCACAGATGCTGTTCCCAACCTCAGATGCCCTCTGGAACATTAAGAGTGAGTCTGCTGGAGGGGAAGGGGAGATGGCRTCTTTCATGGTTGGTGTATTGTACTTTTACCCTCAGAAAATCCCCTTTATTAAGCCTGACAACTTTTGCCTGTGAGGTGGATGGATTGGTCACACTCCTAGATGAGGAAAGTGGCCTGCCAGTTGTTCACGTTTCATGAACTGGGGGGCAAGCCAAGAGCATGTCCTGAATTTGGAAGCTACACCTATTCCAGCCCTGGCTGTGCCRTGGTGGCTGCCTGCTGAAAGCAGAGGAGCCAAGGGGCTGTCGGTGGGTAGAGCCCAGTAGCTCTGCTGGCCAGCGAGCTGGCTTGCTGCCCACCTCGAAAGCCTGGCTCAACTGCGAGCTGCTGCCCTCTAAACTTGGGTCATGCCTCAGGCAAAGCCATTGTTGCCTGCTGTGGATTAATAACCTCAATTACTGGGGCGCTGTGGGTCAGATCTTTGCCGTGCTGGCTGCATTTCAGCCCTTTAATCTGCTTTCCTCTCTCATAACCTCTGAGCCTGGAGGGATCGGCAGGCAGGGATCTGCCCTCCAGTGTGTTTTCCCTTGGAAGGGCTCTAGATGTGAAGCAGCAAGCACAGCTGGCAGGGGACTTGAACCCACCAAGGAGGTGCACCTAGAAGGCGTTTCTGCCACTCTCAGGTTCAAAGGACAAGTCTGGCAACATCTGGAGGTTTGCCATGAACTACATCCATCTGCAAAAAATCATAGCAACCATTCTGTGGGGGGCTGGCAGTCAGGCTTGGTCATCTGGGGAAGGGGCTGCGTGGCTCTTGTGGAGGGAACATGCCCCCARATTCCTTAGTGTTCCCTGGGTAAGGGTGATGCAGAACTCTGCGTGTACTTGGATTTCCAAAAGGCTTCACTCACTGGGTGTTTCCTTTAAAGAAAAAAGGTCAGGTCTCATCAGTGGGGAAATTGCACAGTTCGATCCCTCTTCACTGGCAGTCCTGGACATGCTCCTAAATGATCTTGAAGAGTGAGAGGATGGAGAAGAGACAAAATTGTTGGAGTATGAAAAACAGAAGTGGATAGGAAAGAGCTGCAGAAGGATTTCTTGATAGGAGCATCTGATGAACTAACAGCAGTATAAACTGGGGAGGAGTGCAGGGTAATGCACCCATTGATGAAACCCAATTATATATGTGTGTGTGTGTATATATATATATGTATAATTTATGGTCACTCATGATAAGGGGTGCTACCAAGGTCCATTTTCTTGCTGGAAGAAGTCCACAGAGACAGCGTGAATCTCTCTGAAAGTGCTAGCTCAGCAGATGCAAGCAGAAATTATTGGAAAAGGTACAAAGAGCAAATAAGAACTATCATCCTGCCGTGCTAGAAATCCCTGGAGCACTCGCACCTTGAGTACTGTGTGCAGCTCCAGTTATCCTGTCTCAGAAAAGATATGATGGAACCAGAAAGGCACAGGAAACAGCGACAAGGTCAGTGGAGCGTGAAGAGTAGCTGCTGCCCAGGGAATGATGGAACAGATTAGGCATTTTCAGGTGCCTCCAGAAATGAAACAATTGAGGAAGGAAATACGACAAAGGTGTATAAAACCATGACTGTTATGGAGAACATAAAATTACCGTTTCACAATATAATCTTATAATGCTCACCTTATAAGATAAGGTGAGCATTAAATGGAACTATCAAGGAGTTTTAAACTAATAAAAGCTTTTTCCTGCCCTATGATTAACTTGTAGAACTCCTTGCCAGAAGATAGTGAAGAGACCAGTGGTATTACTGGTTTCCAAAAATGATTATAAAAATTTGTTGGGGAGAAATCCATCAAGGGTTCTTAAACACATTATGAGACATCCTGTAGATGAAGGCAGCTGCTGGGCAATGGAAGTGGGTGGAAGGAGCAGTGTCTGGCTGCCCCTTTTTTCCAGAGCATCTGTTCTGAGCTGCTGGTACTACTGCCAAAATGTTTGGAGACGTGCTAGAAGTTCTGGTTCTGAGGAAGTGTCACTGTGCTGAGAAATACTCAGAACAACCACTTCTCCCTAATTCAAACTGGAGACATTTGATACACAAAGCCTTCTTTACATGTAGTATTAGATTTCTTCTTAATGTCAGGAAATTCAACTGCTGAGTGCTCATTACTATAAGCTTTTTATGTGTCTGAGGATAAACCTATTAAATGATCAAGGCTGTGGGACATCTTTTGTTTTGCTCTGGAACCTGCTTTGGTGAGCTCAGAGGGGCTGGGATTTTACCAAGTCAGTCTCTCCAGCTTCTGCTGGAGTCGATGGTTTCTGTTCGCTCTTGTTCAGAGAAGCAGCTAAGAAATTAGTCTTTCTTGTCTGATGTACAAAATCAAGCTCTGTCTTTTTCTTTTTCCTGTCTCATCTTCTATTTGCTCTCAGGTGTGTGGTGTACTTTATCCATGGTAGAGTTTCCAGCTGAATCTTTGCCTTACAATGAGTGCAATTTTATACTGATCGGGAAGAGGCTAATCCTCTCATTAAATCCACCAGAATGAGGACTGACAGATGATTCCCTACTTGTCCACAAATTTATTGTATGACCTTCAGCAAACCCCTCAACTTTGTGCTGCAGCTTCCTATGTCTGTGGTGTGGGTGTGCTGTGCTTTGGTGGAGCTGGGTGCAGTAAAAGCTGTACATGGCTGGTGCAACTCTGAATCAGTCCCTGCTGTCCCTCCTTGTCAGCAGTGCTCTTTTTCATAAAGAAGGGGGAAAGGGTAATCAGAAGTAYCCAGAGAGCACAATGGTGACAGTGGTTTGCACTGAAAAGGGCTGTAGTTTTTGGCCCACTGGTAGATTTTGCTCAAATGGCTCCTGCAAAGAAAGGTGCCATCACTGATCACATATGGACCCATGGAGTGAGCATCGAGAAATGAGCACCAAGTGCAAGGAGTTTTGTAAATTTACAGAGAGGGACAAGGTCCAAGATCTGCATCAGCATCAGCTTGGACAAAGCTCTTGAGGTTAATGGGCCCTTTCTCATCATATCCGTGTGTGTTTGGCCAGAAAATACAAGGGCAGAGACTTGCAAAAAAACCAGCCAACCAACCAAAAAGAACACACCTGCACAAGCTGTTTATCTGTATACCAGTCACAATGTTCAAAGAATTACCGGTCAGTGTGGGTAAAAACAGAACAGCATGGACCCAGCACCCTGAAAGGTTATTACTGCTTTTGTATGAACACAAGGAAATTACTTTTCCTGGCTAGTCTCTTCTTTGAGCTTTTGTAGATTTTCTTTCTTTTTTGGCTTTTGTAACTGGTGAACTCATACACATTATGCTATTTTAATACTTAGCAAAGAGCCTTGTCGGCTAAATCACCTTATTTTTCTCTGATCAGAGCGCAGTACATTCCTCTTTTTAGTAGAAGGTATTAATTTAAATTCCATAATCCTAAACATATTCTCGTTTCTGTTCAGTGCTTCAGAAGGCCAATGGCATTTTAATTTAATAAGGGAGAAACACACGTGACACTGTGTTCCCTGTAAATGTCTTCTGACCTCAATGAGGCTTTCACAGCTTTCTTTGTGTTCCTGCAAATGCAATCCCTGCTTTTATTCAAGCACACTATCATTTCTAATACCTGTGTTCTACCAATGGGTAAAAATTTAAATATCTGTAGCATTTTCACGGTAACTTTTGAGATGTTGTTTTCATTATTATTTAGTAGTGCAATGGAGCCATAGTGAGATTTATGCACCACTATGTCCCATTGAAGTATTGTTTTGGTACACGCTGTCCCTCTGCAATGAAATAAATTTTATTTTGGTTTACCTTGTTTTCAGATTAAAATGAGTTAACACATCTAGCAATGTCTCAATTTATGTCAGCTCCATTTATCTTTTCAAATTCTTTAAGCTTTGTTTACTGGGTTAAGATTTACCTAATTGGGTACATGATATTACAGAGTATTTTGTGGCATGTAAACACTTGAGTCATATGCATCACAGTTCTTTTGCCATTTTTATGCTTCCATTTTGCTGTTTAAGCTTACTTARACCTACTCAGTTTGAAAGAACATGTGCTTGTTGCAGTCCTTACAGCCCTTCTTTGGAAATGTCAGGTAACATTCATCCTTTTCACTGGTTTGAGTCTGCCCTCCTTTACTCTGATATGTGTCAGGAGCTGACCCCTTGGAGTGTGCCCCACCTAGGCTGGATCATCAGCCTTGCTGCAAGGTGATGGAAACTCCCCAAAGAAATGGGGATTATTTTATTAGTGGTTTTMTGGGTTATTCTGAGTAGATTTTCCAAGAACAACTGTGTTAGTTTAGCGAACAGAGGTCTCGAAATTCAGCTACCTGTTGCATTTTCATTTTTTTTTTATTCTTACAAACATCTGTATCGTGTCCAACACGCTTGTCCTCACACGTTCATGTCAGAAATCTGCCCGTTCCCATGCTAGCTTGATATGTATAACATCTAAGGGCAGCTCTTCCCTGGTACCTGGTGCTGCACTTCAGTCCTGCCATCTCTAAATGAGAGCCCCCTCATTTACAGCTCCGTGTTGGCTGCTAAGCAGGGAGGGCACCTTGACTTTGGATCTCACTGTACTGTCCTTGATCTGCCAGATCCATAATTGTTCTCATCTCAAACATGCTGCTGATGCATTTGCAGAAACAGGACTATTATTTTTTGTGCTATTGCCGAAGTACCYGAGAGCCACCGGTTCTGTTTTAGGGCTTCACTGTGCAAACTACTCCTGGCCTTGTTCCAGCAGGGCTACAGGCTTGCTCTCTGATGATCAGGTATTGCAGAGGTCTGAAGGCCAAGTGTGGGTGAAGGGTAGAGGTTTGGGATCTGCCCTGACATGGCACCATAGTCTTCCATGATGGCTGTGGAGGGGGATTGCTGAGGCATGTGACTGGAGCAGTGATCCTGGCTAAGCGGGGACATGGAGAAGGGCAATTTTATTTAGCTTTCTGCTGTGACTTGGTGCATGTGCAAGGTCCTGTCTAAAACAGCTTATGAATTAAGACACAGAGAGTGATGATTTTTCAGCCCAAATCACAGCAGACAACAAAAACCGAGTTTGGTATGAATCCCAGGGATTAGTTAGTAATACCTTCCATCTTTTTAACACTCCCGMACTGTATGCTACTGGCTTTGCTTCTAGCTAAGTGCTGTTTTTCACTGTATGAAGTAGAGTTGACTGGAAAACAAGAGCTACCATTTCATGAAACATTTAGCATTTTAAGTGTTTTTCTTTTTTATTTTTTCCTTTTCTATTCAAGAGTAAAGCTGAAACTGTGGAGTATTTATTGAGGGCATGAAATACTCTGGGTGCTCTTAAAAATATTAATTCTGCCACAAATTCTGGATAGATACTCACACTTGAACTGCTTTTGTTATGCTTGGTTTGTGTGCCTTAGTACTCTGATCTAGATGTTAACATCTAAGCCTGTATCCCCACTCTTGCATCCCTATGAAGTGGTGGCCAAAAGCCTGTTACATCTTAGAATGCACTTTCTGGAAAAACGTCCATCTCATGAGCTGTACAGACACCTGGACACTTCTGCCAGGTATGAGGAGAAACAAAAGCAGAGGCGGCTTTGAAAGGTGATGTGTGAGTAGGTAACGCTGCTGGAACACAAGGTAATTCAGTTAGAAATTCACCCGTGTGCAGGGTTCCTGTTTGTCCCAGAGGGAGCTGCTTTTCAGTGGMGTATTAGAGTCTACTCAGGTGAAAGAGTTCATTTGAAAGGCTTTTGTATATGCTAGTACTGTTTTGTTGAAGGAATTCTTCTGTGCTTTCCAGCCTTGTGTTGTGGGTTTTGTGTAATTTCATGAGACAGTTCTAAGGAGAGCATCTTTCCCTAACCATCCTCGCATGTGAAATATGTGCCCTACCTTTCTCYGTGCAGCGCCAACACTGAGATTTAAGTCTGCAGCGCTGTAACCGTGATAGTTTAAAAATGGGTAGAAAAGAAGGTACCTTCAGTTTCAGTGGAGCCCCCTTTGCAAGAGGCTGGTGCCTTAGGGTTTGTCGGTGGAAATAGGGAGGCTCTCTCGTTTACAGCGAGGTCCTAAAGAACACCCCTGTCTGGGCACCCGCACCCACCGGTGATTTCAGACAAGAGGTGTGTCTTCTTCCCGGCCACGTTGCCGGTCCCGTGGTTCCAGCCGCTCGGGAGCCCCGGAAGGGCCGCGCTCGGTGCCCCCCGCACGTGGTGCCTTCTGTCGCTGGGGACGCCCGCGGGCACCGGCCCTGCCCGGCCCCGGACGGCGGCCCCGGCGCCGGTGGCGGGGGCGGCGGGGCTGTCTCCTCCCTCCCTCCCTCCCTCCCTCCCCGCCGGGACTCGCACAACTTCAGCGCGGCGGAGCCGTGCGGGGCGGCGGGACCGGGCCCTCGGCGGCGCGGGGGAAGCGGCAGAGCCCCCGCCCCGTCCTCCGGCGGAGCGGAGCGGCCGAGCCGCGGCAGCGGGGGGGTCCCGGCGGCGCTGCCCGCCCCGGCGGGGGCCGTGCCGGCAGGGGGCAGGGCTGGGAGCCGGCCGCGCGTGTTTCTAGGGCTTGACGTCCTTCCAGCCAGCCCGCCCCGCTTCCCGGCACGGCCGGCCCTCCGCCGGCGGACAAGTCCCGAGAAGTGGCGGCGGGGTCCCGCTCCCTACCCCGGGCGCGGCGGGGCCGCGGCGATGGGCCGGGAAGTTTGTCGGCGAGGGGGCCCGGCGCCCCGCCGCTGAGAGCCGGCCGCTCCGGGGCCGGTCCCTTTTCCGAGGAGCGGGAGGGCGCCACAAAGTGAAATCCATGAGGATTCTCGGGCTTCTCCTGGAGAAAGGCTCGCATATGCTGCAGTGTCTCTGTGGAAGGCGCCTGAGATCCAGCCACAGCCCAGGTGGGGAGCGCGCGTCCTTGTCCCCGCCGCCCTCGCCTGCTCGCCCGGCCGCYGCTCGGCCCGGGCTGGCCCCGTTTCCTCGCCGTCCTCCCCCTCCGCCCCGGCTCGCCGGCGCCGTGCACAGGTGGCCGGGATGGGCCGGGCGCTGTCCGCGGTGCTGACCACGCCGGGCACCCCCGGGACCGAGTCCCCGTTAACTCGGCATCCCCCGCACCCGAGTCCCCTCCGCCCCCAGCACCCCCACCCCTTGGATTCGCAAACCGGCCCCCCTCTACCCGAGGCCTCCACCCCTGTGCTTAATCCCGCCTGGAGCCCCCACCCATACAGTACCCCCACGTGGGTCCTTTGTCCTCACACGGATTCCTAYAGCACACATGACCCTCATTATTGTTCCCCATTCCACCTGCAGYCCGCTCAGGTCCTTTTTCTTCGTATGGGACCCCTGTATCTCCCATCTCACCTGGAACCCCCTACTGTGGCCTCCATTATTACCTGGCCAATATAGGGATAACCTTCCTCAGARTGCCAAGGGCCCCACACAACTCTAGGGTTGGCCCCACTGTAAGAGCTCTCCGTACTTTGTGTTTCTGGTAGTAGTAATGTCGCAGTGTTTTTCTGGTRGAGGGTGTTGAATGTGTTTTTGAGTGGGGATGTTCTTGGAAGCAAAGGGAAATCCCTGCCTGCTCCTGATGGGGGGCCAAGAGACTCCCAACTTCTCTCTCAGCTCCTAGCCTGTTGGGGAGAGAGAATTTCACTAGGATGAGAAGTGCAGTGGGGTAAATTTCTGAAAGATATTCCTGATCCTAAGCACTCTCCCTGAGCACTTTTTGAAGAGAGGAATAAGTGCATGAGTGCCTTGGTTTGGTGTGGTACTACCCCTGACTTTTAGGATGATCTTGTTGCAGCTTTTTAAGTGGTGTTTCTRCAATTTCTTCTGTACTACATGTGTTTCTTTTGTGGATCCGACTTTCCCTCTTTACAACACCGGGTATATGCCCATGGAAAGAAATCCTRTGTTATCATTATTATTATTAAGATCTGTAGAAGTTACTAATTGGATGCTTACAAGGATGCTTACTCTTTTAAAGAGTATTTTTTYCTAATGATTGTGCTGGGTTTTTTTGTGTGATCTTGGTCTTAGAAGAGGAAAATGTCTGTGCCTCCAGTGTAAATGCTTGCTGTTGTMTCTTGAAGAGAAAGGCTGTTCTTGGGGGAACACTGTTGCTGAGKTAGCCTGGATTCCCTTATGGCCTTGCTAAGGAAAAGCTGTTAATGGTTATAGCCACCCATTTATGCTTAAGTAACCTCTTCCATCCCATGACACCTGTGTGTGTGCAAGTTGCTGTCTGTGACAAGCTCATGGCAAAAGGGGACATGCTGGAAATCTCTGGGAGAGAACACTGGACTCCCTTCAAAGCATGCTCTTCCCTGCTTTGAAGAACAATATAGTAAATAAATAGAATAAATTGTGGCTGCACTTGGAAGCATTACGCACATCAGTCTCTTTTTGGTGAAAAACTATAAGGGAGTTTTCTTCATAGTGCTATGTGTGAACGTTTGTTTTGTGTCTTTTGGAAACCTGGAGCAGTAAAGAGAACAATAACCTACTGGTAAAAGTGAGGTGCTGCTCAGGCCATGGAGCATGCTAGGCTGTAACTTCAGTGAACTAGATGTTGGTGATAGTTTCCCTGCTGAGCTGGTTTGRCTTTACAGGTGGATCCTGTGCTGAAGTGTACTTGATGCATATGTGGTGCCTGAGTTGTTCCTTATCTCCCCTGCTCTGATGGAACAATATGGAATATTGTGTAGTCTTCGTATTTCATGATGTTGTGCTATAAGGAGGCATTCCATGGGAATGATCTCCTATAGTTATCTTTAGCTGAGCTTATTTTCCAGGTACTAGCCTCATGCCACCCATGAGCCTGAGCACTCCAGATGGGGTCTATTGCTTTGAATCAGGATGCTAAAATACATTCCCTCTTCTTGGCTGCATGTTTTCATTTTCCATTAAGGTTGGGCTTTATGTTCTTGAAAAAAGTGTAATAAAAATGAAAGCTTCCACCAGTAAAGGGGCCACTGTGGTCTGGGCCTGCTGGAGGAGAAATCTTGCTACTTCTTCAAAAGGTGAGCATGCCCCAGGAGACAGGTGTATACTCTGGCAACAACCCTACAGGTGCAGTGCTGTGCCCAGCATGGCACTRTGGGGCTATGCCAGTCAGAGATGTAAACCAACAAAAGGATTATAAAATTATGGGAATGGCAGGACTGTGGAAACATGGACTACAACAGTGGTGGCACATAGTGCTGTGAGCTACTTACATGCCCTTGATCCTCTGATCTGAACTTATTCTGACAGATTGACCAAGCCTTTTGCCTTCCTCACATCTATGTTTTCTTTAATGCAAACAAGTCACAAGGATGTAAGCACATGTTTAAAGTCAGATTAATATTTGTGTTTTGTGCTGACTCAGAGCCTTAGACCACTCCTAATGCTGACAGAAGTTAATGCATGATGCTTCAAAGAAAACCAGTGAAATATTGAAGGTAGTTATAGAGTACTGGACACCTCTTGTGTTAGCAAAAATATTAGCAAGATTTTTGTTACTGTTATGCGAAGACCTCTCACCTCTTTAGTCTTAGCTAACTCTAGCCTGTTGTTTTCTCATGTTCCACTTTTGAGGTCTGCAGGCCTTGTCTTAGTCTGTGCAGGGGCAGGCTGTGGTTGTTCGAACAGCACCTTGCAAAATGGGGCTTAACGGGTCTCCAAGCCATCACAAAAGTGCATTCATAGCAATTACAAAAGTAATTCATAGCAATACAGAGCCAGAGATTTATCCTATTGCTTTGTGAATTTCTTTACAAGTATTTTAGCACAGCAAAGCCATCTTTCAGGTACTTCACTTGTTATCTTAGTTTCAGAGTTTGCAAGTTGACTGTATTGCGCGTGCAGAGACATTTCCCTTCTTGAYGATGCAATCACAGTTAATTTTGTTAAGTGTTTTTCCTTTAATTTATTTTCCCTGCTAAGACTTTTTCCCCCTTTGCTTAGGAGATGTGGTTTGCCAGTCCAGATTTTTTTTTTTGCTTTTGGTTTCCCAGCCAACATTATGAAACAAATAGCTACTACACTGTTATGTTCAGGGGAAACATTAGACAATGATCATATCRTTGTTGTAACTGTGAATAGAGTTGTGAAAAATATTTTGGGTGACTTGTACCTGGTTTGCAGCCACTTTGATGCAAAAGGCCCTGTATCCATAGACTGCATAATAGCAGCATGGAGATTTCTGCCAATGAGTGTTTCAGTCTTCGTYCATAAGGATTTCTTATTTGGCTGTATGAGTGATTCTGTCTCATGCCTGTCCTCCCCTTGGCTCCTGTACAGACTCTCCTGTGGGATGCATCATTGCTAAAACCACAGATACTTCTYACATCAACCAGCAACAACAGTCAGCAGCAATGCATTTTCAGCTTTATTTTCAGTAGTAGAGGTCTGGTTGTATCCAGAGACTGATCAATTCTCAAACATTCATAAGGGTACTTCTCAGTTTAAATCCCTGTTTTGCAAATTGATGCCTTCAGTACAAATTAAGCTCATATTGAAAGTAAATCCTGAACTTGGCTTCCATGAGAGTCTCACACTGGTGAAATTTGGAGATGCTCCTGGAAATATGCTGATTGATGTTGGCTTTATGGCAAATTAAAATGATGTTTGGCACAGTAGGTCTTCATATTTCTCCAGGCATCACAACACTTAAGTTTGATATTTGGGGCAATAGGAACAAGCATTCTGTCTAGGTAGGCAGGGTCAGGCTGTGCCTCTGCCATTAGCCAATCTGTTGCTGCCAATACACACCTTTGCTTTTGTCCTGAGACTATTTGGGGCAGTCATAATGTGTCTGCACACGCAAGACATCTTCAGATGCAAATGGAATCACATGCATAGGAGGTACAATTGCATATTCAAGAATAGTATTTGGCTTATAAGCAGAACAGGCACTCCTTGGTTTGCTTGTGCAGTCATCTGTGCGTTCATCTACGCTTAATTTACATACACTCGTTCTTGAAAATTTTCCCACTGCTGTTTATTCAAGTAAACAGCAAGTTATAGTGTATAGCAAATACTGCAGCTTCAAATTACTGGAAGCAGCATCTCTGTGTGTGTAAGTGACAGACAGTGAAACAGTGAAACCTGCAGTTCCTTGCTGAGTTCAGGGGGCACAGAGAGACTGATCTGTGGCAACTCAGGGTGTGGATGTGCATTGCTGGTGGGAGATGGGAAGGGTGGCTTACTGGTGCAGAACTGGAGCTGGGAGTGGGTCGCAAGGCTGGGAAGCAATGGGATCTGACTGGGGGTCATCAGCACAATTTCCTTCCTGCACCAGGTTGCCTTGCCTGCCATTCTCTGCCACTGTTCAGAGTGTGTCAGTGTTCCTGCACACATTTTGCTCAGGCTCCCTCTTCCTGTTTTGTGTTTTTGGAAAAGTGACACTTGCTGACCAGTGGAAATTAAGTACCTGTGCTGTTCTGGGATAATGCCTATTGTTGACACTCATATGCTAGTGGAAAGAATACCTTTGTCTGATTTAGTTTAATTCACCTGGGAAATGAATTAAACAAAACTCTGAAAAATCTTTTTTATTATAATAGGAGCACTCCTCTGGGGTATTATTCAAGAATAGCTATAGCATTTTGAATCCACGCTTTCCTTTATTCTAGAGTAACYCTCTCATGTAGATGTTGGCTAAGTATCTCTCCTGGAAGCCCATAGTGTTTGTGCATCTATAYAAAAAAAATCTGTTCTGACTGAGCTAGAAATTATGAATCTTTTAGCATTTTTTATTTGGCAGAATTACTTGGTTTCTATCATACACAATTCTAGAGATATAAACTATAATGAACTTAGTTATATGCATGTGACTTTTTTAAGCGCTTGCAGCCAGTTCTGTGCAGTTATGCGAAGGAAAGTCTTTGATACTATGCAGGATTTTATTTTTCAGTTTGCAATAAAATATATCATAAATCTTCAAAAGAAATGCAGGTCCAGGAACTCCTACATCCTTGSATGTAAAGTGGTTTAGCAATGCATAGCTGTCAGCTAGATGTCTGAGGTTATAGAGCTGGGCATCTGGAATTGCTGGATCTTCGCTCAGTCTTCTGAATATTGGAACTTGTTTGGGTCCTACCAGAGCGTCACTGATATCAAATCATATTTGGAAAATGTTTTACTTTCTGTGAACGAGCATATTCAAGCAAAATAAGAGTAATTTGAATTTTCTTAAGTACCTGTAATCAGGATGATGAACAGTACTCTGAAGCAGAGGTTGGCTGGTTTATGGCGCTTCTCACCTGAAGGTTTACATGGTTTTGTAAAGGAATAAAGCTTAACTTTCTTCAGTTCACAAACTCAGCCAATAAGAGTAAGAGTTTGTCTGGGTTTAAACACCATGTGCAATTGTGATGCTTTATAAACTGTAAGTTTTATGGGAAATGTTAACTAACAATAGAATGAAATAATTTTTCAGCTTTTCCATTGGTTTTGTGAATAATTGTGTGTATAAAATACTGTGTTCTGTGCTGCTGTTTTTCCACTTGAAGAGTAACAGAAGAATCCAGGGTTATAGGCAGATATTTAAAGCCGATGGCTTTCAGAGCAGGTGCTTTTGTCTTAAGAGCTGTGTGACTGTCGTTAGGTCATGTCCATTCAAAGGCCACGGAGTGTTTCCGGAGATAGGTCTCAGTTCAGTGAACCATCTGGGTGCATATTTAACTCTATGCATACACCTAGTCCCATTTTAAGATGGTCACGTGCTTGAATGCTTACCAGAACTATTGTTGTGGAGGAGTGGTGTGTATCATCCCTAAAATTCTTCTTGTTTTCCCTGTCCAACAGATCATTGACAGTAGGCTTGTTTTCTGTTTCCAGCAGATCCCTCTGGAGGTATCTCACAGCCATCAGTTCCCAGATGGAAAGCCCTGTTCATTAAAGAAATTCAAATCCTCCTGCTTTGTTTGTGAGAGTGATCTACTTCTGGCTTACTGAACTTTGTCTCGAAACCAAGCCACTTGTCTTCCCGTAGCCCTTTCTGCTGCCTTCCAGAAGTAACCTGTTTAATTTTTTACCAAACTTGATGCTAGTTGTAAATTTTGTAGGCCAAGTCATACATATATCATCAAAAGTTCAGCACGGTCTGAAAGCTAGATGGGATTTCTTGTAGAATATGAATTGTTTCGGTTGTAAAAGGCCTCTAAGATTATTGAGCACTGCCAAGTCCACCACTAAACCATGTCTCTAAGTGCCACATTTGCATGTCTTAAACACCTTAAGAGAGGGTGACTCCACCACTTCCCTGGGCAGCCTGTTACAATGCTTAACAACTCTGTCAGTGAAGAAATTTTTCCTAATATACAATCTAAAGCTGCCCTGATGCAACTTGAGGCCATTTCTTCTTGTTCTGCCACTTGTTACTTCACAGAAGAGACTGACCCTTCCCTTGCCACAATCTCCTGTCAGGGATTTGTAGAGAGCAGTAAGGTCCTCCCGGATGCTCCTTTTCTCCAGGTTAAGCAACCCCAGCTCCCTCAGCCGCTCCTCACAGGACGTGTTCTCTAGGCTCTTTCCCAGCTCCATTCTGGAGCTGGACATGGTCCAGCACCTCAATGTCTCTTCTTAAAGTGAGGGGCCCTGAACATAGGAATCAAGCTGTGGCCTCACCAGTGCCCTGTACAGGGGGATGACCACCTCCCTAAATGCAGTGATAGTGCACAAAGCTTTCAATTGTGTGAACAAATGTTTGGTTAAAAGGCCTTTAAATAGATTCTTCCTCCCCTTGGAGGAAAAGAGATGTATAATGTTTAATAATAAAAATAGTGTTTCTTCCCATAGCCTGAAATGGCATGGAAGGAGGTAATCATGTTTTGTATGGCAAAGCATTTTTCTAAATGGCATGTTTATGCCTTTCTAGCATGGTGGCTGCGATTGGCTGCTGGGCTGATTTGCATGTGCTAAATTGCAATGCTGGGGATCTGTGAAAACAACCCAGCAAAGCCAATCTCAGCTGGGAGCATGGAAGCTGCTGCTAATTTTGTGGCGAACCACCCCCAGGCCCACCGTGAGTCATTATCATTGTTTTATTTTCCAGAAGTCGGTACCAAATGCTTCCAGGATCCAAATCGTGGATTATCTCTGGAATTGTGTTTGTTCCAGATAAGAGGAAAGAATAGGAAAAAAAAATCTGTTTTAAAAAAACATGAAATAATTGTTTCCTTATTAGTGTTCTCTTCCTGCTTTTAATGTGCATCCGCAGCCGTTTGTTCACTTGAAAACTCACTCGTGCATAGCCCAGCAGTCGCTGCTCAGCCCTAATCAGTTTGCTTTGTCCTGCCAAGGGGATGGGGGGGCAACAGTAAGTACAGTGAGATGAGTCAACTTGACTGGAAGTCACTGTTTGGCTCTGGCAGAGCTGAGGTGGGGAGTTTCTGCTGTCTGTTCTTCTGTCTCACTGGTTTCTCAGTGAGTGTTCTTACGAAGCCACAGCTGTGTGTGGGACCAGCTGGGGCGTCTGTTTGCTGTAGGTCAGGAGTCTTTCATCTGAGGAGTGCATGGGCCTGATCCCTGGGGTCTTACACCTGATGTCCACTTGTTGGTCCTCTGGGAGATGGGACAAGGTGTTTAGAGAACAAGAGCCTCTGCCCTGTGCTGGGATTGTGACAAACAAAGTGAATTTGGTTCCAACTTCTTTCTTTTAGGCTGTGTTCTCAAATAGACTTCTTTGGTGTGCCACAGACTGTGCAAGTGTACCTGCAGGGACTGGGGGTGGGATGCAGAGGAAATGCTGGGTCCTGCAGGGGAAATGTCCAGGAGCGGGAAAATGCATATGTGTGGGAATACAGAAGCATATAGAAGTGATTTAAATTCAGAACTTGAACGTACAGTGGGTGGAAAAGACATGGACAGAGTGGGAGGCCTACATGAGCATGGGAGTGGAATAAAGAGCTGAGAGCACTGAAAAAGAGGAATGGAGAAAGGGGAACTTCTAGTGAAACCAGCTTAAAAATGTAGCTAAACATGCTGGGCTTTCTTTGTGGACAAGAGTACCCAATCTGTCATTCCCTGCCCTGCCTTACTGATTTTCAGGATGGGGAAGTCTTCTGAGAGGACCCAAAATATGTCAGGTGGGAGGGATGGGCAATAGCAGTCTTCCTTATGGGGCTGGGAGTGGAGCTGGACATATACAGAGCATTCAAACTGGAAAAGCACAAGGATCGAAAGTGTCCATGATACTTCACAATACTCGGGCCTCTCAATGATGTTGGTGTGTCTACAGATGAACACTGGAAAGGTATTGCAGTGTGCTCCGTGCTGCAAATTCCTTCTCAAGGTCTGGATTTCCTCTTTTGTCACAATGTGACATGAAGACCAAAGAAAATAATAATGATTCTACTGCTGGTGGGACTGAGCAGCCAGTGTGCTGCCACTACTTTCCTGAGTTCCTGTGACTTACTGTTGCCATTTTTTATCCTCTTCTGTGGTTTTTTG
The DNA here is from genome assembly GCA_018881555.1 of Amblyornis subalaris. Classification (NCBI taxonomy): domain Eukaryota; kingdom Metazoa; phylum Chordata; class Aves; order Passeriformes; family Ptilonorhynchidae; genus Amblyornis; species Amblyornis subalaris. Next base: position 11,725,662 of record JACAXG010000014.1, on the reverse strand, counting down.
GTGGTGGAAAGAGGGGCATGTGACCCTACATTGAATGGCAGCAGTGAAATTCAAGTGTGGACCCTGAGAGACTGGGACACCTGCCTATGTCCCAGTGCACGGTACTCCCTTTGCTCTCGGTTCTGTGTGTCCAGGCCCTTTATTTCCCTGCTGCTTGAGTTTGAAATAGTGGAGGGGTATCCTGGGTGGTGCATTTGTGAGGCTGGAGGGACTCCTAAGTGTTGTTTTTGAACGGCCGATTTCCCCAGGTATTTATGTTCAGTGCAGGCGGGGTATAATCTTTGTAAATATTCAGTTGGTTGATCAGACAAATATGGATATAAATATTCACATATGGCTTAGTGTCCTGTGGCTGTGCTTGGGTGTTCCTCTCTAATAACTGTAATTTACCTTTAACAGATAAGACAAAGAAACCTGGTTTGCTTTTTCCTCTGCTTCTGCGTTTGCTGGAGTTTCTGTGATGAATCCTTTACTGTGCTCACCCTTAACCTGAAGCGGCAGTTCTGGGAATATAAATCATGCTCCCAGATGCTTGCAGGCTGCTCAGCAATGAAATGCACCTTCCGTGCCCCACCTTCCCCAGTAAATGGCTGACACATATCTTACAACATCTTGCTGGAGATCTGTTTCTGCCCTGCAGCTCATTCACAGCACCTTGGCTCAGAAGGCGATGTGAATGTGTTTTAGGGTTGGTTTGGGGCTTTGTTTTTGAGGTTAAAAAAGGTGAGTTAGAACAATCAAATTTCTTCAGATGGTATGTGAAGCATGAATTAGGAGGGCAATTAAATGGGAGCATGTCCTTTCCAGAGGAAACACTTTACTGAATGAATTTCGCACTTGTTTGGCATTTCTGGCAGGTGGTGGGTCTTGCTGAGAGTGCTCCCATGAGAGCTTTTCTCCTACTCATCCACAGCTCGTGCCCTTTGGGTCGATACTTCTCTGTCTAACATGCTGTCTGGCAAGGGAAGCTCTCACCTCAGCAAGGGATGCTCCAACCTCCCAGAGAAGGTTAGGAAATACAGCTTCTAAATGATAGTCTGCTAAATACAAAAATACCCAAACCAGAGGCTTTCCTTGGTTAGTAGTGGGAAAAAAACTAACTGGCAGAAAGATCCAGACAGGTGCACTGTTTTGTGGAACAGCCATGGGTGCCTYGTGGGGACCGTGCTAAGGGCTGTCCTGGCATAAGAAGGCTGTGCCTGCTCAGTGGGGAGAGCTCATTGCTTATGTACATGGCCACTGAAGAAAAAGGTTTCGGTAAGAAAGTCCCATTTTGACAAGAGACTGGCAGGGTGCAGAGAGAGAAATGCAGAGCCCTGAAGTGTGCTGGGAAGAGAGGTATGGGTCTGATTCCCTCCCAGAGCAGGGACAAAGGACTGGGTAAATCCTCCTCGCTTAGCCTGGACACATCACTTCTCTTTCTATCCTGTCCCCCTGCTCACTCGTGTGAGCTCCAGACTCGCTGCAAGTCTACAGCTCCCTGGATTTTCCCTGCTGCTTGATTGCTCTTGGTCTGTAGAAGGGGAAGACAGCACAGTGTTGCGGGGGAGAGAAAGGCATTGCATCTCTATTATTTATGGGAATGTTGTTCATTTGGATGGTAAAACGCTGCTGGGATTAGACGTTAGAGGAATGATGTGCTTGTTACTCAGTGAGCATGTGCCCCACTAACTGCCAAAGGACAGTCTTCTGTTTTAGCACTTTTATAATCGCTCGTTAAACTTTTAGACTAAGAGCCAGTGTGTCTTACTGCCTACTTCATCTCCACTTTATCTACAGTGGTGTTGTGTTATAGAGACAGATCTTCACTGGGTTTAATGTAGCCTGGAGAGAACTATTTGGGGGGAAAAAAGAAAAGAAACCTCTCTGGAAAAGTCACCAATGAAAAGACATATGGAGGCAGCATCAATTAACAGAAAAATATGAGAGCAATTAATCTGGGTCAGAAAAAAGTGTCCATCTAGCCCAGTAGCCTTTCTCCCTCCACATTAAACAGTTAGGAAGAGTAAGGAAACAGCAATATGATGTGTCCCCCAAATGCTCTTCCAGCTGCTAGCTATTTTCAGCTTAGAAAATTTTCTGAGTCAGACATGGTTCAATGTACTTAAAAATTCTCAGTGGATTTTTCTTCTGTGTATTTGTCCAGACTCCCCTTGAGTTCATGTACATTTTTAGCATCATAGAGTCCTGTGGAAAGGATTTCCCAAGACCTGTTACAGGAAGAAGCTCCTCTTTTCCTTTGTTTTGAACTTGGTTCCTGCTAGCATGGGTTTATGCTTTCCAGAGACCAAGTACTGGACAAGATAGTGAGTAACAGGCCCCATTCTCCTCTCATACTGCTTGTGATTGCATGGACCTCAAACATAGTCCTGCTAAGGTGTCTCTCTTACAGTTCGAAGAGGCTCTTGTTGCCTCTCTCTAAACAATTCCCAGTTCTAGTAAATGCTTGTTGCAGTGAGAGGAGCACAACAGCACACACTTCCCTCAAGTAAGCCATTGCTTTTCTTTATGCCCAGGGGCTCAAAAACAGTGGGGTCAGTTCAGCTGGAGAGACAGCAGTTGTCATGTGGGGTACAGAAAGCAAAGCAGGCTGCTGAGTAGGCTGTTGTGGCCAGATTATGAGTGCTGTAGCTGTCAGTCCCTACAAGCTTGTGATTAAAGTGGCATCTCAGGCTGTGGGTGGACACAGCCTCAGTGAGCCATTTAGCCACGTCAGGAGATGAGGATGGCCGTGCCGAAAACTCCGTGTGTGACGAAGCGTGGGGGATCACCTTGAGACACGATTTCAGCTTGTGGATGCTGTGAGCTCCGTTCTGCCTGATGAGCTGTGGTGGCAGCTGGCTGCCCATGGACCAGAGCAAGAAGGGGGAAACTGGTTCCACTCTGATGCGAGATTCTGCCCCTCACAGCTGGAGGAGAGGAACCAGGATACCTGGGGTACAACTGAGCTCCTTTCACAGAATATCCTGAGTTGGAAGGGACCCACAAGGATTCCACAAGGATCGTGGAAATCCAACTCCTTTGTAGTATACATCTGCATGGTGAGATGAGATGAGCTGCAGCTTAAAGCCCATTGATTGCATTGACAAGATCTCCGCCAAGTGTAGGGTAAGCCAGGGAGAGCTGCTTAGTCTGACATTTAGGCTGTGGGTACCTGCACATAACTCCACCCCTGGGTGCCACCACACCTCCCTCTGCCTGTCTGTACAGTGGAGATGATGCTGCCTTCTTTCCAAAGTACCTGTGGGACTAACCCAGGACCTGTGTAAACAACTGAAGGACTGGAAGTCTCAAAGCTGCTTAATGTTACTCTGTCTGTACACTGGAACTGGGGGAAGGGGTTAGGATTTGAGGTATTTAACAGAAGATGCACCATGAGACTTCTAGAGTACAGTTGAAGTTCCTCATTTGTGCTTTAAGAGGCATTTGAGACTCCCAGCCATTCAGTAAGCTCCTGTTAAAAGCACATGCATTACAAATTTCTCATGTAAAAGTATTTAAGGTTCAGTAGGAGTACAGCTTGCCAGGGAGAATATGTTGGCTGCCTATTAAGAGAAACAGATGAAGGCAATTGCTTTCTAAGGGTTAAGCGTGACCTGGTAAGCCAAGGCCTGCAGTGTTAGCAAGTGCCAGCCAGCAGCTGGAATAGCTCAGTGGCGGATAACAAGTGCCCTGCCCTTCCATCCCTCCAAAGAGAGCCTTACTCAGTGAAGGTTTCTAGTGCTGAATCAGCAGCAGCACAAAGGGCTGTTTAAAGGGCTCAGAGTTAACAGCTTCTGCACACTAAAGGTTAATGGCGATGTCTCAGGAGGTAGATTTCAGAGCAAAAAGAGGTTTTTTTCATGTTGTTTGGGGTTTGCTTATCCTCTCTACATTACCTGCAGCAGTGTGCTAACACATAGGCAAAGTGGGCTGTGACCTCAATCAGCTAGTTAATTTTAAGCCCGTGCTTAAGTGATTTGCTAAAACCGTACTTATTCAGAGAAAGAAAGCAGACTGTATTTTCATTGCTCAAGCTAGGTGAATTATAAAATCTAAGTGATTTTAATGATGAAAGGGTAAATTATGCTTTGAAACAATTATTTACATTCCCATGAAGAATATTAGTATCAGTCAGTATGTCTGATGATTGATAGCCGTGTTCATACTTTGATAGTAGCCCCTTCGAAGTTACTTGAAACACTATTGTGAATTTACATTTTTATCTCTGTATTTTTAAGGTGAGCAGAGCTCATTAAGCCAAAGTCTTTTTATGTCTTGTGTCAATAGAAAATGTTCTTTTAAGTGTTCAGAAGGAATTGGTTACAGATATGTGGGAAAGAGAGGGAAGAGATTGTTTTCCTTTCGTGTTCAGTACATTCTTCATCCTTTTGCTTCTTGATGACTAAACTGTTCTGTATTTGCAATTGAAAACTGTTGATTGGAAACTCTTGTGAGACTAACATAAATGGGGCTTGATTTTGAAAAATACATTCATGATCGTTTGCCTAATTTGTGTGTGCAATTAGCGTGATTGCCACTGGAAATGGCCATCTGAGAACAGACTGTTGGAGATTTTTGTCTTTTTCTGATGTTTTCTCTCTCTTCTCCTTAAGGTGCCAACTTCTATGATGTCTAAATATTACCCATGGAAGTTTAATTTGGTAATATGTTTACTGATCTCCTTTCATGTCTTACCTTTCCACTTCTAGGTGTTTTTTAAAAGGCTGATTATTCCCTTCTGCTTCCTTCTCAAGTCCACTTGACGCAACATAAAAGAGGTTCTTTGATCTAAGTTGTTGATCTTGCAATTTAGAGGGTCAGATCTCACTGGCATCTTTATAGATTCTTAAATGGCCACAGTAATATTTAAGCAGCTTCCAGGCATGCACAAAGGATTACAGCTCTCATCTGTCCAGTCTCTTCCTCCCTCCTGGGGAAACCTGTGCTCGCAGGGGACATTTATTGGTGACAAGGTGGGATTGTTTCATTTTGTTTTGTTTTAAACGTGATGAATTAAAAAGGTAAGATAGATGAGCCTCTAGAGTATTCTCCTCAGGGAAGCTGAGAAACCTGGTTCAGGTTAGTGATTTGAAGGGCATGTCAGCTCAAGCCATCTTTGAGCTGACTTAGAGCCCTTTTTTTAGGAGYGTGGTGTCAAGGCTGCTGTTCCAGTGGCTTCAGTGCTGAGTAAGAGAAAGGAAGGAGCTTGTGAACCCATCATCTGTGGGCACATGCTTTTATTTTCTCCCTATGCTGGTGCTGGGGGATAAGCTGGGGCAGGAAACTAACCGATTATTCTTATTATTGGTATTTTAAAAATGATTAGTTTTTAATCAAATCAGCCTTTCTCAAGTCACCACTGCTGCTGTTGGGAGGGAATCAGCAGGAAAGGTGTAGTGTGAGGCAGGGAGAGGAATGGGTGGAATTGCCCCTGTTCACAGCTACCCACCCGTACCTGGCTTTGAAGTGATGGAGTGCTGCCCCACTCCTGGTGACATTCACATCGTGTTCATTGCTCCTGAAGTGTTTTCCATCCTGAGATACAACTAAGTCAAATCTAAAGATAAGGTGTACCTTCCAGTTTGGGGTGTGGCTCAGACCCATAGTTGCAGAGATGGGAGAGCTGTGGCAGTGCTGCAGAAGACAAATATCCCCTGGCTCATTAATGATGGGATGGAGAGCACACACTGCCTGATTGCTTATTGGCTGTGGGCTTTCATTAAGAGTAAACTCAATTTTCCCAGTATTGACAGCTGCCTGACAGAGAGGTCGTGCTATGTGGCAGGCACTGAACTGCCAAGAACAAATGTCCAGATATAACCCTATGTCAGGAATGATACCAGCAGTATATTTCATTCTTTTCTTCTGTGCTCTCTCTCCTTGTTGAGAAGAAACAATTTCTAGGGATGAGATGTTAAATATGTCAATCCTGACCTGTCTGCTAGCTAGGAAATGCTGGGAAGTTAATGTACTTGGGTGGGGAAGGTGGTTCTTGTTTGTACTTGCCTGTTCCTGGCCTGGGACTGATTTAATTAAAGGAATGTAGTACCCTTTCCAAAAAGTCCCCCAAGCCAATCAAAACCTTTGTTTTTTTCCTGCCCAGTCTTTCCGATCCTTCCCAAAGCACAAAATTTATTGTGCTGTGAGGAAGAACTTTGGAAAGAACCAAGCAGAACATGTTTTGCCAGGCAGCATCAGTTTCTGCTGGCCCTAGCACTGCTCTTCCCCCTGCTCTGTCCAACCAAGGGCCCTCTCCATCAGCATAGCTCGCTCAAGCATCTTCTCTCCTCATTTTGAGAGCTGCTCCAGCCTCTTCCAAACATATAATTATAGGCATGAAAAAAATAAACTTGTTCTTATTCAGCACCTGATAAAATGGTGACTCAGGCATTTTCATTTTCCATTGGAAATGCAAGTTCTCACGCATTCAGAGTGCTCACCAGCACCCCGCCTGAATCTTAAAGGGAGCTCTGTCTGCCCCCTGGAAGGGCAGAATGGTTACAAATGCAAGATGCCAGGTGGAGGCTCTCACAAGTAGCTTCATTTGGCCACATGGTGAAGCAAACCAAGGTCACTTACCTGTTTCTGCACTTACCCTTGCAATGTGGTTATCCCAGCAGAACCCCAACCTACACCTAGTAGTGGGCTCTGGAGACCTGGCCAGCCTGGCAGCCTGGAGCTCTCTGGCCACTGGGACTGCACGACTGGCCTGGCACTTGAGACAAATGGCGGAGCAAAGGCACCTGATTAGGTTTAGGATGGCCTTTGTGAAAAGGGTGACGACACTCTGTTCCTAAAATAAAGATRTTTCTGTGCTGTGTCAGGAGATTGCTCGTATACAGGCTGGAAGGAAGCAAGATACTTGCTGAAAGGCATAAATCTTTCTAACCACCTTCAGTGGTTATTTTTAAGCTCAGGGCAGGCAGTGCTATGAATCCCATCCCATTAGGGCTAGAAAAGTGTTAGCCAGGAAGATGGGTGCTCTGGAGCATGAGAGCCCTCTTCCTCTTGCCCACATGCCCTGTGCCTTGCAAAGAAAATCCCTGGGCTGTGACAAGACTGGAGGGATATCAGGGGAAGCAGCTGAAGCAGCTGTGCCCCACCTCTGCTAGGTTTTGTGAGGGAGGGCTTGAAAGTCCTCCTGGTAAGGTGGGTAGGTGCAGCATGTTGTTTGTTTAGAATTAGTTCATTAAATGGTGTTTTATTGTATTCCTCCAGAGCAGCCAGATTTGTAGGATAAATATTTATATAGAACAGGTGCTGAGTTAAGAAAAGATGCAACAGAAGTACAAATATGTGTTTTTGCCCTTGCTTCTACCTGAAGATCCCTGAGGAGTTGACTCAGTGATCCCTATGGGTCCTTTCCAACTCAAAATATTCTACGATTCTATGACCTTGTTGGAATTAATTATTTCTTATACCCCTTCTGGATATGAGGCTTTTTAATGTTTTCATATAATTCAGGAAACAAATACATCGACGAGACAAAAACCAAGTCCATGCCTGCTTCTCCTTTATTTTGTGCCCAACCTATGCACAAACCCACCACCTCCTGGCAGCTTTTCACAGGAGTATACTGGACCAAACCCAAATTAGTGGCTAGTCCCTCTTTCTCCAAGCATTTACACTTGCATCAGTTGCTGATGTAGCTTAGTAAACAGAACCCCTCATGGGAAGGACTGTAACATCTCTGAACATGAGCCAAAATCCTTTAATCATAAACAGATAATCCACTAAGTAATTTGAGCCCAGCAGTCTGCAGGGCATGGGGGATGCTTTCTGGCTTGCTTCCAAAGATTCAAAAAGTTCTCTAGAAACTGCTGCCCTAGTGAAGGAAGCAGAGGGGAGAGCCAGGAGAACATGACATTTAGGTTTGATTTTGGTTTTTTTCCCATGATAACATAACTCGCTAAGTTAAAAAAAAAAAGATAAAAATCTTGGTCTGTTGGGGAAAAGTTGACATTTCTTGTGAAAAAAGAAGGCTCTTTCCACAGGGTGTCTTCTACATCTGATTCTCCTCTGGCAAAATGTGGGTGCATTTTTACTGACGGAAGAAGTCTTTCCCTAAACGTTCGAGGATGTAGGAGCAGTGATGCTTTACAAATCACACTCTGTCATGAAACAAACATCAGGTGAGCGTGTATGTATTTGTTCATGTCCCACTGCCTGCAGTGCCTGGGATGAGCTCTCACTGGCTGTGTCATAAGCCATGTAGCATTAGCAGAAGTGCCTCCCCAGCTTGGGCAGGGGTGGGATATGTTTTGGAAGGACAGGAGTCCAGGGTATCTGTCATGTGGTGCAGTCCTTTGAATGGCACTTAGGGCAGGGGAGAGGTTTGTCCGTGCCCCAGGAGCAGGATATTTGTCCGACCTCCAGCTCTTGGCAACTGTCTGGAGTCCCTTGAACTGCTGAGAAGAGGCTGATAATGGGAGAAGAGATAGAGACCTGGGATTGTGCTGTGGTGGGGTAGGGACTGCCTTGACCCTGAGCACGTCTGCCRTCCCATTAGGAGTGCAGGACATGTTTGTCACCTGAGGGCTTCCTGGGAGTATTGGCCCCTCGTGGTTACAAGAGAGCCTTTGCTGTTGCCCCCTGTCAGGGGTGGAGGCAGCTGTGGCGGTCGCACCTCTCTCCAAGTCTTTTTGTGTTATGCTGCTTTGGGTCTTAGGTCAGCACTGACAGCCTCCTTGGAGGCTCAGTCCCTGAGACCTGACCAGTTCCTCCCAGTGCAGAGCTGGGACCTCCAGCTTAGGGCTGTGTGTCACCTCTGTTCCCTCCGTGCTGAGTCACCTTTGTGAGTAACATCTCACAATGATGCTGTCTCTTGGAGCGTACATTAGCAATCACTGGACTCATACCTCTCCCCACCTTTCTTGTAGTAGTAGTCCTTTTTTTTGCCTTTAGAATGTTTGCAGTGAATCTGGGGACATGCAGAGCAGAGATTCACATAATTTTCTTTAATCTAGCTGGGTCCAGCAGCAGTAACAGTGTTGGGATGCACATAAGCACATACCCAAAGCAGTGAGTCTGCTGGTATAAATTAAGATGCAGTTCAAGCATTTTGATTTTTTTCCTGCTATTTTTATTATCCAAAATAAATAGATCATAGTTAGATGTGCCTGCCAATAGCTCAAATACACCTTCAGTTTGATTCAGTAACATTCTATCTCAATCAATCCTCCATGGGACGTTACAGTTAAACTTATATCCCATAAGAAGCACCAGGATTACCCGTGTCTTGGACTATAGTTAGTATTCTTCCAGTTAATGTGATCATCCCTAGAATAGAAAAATTTTGAGCACCCAGCTATTTTCAGCCAAGCCCCTGACGTGCCCAGCTTCTACCACTTGAAGGGAATGTCAGATATTTTCACATGACAGAAAAGCATCGCCAAATTCTTTCCTATAAAATATTCTTAACTTTGGGGTTACTGTTTCTTTACTGGATTTCAATTTCTGTTTATTCTTGAAGCTTGTAAGAGACACATCTCCAAATCTGCTAGATACTTTTACAAGCTGTAACCTAGTTTAGATGCATGTGTGTGCTTTTTCCCTTAATGATAACCCTCACCAAGCTTGAAAATTAGTGATACAGACTGATAGATATACCTGGAGGCTTCCACAGCCTTAAAATATCAGCCCATGTTTTCCACCTTTTATTTACTTGTTGGTTTTTTGTCTGTATTATTCATGGACTGAAACAAAATAAGGAACTGAAAAGAGCATTTTTATGTAATTTTGTGATACCTGTTAAAGTGCTTTTTGTGTTTATCAGAATGAATCACCTGTGCAAAATTCTGTGCTCTTTTTGCTTTTTCTGACACTGTGAAATATCTACATATCAGTGTAGGGAGCAAAAGCTCATACACTATGTGGAGCAGAGATGCAGGTGGGGGAGTATTTGCAGTGAATTCCTGTGATGATCAGGAAAGAGAAGCCCAGGAAGCCAGTTTTGAAGAATGTCCTGTGAGAGCCAGACTGAACTTGAATGTGTCCTGGTACATTTCCATAACGAAGCAGAAAATCCCGCAGCGAGGCAGCCGATCGAACCCTGCCGACGGCTCGCTCAGCCCATGCAGGAGCAGCCTCCTCACCTCCCGCCTGCAAACTGGGTCTGAGCAGGGTGGGAGCAGCCGCGGCTTGAAAACACTCCTTGCCATATGTCACAGTGCTACCTGAGCTCACCAGCCTGACCTGCAGCCATGCGCGACACAAACTAAATCCGTGTCCAGAAGATGTGCGTGCCAGGCAGAACACGCGTTCCTTTTCTCTCTGCTCTCCAAAATACTTGCTGTGCGTTTTCCTCTGTAGTTTCCAGTTTTTCATCACCTGCAAGTCACTGGTGCTTTCCGAAGGCTGGAAATTAAAAAAACCACACCACCCACCTCCTGACTGCTGTCTGTGCTGTGTCTGCCAGCACCACGCAGGTCTCCTGTGGGCGTTAAGGCCAGCGTCACCCACATCGTTACCCAGCCAGGAGGCAGCTGCTGGCAGGGACAGCCACTTTCTGCGGAAGCAGGGAAAGACTGAGGCTTCTCAGTGCACAGATGCTTTCCACGAACATATGCTTAATTAAGAGGCAAACTCACCACCTGCTCTGCAGCGTGGGTATCCGGGCTGCTTTCAGACAGGTATTGGCTTTGCTGTGTGCTTGTGCTTTTACAGGGGTCTGGAAGTGCTGGTGGCTGTGTTTGTGCAGCTGCGCCTCAAACCCCAGGCGTCAGGTGCTGTTAGCATACAGAGCTGCCAGCTTCATTAAGGTAATTGTGCCCAAGGCCTTTCCTTCCATATCCTGGTTTAATGAGGAGCCAGAGCATCCCCTCGATGCTTCCCGTGGCTGCAGGGAGGTGTATGCGGGTGGGAGCTGGAGTGGGTTAGCCCTCTGCCCCCACAGCCTCTGGGGCTGTTGCCATCACCTACAAAGCCCAGCACTGGGCGGGGAAGGTGAGCTCCTAAGGGCACGTTTTGCTTCTTRAACAACTATTTTGTCTTCTAAAGATGCAAAGAAATTAATTGCTCCCTTTTGCACACTTGTCTCCGCTAGAATGCTGCCCAGGGTTGGAACCCCTCGTCAGCCCTTCCCTAAGCCTCGGACTCTGAGGCAGCGGCCAAATCCCCGGCAGAGCTGGCAGCGCTGCGGCAGCCCGGGCAGGGATAAATGGGCCATGCACTCTGCAGCGTTGGTGGCAGGGACAGATTAACCCTCTTTTGCAGAACCGGTGCGGTGTTGGCAGCTGGTGGGTGGCTGAGAGCTCCCGCTCCCTGGGGTGCCCTGAAAATGGGCACATGGCTTAGGGAGGTCCAGATACTCATGCTGAAACAGAAGTCACTTAATGTATCTGCTAAGCTCAGCCTGTTTTCTTTCTTTGGGCTGTTCTCTCTGCACCCATTGCAGAAATGCCTTTTGTACAGGGAAATGCATTTTCTGTGCCCAGTTTGTGATGCATGTGTCTTCAGTGAAAATAAACACTTCTCCTGCAGAATTTTCAGGTTTCTGGGTCCCAAGAGAAGATAATGCACAGGGATTTCAACCCGCAGCCCCAAAATCTGTACAGGGAACACGTGCAGAAATGCAAAATGCACATCTGTGCTCCAATCACGGAGCCATGTTCTTGTGCCCAGCAGGTTTCCAGCCTTTTCATTCATTAAAGATGATTCAGGATGAAGACAATTAATTATTCACTAAGAGTCATTTTGAATTTTCACTAGCTGCAAGAAGGTGCCTGTGGGACCACAGGAAAACAACCATGGCAGTGAGACAGGGGCTTGCTCTGTGCTGGAACACTGGGTCAGAGCCCCCCAAAAAGCCTGTTAGACTGGCAGCTCCTGCCAGGCCGGTCCATCACTCCCCAAGCGGGAGGAAGGCACTGGGGGTGCTGGAGCACTGTGCCAGCCTGCCATGAGCTCACAGCAGCAACAAACACAGAGCATGAACCTCCAGGGACCCCCAGAGCCTACCTGGGTTGCTGCGCTGTGTCGCAAAAAGCGGAGCTGTCCTGGACCCATGTTTTTCCAGCTGTGCAGACACACAGAGGAACCAGGGGTTTATTGTTCTGCAGGACACATTTTTCCCTGCTGTGAGACAGAAACCATCAGCTCAGGTACTGTGAGGTGAGAGGAGGAGCGGGAAGCCCACAGCCAGCTTGTATTAAAGGATGTGATAAAGATACTGCTGTGGTTCCTACCTGAATGAGTCTYAGGAAGGCTGGTTTGTGTTTTGCCTGCAGTCCTGCTGCTGAGGTGACACCGGCCCACGGGGCTGTGCCGAGCTGCCCGCTGTGTGCCTGGGCTGTCACCATCCCCCGGCGAGCASGGGAGCTCGTGGCACTGGGGCAGCAGCAGCAGGAGGAATGTGAGTGGGGCTCAGCTTGCTGCTGTCAGCCCTTCTGTAAGCCCGGGGTGACTTCCCAGATTTCAGTGTAAGCAGGAGCAGCATTTGCACCTCTTTTGCTTTTGGTGGGGCATCATGTGCCTGAGCCAGAGCCCTTCTCAAGCAAAAGTGGCTTCACTTAGTGCTGTTCACATTGGTGTAACAGGCATTGGCTGGGAAGGCTTAGTAATCACTTACTACCAAGAAAATGGGAAGAATCTTCTAAAATGCAGCTATCCCACAGAAACCTTAATTACTTCTCCTAGCATAAAGCTAACAAGGTAGAGCACTAGCTGTGTTCTTTTTGGATCATTTTTTCCAGATGGAGTTAATCTTATACCTGTGCTGTGCCCAGGGCTGTGCTGCAGATACACAGGAGGCTGCTCTGGCTGTTCTGACACCTTGTTCAAAACAAAATCTATTGGAACAATTGCTAAAAGGAGAGCTTGGTGTTGGCCCACCGAGACTTTGCAGCATCCTGCATGTACTTATTATTTGCTGTGATCAATGACACTGCAAAGGCCGTTTCACAGAGTAGGAAATGCTATATTGTATAAACAGGCTATACTGAGAAGGAAAATAGTACCCAGGAGAGAAAGTGGTGATGCATTAGAAATAATGGGCTCTATCAGCGTGATTTTGTTGGGCAAGGTAACCTCAAAGATTTATTTAAATAGGGCAGAGATGTGAGTGACTGCTACATTCTCACTTTGTAATGCATTTGCCAGTCAGAGACCAGATAGCAGTAAAGGCATTGCTTTTTACAACACAAGTTCGTTTAAACCACGGCTCTGCAGTACTTGTTCTGTGGTGAGCTAAAGTGATACCCAACACCTTTCTCTGAGTAGGAGAGATGGGTGTTCAGACAGGAATAGCTGCGTTTGTGGTTTTTTTTATGTTCATTTTCTGCAAATTTTAAAGATCATCTGAAGAACAAATATTGAATAGATCTGTTTCCTGTGGGGGAAAAAAAAAGAACAACTTAAAAGATTTGCCCCTGTGATTTATTCTTAGTTCTTACTGTGGAGTCAGGATGTGGGACCAAGGGAACCATGGAAATTTCCTTTTCCCAGGCAAGCAACTAGCCAGTACAGCAAAACCTATTTTATTCCATTAAAATGGAATATAGTGCTTGACATTAATGCTGTGGTGGAAAGCTGTATGCAGCCTCTTTCCTACGTTAATTTCCTATTTTATAGGAGAAATTACAAATGTTGGGCTTGCATGACTGGCAGAGCGAGAACTGCTTAAGGCAACATAAACAAATGGCTATGAATAAAGCGGCAGACAAATGAACACAACTTGCTTGCAGACAAACGAACAAGCAGTACAGCTAAGGCCAAGCTAGTTAGCTAATGTTTTTCTTTGTAATCTGTGCACCTACATTACCCTGCAGGTGGTAATAGCCGGAGCTGGCACATTAGTACATCTGTGTGAGTGGTGTCCCTCAGCACTTGGCAGTACACCCAGAGATGCTCCCAGATTTTGGTGGACTTATAGTCAGACAGCTAAAGTGCAGAACCTAAGCTTCCCAGCTGTTGCGTTTGTATAGGATGACTATCCTAAGACAGATGGTAAAGGGGAAAAAGCTCCCTCCCTTGTAAATTTTGTGTGTGAAAAAACTGCAGGTCCAGATTTAGGCAGCTGCCTCCAGCTTCTGAGTGAGTCCTGGCTTGCAGTGAGCAGGACCAGGCAGGAGGGGAAGGAGTGTGTAAGAAACTGTTGCATACCCCTTATGGGGTGGAAAGAATCACTGAACCCATTTGTCCTCTCTCGTTAGCTGTAGAACAAGGCCAAGGTGTTTAATGATGCCCACTCCAAGGCTCTGGTCAGCTTCTGACTTGGCTGCCTATGGCTTGCTCACAAGTCCCTGTCTCCTTTGTGGTGCTGTCCTCTGGCCAGTCTGGCAGGGGCACTGTGGGGTGCTGCTCTCTGCTGTTATCCAGGTGATTTGTTCTGTCCTGTTGCTGGTTGCATTTTCAGCGGGGAGTGAAGATGACCTGAAGTGTACACTTGGATTTCTGAGATGTGTAAGGCAAGGCAAGATCTGTGGGAACAAGTAGGTATTTCCAGTGTCAGTTATAGACCTTTACATTTAGCAACAAGCAATTCTAGCTTAGAGTTTGCACTTGGATTTGTTAGGTACAGAGCACAAAGGCTGTATGCTGGAAAGTGGGAGTTTAACTTACTGCTGGGAGAACAACAGATCTGGGGGTTTGTGCAGTGCCAAAAAGTTTGGAGGGAAGGAATGAGATTTGTCACGTTTATTCCAAAACTCCAACAGAAAAAAATACACTCTGCTTTTAATTTGTTAAAAATACTTACAATAAAGCACTTGAATAAAAGAACATGCAGGCATTTGACTTGCAGAGAAATAATTTTTCTTTTCAATCCTTGGAGATTTTTTTCAAACTAGCACTGTAAAATGTCAAAAATTCGATAGACTGGTCAAACCCCATGCAGAAGTTGTTTTTGGTTTTTYTTTTTTAACATGGAGATGATGAGACAGATCATTTCATTGACCTGTCACCTGCAGCACAAGGCACCTGCGCTTCTGTCACAGGGCTGCCACGGGTGCAAAGGCTTGTGACAGCGAGGGGAAAGCCCTGCTAAGCACAACGCAGAGCTGTCCTACCTCACTGGGAGCAAGCGGTGCCCCGGGCAGGGGGAAGAGCCGTGGTACATCTGGGGAAACTCTTGCCTTTGGAAACGGCCTGGGGTGGGTGTGGGCACGGTGTGGTGCGGGCGGCAGGAGGGGCTGCTGTCGCCCGGGCGGTGTGAGCGTGTCCCCGAGCACCAGGTGGCAGTGCTGCCGCGGGGACACGGCGCGCCTGCGGAGGGATGGCGCGCCGGGAGTGTCCTGCGCGACCGAGCCCCTCCGCCCCCATCTCTGAAGGCGCCGAGCATCCCTCTCTCCTTTCATCGATTTCTAGACCTCGCGTATTTTCCGAGTGTGAGCCGAAATTGTGTATTTCAAATTTCTGTTCAGCAGAGAGCCCCCCACCTTGCAAGGCTTGAGCCCGGCTCGTTGTCCCTGTGGCCGAGGTGCTGCTTTGCCGCACACAGRGGAATGGAAACAGCGCTCCGGGGCTGCGGTTCTGCCGGTGAGAGCTGCCCCGGCCCTGCCCCGGCGGGCCCGCTCTCGGCTCCCCCCCGCCTCTGAACGCTGGTGTTCAGAGGAGCAGCTCCATTTCCCTCCAGCTGAGCCTCCGGCAAGTCCCGGTCCCTGGTAAAATATCCCGGGGCAGCTTTGCTGCGTGCGGGAGCCCCAGCTCCTCGCTCTGCAGGCAGCGGAGCGCAGTCCGGGCCCGCACCTCTGCGAGGGGAGCGCTGTCAAGCTCCCGCTGTGGCTGGTGGGGGGCTGGTGTGTGCACAAGTCCTGGTTTATTAATACAGGCCTTTCAGATCGTTGTAAAAAAATAACCTTTGAGTTTATATTCTAGGGCTTGGTGTGTGTGTGGGGGAGTCATTTCTCCTTTCTTCCCTTTTCCCCCTTTTTTCTCACTTTTTTCCCTTTCCCCCTTCCCCTCTTATTTCTTCTCTCTTCCCTTTTTTCCCATATTTCTTCTTTTCATTCTTTTTCCTTATTTTTTCTTCATTTTCCATCTTCCTTCTTTCTTTCTTCTCCATTTCTCTTCCCTTTTTTCTCGTCCTTTTTCTCCTACTTTTTCTCTTCCTTGTTTCATCCTTGTTGATTCCTTTTTTCTTTTTTCTTCCTTTTTCTCTTCCTTTTTCTTCCTTCCTTTTATTTATTTTCTCTTTCCGCCTTTATCTCTTTTTTAATCTCTCCCCCCCGCCCCCGTTTTTCCGCTCCCTTTGCTCCGGGGTCGGGGAGGGCGGGGGTCAGTAGCCGGTGCCGGGGCGGGGGTGCCGCTGCCGTGCCCGCGGTGAGTGCGCGGCTCCGCCACCGCTGGGCGGCGCTGCCGCTCCGCAGCCGYCGGGCCCGGCCCGTGAGGGGAGCGCGTTCGGGGATTTGTGTTTCCTGCTCGGAACCCGGGGCCTTCTGTGCAAGCGCTTCCAGCCCTTAGAAATGATGGCGATAAGGAAAGGGAGGGAGAGGAATGCCTCAGAAAAGGCGTAGTTTTAGATAAAAGTCGGCAGCGGTGTCCCTCCCGTGTAAATTCAGGGGTGCACACCCGATCTGGACTGATGTAAATAGGTAGTGATTTTTATCCTAATTTCCTTAAATCCCTGTGGGTTTGGTTGAGAACCTCCAACGTCTCTTACAGCACAAAGAGAGCACATTCCTGCATAGGTTACTGGGCAGAGCTGCTGCCAGAGATCCACCACCGTGGCCCTGGTGCAGTGTCGAGGTACAGGGTACATGGTCAGCCCCAGAGGGACAGCGTTGGAACTTGATGAAAAGAAACTCAAACTTGCCTTTTCCTCATTTYGCTGGTGATTCTTTGTATTTTTTCTCAGTTTCAGCAGCAATTCTGGTGTGGTCTGGTCACCCTGCACACCAGTGCTCCCCTTTCCAGCTCCTGTACCTGGCTGCCATCCCCCTCTGTTCTGTGTCAGTCCATGGATCTTCATGCCCTGGGATCGTCCACCTTCATTATAAAAGGGATTAATTGAGCCCCTTCCAATCTCAGTCCTAAATACCTGATCCAGACTATTCCATATGGAAAAAAAAAAAAAATAGGCTTGCTCTAATCCACAGACGCTTAGAAACAAATCTGGGAAGGCTTTGGTTTAGGTACAGCAGTGACCAGGATGCCCTGAAACAAAAACCAATGTTGGATTTAGAGGCAAAATGAGGTATTTTCCTAATTAAAAAAAAAAAAAAAAAAGAAGCCTGGGGAGTTTTATTTGGTTCCAAGTCTTTATCTAATTGCATTTCAAATTTTTCCATGAGAGACATATTCCAAGATAGTTTGTAATTCTCCCTATTCCCCCAAAGACATGGGAAAGTTTAGAACCTTTTGGGTTTTCCTCAAGATTAACCTTTTAAGGGTTAAATAATGTAGGAAATAAACAAGATTAATTTCAAGTAAAGTAAAATAGTTCTGTGAACCCAATGTTGTTTTCCATTTTTTTAAATTCATTGTAGGAAAAGAAGAAAACTTGGTGCAACACTGTATTTTACTATTTTTCCCTCTCCTCACATGCATAAAAAAGCCTGACAATTTGCTGAAATCGTATATGCTAAGAACTGTAATCCTACAACCCTGTGAGGCACAATTACTCTAGTCACACTGCTGTAGCTAGATTCCTCACTTGTTTATGCAGGATGGAAAAGGATCTTTCTTGGGGGGAAACATCTCTGTGAAGTCGTGGTGTTTACCAGGAGCTGGGTGGAGACTGCAGGACTAACCCCCATTCCACACATTGGAAGGACAGGGCTTCCCTGATGCCTGAGTCTCTTACCAGTCAAAATGATTTTGTTGGTGCAGCCCTGGGGCCGGCGTGGGTTTGGGTGGGATTAGTGGGTCCTCATTGCTCACGTGGTGGCACCTTCATCTTCCCCCCGCCTCTGGGCTGCTGAGCTCATGGTTCTGGGGGTAGAAGGACTGTGGGTCTGAAAAATGAAGTCCTGGTGAAGCAAGGTGGCAACCTCGTCATTTATTGCAGTGTGAATACAGGAATCCTGTAAACATGCTGGAAGAGCTCGTGAGGGCGGCGAGTGTGGCCAGGGGGACAAGGCTGCTCTGCAGCATCTGTGCCAAGCTCTCTCCTTATGGCCTCACAGAGGGGAATGAGATATGACAGGGTCTCAGCTCGTGGTGCAGAGAGTTGAGCTGGAAGCAGAGGGGATGCTATCAAAGGTGTCAGCTGAAGAGTGTCAGTCCCTTCCAAAAGGGGAGCCCTTCCTGACAGCTCCATCTGTGCCAGCATGGGGAAAGCCAGGGCTCCTCCACCAGCAGCTCTTGCTGGCATTGTGTGAAAAATCCCACCCTGAAATCCATCTGACCGCCAGAGAAGCATCTTTGCAAGCTTTCCTATGGGTAAAGCTCACAAAAGCAGTATTATCACCCTGATTCCACGGATGGGAGGAATCGGAAGTGTGGGGAGGAGGGTACGTACCTGTGGTCACTCTGTGGTCTGGTGGCAGTTGAAGTTGGCCAGGCYGGTGCTTTCTCTTGGCATTGAGGGTGATCTGCAGTATTTGTCTCAAATGCTTCAGTGCTGTGCTTGTGAATCAGGCAGAAAGACTGCTTTTAAAGCAAGCAGTCTAGTTTTAGAGCTGGCATAATCATAATTCCTACGCCACTAGGAGCAGGGAGGGAGGAGCAGATAAAAATCAGAAAATTAGAATTTATTACAATAAAAGCCAAAGTGCTAGAAGCCAAAAATGTCATTGTAATGTGAGCTCTATTTTGATACTGTCCTATTACATAGTATAAGAGGTTGAACACGCGTAAGAATATCTTGGTTGGTAATTATCTGATTTGTGATATGTAGCTAATGTGAATTTGTTGTCCTGTACATTATGCAGCAGCAATTCATTTCTAAACAACATTAACTGGCACTATAGCAGTTCATTGCAGAAATTACAGGCATAAGCATACGTTTCACTTAAGCTGAGTAGTAGCTAAGTCGAGAGACCAGCAGTCCTGGTCAGGGGAGATCTGGGGTGAAGAGCTGAGGGTACATTTGTCCTTAGCTCACCCTGCCAACAGGATCCCCCTCTCCCAGATGATCCTGGGTATCCTCAAATTATCCACCAGGCAGAAAAGACATGTGCAGACAGATGTGGGTACCAGCTGGCTGGGGACCCCACATGTGGGAGCTGACATCTTCCCTATTCTGGAATGAGTTTGTGGAGAATGGTGTCTCTGCAGGCTGCACCAATCAATAGCAAAGATCTGCAGGAATGACTTTCAAATTAGATAAGCTTTGGAGCTGATGTCTGAATGATGGTAACAATATAAACACTTAACTGAATGCACTCTTTTCAGTGCATCCCTAACACCACTTAGATAAGACCATTTGTATTTTATGGGATCTTATTTGCTTTCACTTTATTTAATGACAGTACTAAATAAAAACACTCAATAATTGTTGTTGCTTACTTCAGTTCGTCAATTAAATGTGCAAGGCTATTAGTATAGATATATTTTAAGATGGATCAATTAGCAAAGGTTAAATCAAAAACCCTACTGAGTGCACATCAAACGTCTTCCCATTCTTAGAGCATTAAAAAGAGATTTTTTTTGAAAGACCAAAAGTATTGGTGCTACAGATGAGGGAAAGGGTCTCTTGGCTCATGTTATTGCAGGCTGTGTCACATAATCTTTTCACAAATGAGTATAAAAAGCCTCCTTGGAACAGAAGGCACAGGATGAGAGCAGCAATGTGCCCGCTGGTCCTGTTGGAAGTGTCTTACTCCTCTGATTGCTAAAAAACATGTCTAATTTTTAGTCTAAATTTATTCTTGGCCAGTTTCTACCYGTTTGCTCTTGTGCCAGCATTGTCCTTCAGCTTATCTGTTCTCTGACTCCTGTTATTTATGCCCTGTTTACGTTTCTTTCTGCCTGGGCAATGAAGATCTATGAAACGTCCATTCTGCTTTAGTTTGCAGCCAGTTTCACTTTCTTAATTGCTCTAGTGCCAGGGTTTCAAACAACACAAGGGAGCATCCTTTGTTTTAAAAAGAAAAGCTTTCATTGAAGCTGCACAATATTGTGGGCGTATTTTCTGTTTGATTGAAGGTTTATGAATTCTCCATTTTCTTTTCTATTTTTATTTTCCCCATAAAATTGTAAAGCTGGGTCAAATTTAAGCTGACAGAGTCCATGTCAAATGGTTAAATAAGTAAAAAGAGAAAGAAGACTTTTCAGACCCTACATTGTGCCAGGAGTCAAGAAAGAAAAGCGAGAGAATTGCAATAATTGCTGGAGCTATCCATGTGCAAATAATAAGGCTGAGAAGTAGCATGTAGCCTTTTCTAGAACAAATGCCTGGTGTCTGCCTCCTTATGTCAACTGATTTTTTTCAAGGGGAACTTTGCAGGAGTCAGTCTGGCATGTTTAATTGGGATGAGAGCTGGTGCCTGCTGCACAGGGATCTCTTGCACACCCTACACAGAGCACTGGCAGTGTAAGGGGCTGAGGCTGGACCTTGCGGGGAGATCCCTGGAGCATCAGTGAGAGCTGAAAGTCTGCTTCATTTATGTAGATTTTGATAATCCCAGCCCATGTTTTTTTGGCTCATGACAGCAAAGACTTGCTGATGAATAAGCGAGGACCTGGAAGTTGTTGAAGGTAATGAAGTGTCTATGAATTATGCTCCTTCACAAGGACATGTTTGTTTTGCATGTGCTCCTTTTACTGCTATTGTCTTCAAGCTTCTTTACCTGCATCTTTAATGAGGACACTGACACTGCCCTGGTAGCTACAGGTCTTCACACTTAATTTCCTAAGTGCCTGACTTCGTCACTGCAGACTTAAAAGTAGCTCTGAGTCACTTCCCTGTCAAATCAGTTTTTTCATGTGAGGGCACCTTCTTGCACTCCACATTTTACAGGGTGGGCTGAAGTGGGTATTAGAGGCACTAGAAGTACCTAGTTTAGTATCTGAGTTTCTAGAAGTATCTACTCTAATGGACTGAAGAAATAACATATTTGCCTCTTAACACTGAGAAGAGAGCATGTATTATTGGCATTCCTTAACAAACAGAAAGGTCCCCAAAGCCAAGCAAGTAAGCGACAAAGCTTGCATCGAGCTTATGAAAACAAACGAGGGGGGAAAGAGCATCCTTGAAGCCAGATCACAACCACCCTGCCCATGCCACTGACAGGCAGTGTAAGCTAACCCTCCTTCCTGCTGGGCTGGAACTGCCCAGCTTGTTTTGCTTCACTTCCTTTGTGTGGGGAGGTTGCCCAGGGGTAAGGCCCTCTGGAAGACAGAAACACCAGTGGGACCCACCTCTGCTGAAGAACAGCTACCTTAGGAACTAGGCAACTTGGTAAAAATAAATTTGTGCATCCTTTTCCCTGGTGCAGAGGATCTGAGACTGTACGAGTATCAGGATTTCAGCCCCTTTACTGCTCTGGCCCTTTTTCAAGTCTGAAGGATGCTCTTTGGGCAGAAAATCCCAACACGCCTCTGCAGCTAATGGATAGCTGGTCATCTCTCTGTGGAGTGCTGCTGATCTTTGTTGTCATATTGCCACCTGTACACAGCGCAAAGCCATGTTCTCCTTAATTACTGACAAAAATGTCTCTTCAGAAGCCTCCCAATAATTACTCAAGTACCCACTTAAGTGGCTTTTAATTCAGGCTCCTCACCCCCACGCTCATGCATTTTCCAGTTGCCAAGCACAGCTAGTCTTACGTATAAGCTTCTGCCAGAAGAAAATGCTAATAACTTGCCCCCTGGTTTATACTACCTTGCATGAGCTTCAGTGAGCCCATAGCATTTCAGGAGACAGTACTTCCAACAGGCTAGAGCAGGAGCATTCAATCGTAATGAGAGATGAAAGCTCTTATTGTGAGCTTCCCTACATCTGACAACACTTGGCAATGCTACAGCATCTCTTGTTGGACTGCTGCTGGCTGTCTTGCCAGCTCCTCTCAATATGAGAGGCCGCCCCTTGCCCCAGTGCTGGGGCAGGAGTGCCCATGGGCTCCTGTAAAAGCTGTGGGGACAGGTGGCAAGGATAAGCTGTGGACATAATGCTGGGTGCACAGGTGGGGCAGCTGACACTGCCCATGGGGTAGTGGGAAGGCAGCATTTCCAACTTTTCAGCCTTCTTTGTGGGAGTAGAAAGGGAAACTCAGGGGACCCTGTCCTCTCATCCTGAAGGACACGGCGTCATGCAACAGGGAATGTTTTAGAGCGTGACTTTATGGGTAAGCAGGGTGTGTTGCCTGTTTCTCCATGACTCATGGAAGGCATTGCTCTGTGCATATTTCTGCTGTTTTACTGAGGTATTCTCCAGATGCCAGGTCTAATCAATGACCTGTTTGTAGCAGGCTCCAACAGCCCTTTAATGGAATGTTTTTTTCTGTTATGTGATGGAATGAGACCAAAGGGATGCTAACTCTGTCCCTGAAATGAGAAAAGCAACATGTGTATGAAGAGGGAGGGCAGGCAAACATGGCCAGAGAGGAAGAAAGAAATCACACTGTACAGGAATTCCTTGTCCAAGATAGAAGCTGTAGAGGGGTCATGAATAAAGGATGCAAGGAAACAGGGTTGCCCGTGTCCAAAAGCTGTTCTTGCAAAGCCCTAGAAGAGCCATAGAAAGTGGTTAGAACAGCTATTGCATCTTCTGCTTTAGGCACTTCTRGAGTTCAGCAGACTGAGAGCAAGAAAGGCCAGAACTGTAATTCATGTTAGCAAGACACGTGTGAGTGGTACAGGCTGGGAGGCTGTGATGGATGCCTAYGGAAGGAGCAGCCAAACAATCAGTGCTGGTGCTTTTTTCCCTTGAAAAATGCCACTTTATCCAAACTGTGCAAGGGAGAAAGGAAATAATCATTTCAGAAGAGCGCGTTGCAAAGGGATTTCAATACCCAGTTTCATGCCACTGCTCTGCATTGTGGAGGAGCAGAGACTTGGTGTTGACAGTGATGAGACCACCAGTTCTGGTGAGACACCATCAGTGTGTGTTCTTCTCTTCTGGCATTTCACAGCTCCAAAAGGTCTCATTTTCATTTCTTATGAGGAAGAAACATAACTTTGAACCCAAGATTTTCTGCAAAGTGGATTTCTGTTCATATTATCTCTAATACCAAGTGTCGGACGCCGGGCGGAAGGGACTCATTGTGAGTCTGGTTTCTGGCATCACTCAAGTCAGGACTGCACTAAGCAAGCCCACTAAGTCCTCCATGGCAGGCATATCAATAGGGCAAGAAACTTGTAGCTAGGTGGGATTTGGACTGGATGTTAGAAGGAGCCTTTCTCAGCTGAGGCTGCATTCCTAAGGGAGCTGTGGGATTTACGGTGCTGCAGGTCCCTGATCGGAGCTCGGACCATCGGACCAACCTTGTCAGTGATGATGAAGGTGTACTGCTGGCTCAGCACATGGGTGACTTCTCCAGGGTCCCTTGTACCCCATGTACTGCGATATCAGCTCATCTAGTTTTGAAAGAGGTTGGTTCTTAGGGTGAAATGATAGCAAATCCATCACAACTCTTGCCATGTCGTTCTTTTGATGAATTACCTTTGCTATTAACAATAAACATGAGCCTTGCCTTGACTTACAGCCTTCAGATCTCACTCTTGACTTCACTGGATTGAGACAGTCCCACCTTTCGAAAATGGTCTTATTGAGAGGTGAGAGATTTATCAGTCAGGGCTAAGTTTTCTCTGTCATTCTCTTGGATACTGAGGATCTCAACCATTTTTCTTCTGTGGCCAGATTTTCAGCAACAGCAAACTACCAATGGCCATAGTATTAACAGGCTAAATAAAGCTGAGTACCAAGAGCATTTTCAAGAGTGGCCCCATGTGAATCCCTGTACATGTGCTTATTACTGCAGCCAAGAGACCAAACTGCTCACATCTTTCACTATATCCATATTCTTTGCAGTCCCCAGACCCTCTGTGTTCTGCCACTTCTGAGGTGTGGCAACCAGACTTTGTGATTCTTGTGATACTGGTGTTTGCTGCACCAGGTACAAATGTGACAGACCATTGCTCATTTTTCTCCCTATCGCTCCATTCATGCACCCCATGGCTTGGGCTCTCCTAGCTGCAGTTCTGTGCAGAAAGCTCCTGTTAGCTGTATCTCTCTCATGGTTTCCAATTCCCAGAGTCATTGCTTTCTGAGGAAAAAAAATTGCCCAGTCTTGAAGTAATACAGACTGCACAATTTATCCCCAGAGATTTGATCTGGCTGTGTTAAAAGGAAACTTCTTTCTATGAACTCGGTTTCCATGTCAGTTCGGTTTATTCTCTTCACTAGACTTGCTGCGATCATTAATTACTACCGCATTAGTCTTTGTATCCTTGGCAAACTTAGATTTCCTTCCAGACCACTGATATCTTTATTGGTGTCTGGATTGCAGCAGCTATGAGAGTCCRGGGAAAGAGGACATGGGATTTTATTTTGCTAGGGAGATAGAGAAGTTGATTTATTGCTGGGGAGGGAAATAAATTACAATGCAAATAGCAAGAGGTGTGCTTGGAAGCCAGTGGTTTGTGGGGGAAGCGATGTATTCACCCAGATCCTTTTTACCCAGCACTTTAGGTCAGCGGGGGATGAGAGAGTCTTCAGACCTTGTCCTGGCTGTATGACAGCTGTAATCTCATAYTTACATTTAGTGTTGGATGTGCCCTTGCAGTATGCAGGAAAAATAAGCAGGTTTTGTTAAGTAAGATACAATCTGAATGCATGTAACTTCAGAGGCATCCTGAGGCCAGGATTAATGTCCCAGCACTCCTGTACTGTAGAGTCTGATGGCAGTGAGAGTAGCAGGTCTTGTCAGAGTTGCTGCTTTTCCTCTGARCTCTCCAAACTGGAAGGACCCCAGGGTGGCGGAGCAATGGGCTGCCCCAGTGAAGTATTGCACTGCTGATGCAGCAGGATTTGAGATATGACCTACCTCAGGCTGCAAATCCTGGGCTTCTGGGTTTAGAGGCTGGATAAAGGGACAAGCAAAGTTGCTTGTCAGGGAATTTGTCAGGGGTCAGGGAACTTTCCATGGCCTCTTTAGGTCTTTCAGAATCCATTATGTGCAGATAGACAGATTTATGGGTCTGGAGGGAGTTTGGTATTTCTCCTTGACAGCTTCTGTCCCTTCCCCTCCCTGTTGACCTATGCCAGTGCCACAAAGGTGCACCGAGGAGGTGGATGTCTTCAATCTCCAAGCAGTGACCTGCTGTGGAGCAGATGGTCCCACAGCCCTGCTGGAGGAGCACGATAGGGGTTTTGCTCTCCCTTCTTCCTTTTTATCATTGTCAATCACATAATCGGGCTAGTTTGCCTCAGCCAAGATCTAATCAGGAAGGATCTCTTTGACTTTCAGCAAAGTCAGCTTGATGGAAACTTTAAATTGAAAGGCTTTTCCTGACATACTTGAAACTGGTTTTGCTTGAAATTGGTGTCCGGCTGCATGGTTATAACATGAGGAGGTTTCCTTCCTCCCAGGGAGAGGGAAAAGCAGGGGCAGCCTCCCTGACCTCCTGAGCCCAGGGGCTTGGGGGCCCTGGGCCTGAAGCTGCACTGTGCGGTCACACTCCCCTCTCCACCCAGACCACACCACCTTCATTCAGGTGACATGTAAATCCAGTCACAACCAGGTTCAGTGTCCAYGGGAACTGGGCATCTCTGGCGTTATCAAAACTGTAGGCCAAAATGGGCTGCATACAGGTTGTCATTGAATAGGATTCAAAGAGAACAGTGGGGATGGCTGACCTCTACGAGGGAGGAGGAGGTTGTAGGAGTTGTTTTGTCCATAAAAGTGTGGCTATCCCAAGGCCTGAGGACTAAGTCTCTGCTTCAGACAGAGAAGGGCATGATGTGYGTGTATTCAGCCTCAGGTTCACAACTGGGGTTGTTCTGTGGTGGCTATTTCACCTATTTCACTTCAAGCTTCTGCTCTGCATTAAAAGCACAAGGGATGTGGTCTTTTGCTAACACACTGTGAATGCAGGTGTAGGACCTGGAATGAAATCTCAAGTTCATGCTTTCCTTCCCCTTCCAGGTTCTTGTAGTTCCTGTGGCTTATTAAGGCTATTAGATGGGTAGCCATGGGTGAAAAGTCTTTAAGTGGAAGGAGGGAGTTGCTGGAAGTTGGGAGAAGCCCAATGAGGAAGAGGAGGTGGAGGGAGGAAGAAAGGAAGAGAGGCAGCTGTCTGTCCTGTCTCTTAAATCTGGCAGCTATAGTACAGGCAAGAAGATATTTGAGTTTTCTTTCCAGATGCTTAGGTGGGTGTTTCTAAGCCTGGAGCAGCTGTTTGTCTGTGTGCCCCTTGCTCAGGAAGGATGGGCTCTTGGCTCTGCCTTGCACAAGGTGACCTGCAAGCAGAGTGTCAATCCTTTCATTGCTCCCTGATGTGAGATCCTCCAGCGAGGCCTCCTCCCTGCACTGCCCTCATGACTGAAGCACTGTGTGGGAGCTGTCACCAGGCGGGTGTTTGCAGGCCCTTTCTCTTGGACTCCTGCCATTTATGAAACCACAACTGAAGTGCATCACTGCAAGGACAGCAGTTTATCATGCCCTGATCCCCATCGGGGAAGGCAATGACAGGATGGCTGATGAACAGGACTGTTGGGGTGAAGTGATAAAAACAGATTTGCGACGAGCCCACCTTGAACAAGCCTCAGGTCTGGCACTGGCATTTGGGACAGGCACTGACCTGTTTGCAGGGAGGTCTCTCTTTGTATGTGGGAACACTTTCAGATCCTTCCTGCTACTGCTCCTTTTCAGGCTTCATTTCAGGGACATGATCCCAGCAGGTGTTTCCAGAACCCTGGAGACAAAAGTCTATTCAGCCATACMGGAAGCTTCTTGAAGAAAAATGCCTCTCAACACTTTGATTGCTAGACAGCCACAGTTCCCTTCAGTGAGGCAAAGCTTTCTTGTGTTTCCCTGCCTCCACCTCATATAGGTGACAAGTCAACAAGGAGAAATAAAAGCTCCTGCTAAGCAGAAAATCTTCTCTATAAAAAGGAAAAAAATATATGTGAATGTGTAAAATCTTAGTAGAATTATTTCTTTTTCTGAGCTGCAGTTGGGTTTTGTTGTGTTGGTGCTGCTTGTGGCCTGTTTTTTGCAGTAGTGGTTTCATTCTGCAATTTGCCAACTGCATACCTGCCCCTTGCTTCAACACCCAGAGAGGCCCAACTTCTCCCCAGGCTAGAGCTGGTTTGAAAGACACTAGCTAAAGTAATAAATACTTCTTGTGATGAGTTGCAAATTTTGTTTAATTGAATCTTTGAAGGCAAAAAAGGGGGTGAAGGGCCCATTAAATGAATTATTTCAATATAGCAATCAGGTGATGCAGGCTCTTCTGTGTTTATTAAAAGRCCAAGTCAGCTCTAAGCTCAGCTGTGCGAGAACAGCCCAGAAAGCTGGCCAGTTCTTGTACTCTGCTGCTGTTTTAGGGCCAGATCTCTCTCCCTGAATAGCATATTTTTAAGTGGCCATGTGAATTCTTATTAGGCATCCAAACATAGATATAAACTCACGCATTGTAAACAGAACTACCCTGCACAGAAACCGAGCAAAATACAGTAAGGTCTTTTCTTTTCTTTATCAGGTTACCCAGGCATGTTTTATTTTCAAAAAGTCCACCCACGCAGAGAGACTTGGGAATGCCAAAGCTGCATGAATTTTAATTGTGCTAGACATGCAACAAGGGGCTACCTTGTAAAGAATAAAGTTAATAAAACATGGATATGGGCTTAATTCTGCTTAATAAGCAGCCCTGACAATGCACATTTTAGATGTAATTTACACAGCGTGGAAATCTGGTACAATTCTTAAGAGGTGTCTGCATGCAGACTTTCAAACTCAACAGTGCCTTCCTATTGGAAGAGATTTGTTGCTATGCTGCTGTAAAATGGTGAATTAGGCCATTCATAATTATTGGCCAGAGATGGGCRTCTTTCTTTTTCCCATTCAACTACAGCAACATGCATGCATATTTTAAAGTGGTATTAAATGTAAATCTCTTCCTTAATTTTCATGTATGCATTTTCAGTAGCTCTGCAGATAAAACGGCAGAAAACCTGCATATGTTTGTATCTGTAGTTAGCTCTGTGTGTAGAGAATTAGTAAAGCAGAGATATGCCTAATGACTGAATCTACAGAAACACAGCCCATGGCTTTTGAAGGCTCTATGAAAAATAAACAGGATATTCTGTTAGCAACCCTGCGGGAATTATTGCACTTCACTAAGGAAAGATGCCAATAACCTCCGTTTTGACCTAGATAGATCATTCTGTTTAGGAAGGTAAGGGAATGCAATTCTAGATCTCTTCTCTGCTCAAGTCACAAAAGCCTTGAAATTCAGCCAGGCCTTCATTTTAAAACTCGGCACTGAGGACAGAAGAGTTTATTTCTCAAGAGAACAAAACCTCAGAAATGACAGTGTCTTGAAATGTTGATATGGGTCACTTCCCATAGTGAGTGCCTAGTGCCTAGTGCTCCTGTATGCCTGAAGTGGGGTGGGGATGTTTCATGAGCACAATGAGTCTGATCCTCGAACAGCTACGGGCAGTCTGAACCTCTGCCTGCTCCTCTGTGCCACATGGGGCCTTCCTCCATAAACTGCAGGAGGACCACTGGCATATCTCTCCAGTGTCATCCAAACAGTCTGTCTTGTTCATTTTATGAATCAGTGCTACTCTTGCATTCCCTCTTCAACAGGGTGCACTGTGCAGCTTTGCAGACTGGGACTGAAGTGAGGAGGGAGCCCAGGGAAGAAGAGGCATGGGAGAAAAATTGCCATATTACTATATAATATAGATATTATTTAATATAAAAATATGTTTAAAAATTATGTTCCTTAAGGAAAAATGCCATATGGGTCCAGTTTGGTCAAACAATTCAGCTTCCATTGTGGCAATGAGGAATGCAGCCTGTGAATTCCACAGGGGCTAGTTGGTTTGGAACAGCGTAGGCTGCACAACCTTCAAAGAGGAGTGGCTAATACAGATGAAAATGGGAGATGTTTTGAGCCCTGTTTACCCAAATGGAAATTGAAGGAGAGAACTTCCCCTGGCAGAGACAAAAGCACGTGGAAGGTTTTCTGTTTCACTTGGCAGCCGACCAAAGGTAACGTTTCACCTGTGAGAATGACAGTGCAGGAGCCAACATGCAGGTTGGCCTTCTATTCTCCAGCTCAAGACTGCTCTGGGCTTGCTTGGTGTTTTCAAAAGCATGGGCTCTTGGGGAAGTTTTGGGAAGATGGTGCATCATCTGACTTGCACAGAGCAGGATGTGCATGTCAGTAATGTCACCAGGAGCTCAGGGCACTGTGCCCGTGTTCAAAACCAAATCCTGTGGGCTCCTTGGCCATCTACAGATAAAGACAGACCTGCATGTTGGCAGATGCAACACTACATTCAGTTTCACAAGCTTTGTTTTAATTTAATTCATTCACTGCAGAAGCAGGAAAGACCTGTGAGAAGCCTTTCTTCTTAGAGTTGCAGCAACTCTCTTTTCAGATCAACAAATCATCAGGAAAAAAAATACTGTGACCGACTTTATCACTGATTAGGATCATTTTCAAGTGCAGAGCTGCTGGTCCTAGTTTACAGCTACACAACAAAACAAATTAGTTGCATGTCAAAATAACTGGAACTTATCTAATACGGGGTGGATAAACCCACATTTTTTCATCAGAGATTTGAAGATTACAGGCAAGAAAAGTATCTTTATATATATAGATGGAAAACCTCTTTCTTGAGAAGATATGAGATATGCTCACATCCTTTGAAGATGAAGCTTTGGATAATTCACTGGCAGTTCAGACAGTGATTCTCTGATTGCAAACAGCTTTCTTTAGGCCATGCCTGTACCTTGTACTGCAATAATTCTTTGATGTCAAGTGAAATAATCCGATCGAGAAAATTAAAATATGAACCATTTTAGTTACAGGAAAGGGAAGAAAAATCTTTATTGATTGGGATGGTGAAATCTGCTCAAAAAAAGTTGGCAGCAGTTAAAAAGAGATCAACAGCCTGGAGAACCTGATTCCACCTTGTTTTGGTATGCATAGAGACTAAGAGTGAAAATCAGGAAGTAATGCCAGAGTTTAGTTAATCTTTATGTACATAATTGGTGGTTGTTTCAGTTGTCTTTTTTCCCCAATACGTTAAAATAATTTAGAGCTGAAGTCCAGAGGTGAAGAATTTAAGAAAATTTTTAGAATTTAGAGGTGCAGTAGTTAAAAAGATTATTTGAAGCTGATAATTCCTAGGGTGTGTCACTAACTGGTTTAAATTGCCCTCTTCAGCTGGSAACATGCATCACCCCTACACTTTCAGGACTGGATTAGTCTCGTCCTGTCATTGCTACTCTCCAAAGTGTAGCTGGGGCAGGTTCTTTCTTCCAGCCGAGGTCCCCTCCCCCTGCACCCTGGCCCTTGTGCGCTCCCCCAGGTATCTTGCTCTACACCTAACTAACCTAGCAGCTATCATCACTCCCTGTTACTTGAACCTGACATCTGGAGAGCACCAACGTTGCGGCAGTAACAGCAGTTACTTCCCTGAATAACCAGAGATGTATCTGCGCCTTAAATTTTGTTCGATGCAGTTTTGTGGCTGGAGATAGAAGGGAGCCGGCCCAGCACCTGCTTATGTACTGGTGGTGTGTCGTGGCACCGCTGTGGCCGGAGGCAACCCGGCAGTGCCCACCGCCGCTACAGCCGCCCTAGCCGCCCGCACGCCCCCCGGCCGAGGAACCGGCTCCCGGCAGCTCAACCCTCGGGGTGCCGGGGCTGCCGCTCTGTCTCCGCTTGCACGGAGAAACGGGGAAAGCCACGGAGACGCTCGGCTGCCGAGGCGGGGTGCTCGGGCACCGACAGCATTGGCCAGGGAGGCGGCCGGGGTGGCCGCGCGAGTCGCGGGCGGCTCCGCCGCGGGGGCTGCGGTGCCGAGGAAGCCCGGCTGCCGGCGGGGGCGGCGGGGTTGCCCGGGCGGAGGGGCAGAGCCGCCGCGGAGCTGCAATTGCCTCGCTCTGCCTGCGCGATGTTTCTCATCCAAACCTCGATCACGTAGGATTGCGTAGAGGAGGGCGAGCGGGAGCAGCTGCAATTCTCCCCGAGCCCGGAGCCCGGCTCCTGCCCGGCCGCCGCGGGGCTGCGGGGCTCCCCGCCGCCTTGGCAGCAGCCCCGCGCAGCGTGGGCGTCCGAGGGGGCTTTCCCGGCCCCTCCCTCCCCTCTCCTCCCCCCACCTCGCCTCGCCTCCCCCCTCCGGGCCGGGCAGGAGGATGCGGGGGGGAAGCGGGCGCGGCTCGGCTCCTCCTCGCCCCGCCGCCGTCGGGCGGCACCGCGGAGCATCCTGAGCCCCGCACGGAGCAGCAGCAGCAGTGGCAGCCGCACCTCCCGCCCTTCTCCTCCTCCACCTCCTCCCCGCCTCGCATCGCTCCTCCCGCCGCCGTCCCCGCCGCGGCAGCCGGGCCCGGGGCCGCCCCGGTGCCGAGCGCTCGGCGGCCGCCCGGTCGGCCGGACGATGTGGGTTGCTGCCGTCGGGGAGAGCCGGTACCGGGGCAGAGGCGGCGAGCAGGGCAGGGGAAGCTGCGCCAGCCATGGCGCTGTGAGCCTGGGGTGCCGAGCTGCGGCGATGTGAGCCCGCACTCGCGGTCGGGCGCTTCTTTTTTTTTTTTTTTTTTTTTTAAATTTAATTTTTTCTCTTCCTTCTTTTTAATTTGTTTGCTGGCCTGCTGCTTTTTCCTGTGGCTGCTTTTTCCTTCCCCTCCCGCCCTCTCTGAGAGTGGGTAGGGGGGGAGAGGAGAAAGAGGAGTGGGAACAGAAATGCAGCTCGGCTCTCCCTGAGCCCGGCCGCGGAGCCGCGTCCATGTGCGCGCCCTGCCGCGCAGCGCCTCGGAGCCACCGCGCTGGGGCCGGGGCTGCCCGCGGGCCGGGGGGTCTCTGACTCATCCCACAGCCCCTCGCCGGAGGGCGGCCGGAGGGAGGAAGCGCCGCCGCCTGCGCCCGGGCGGAGCGGAGCGGCACCGCGCCGCAGGGACCGGCGGATCCTCCGCGTCCCCCTAGCCTTTGGACACAGCGGACCTTCGCCAGCGGGGCGGCCGCTCCCGGATCTACGCGGCGCTGCCAGCCCGGCCGGGGGTCTCGCCGACGGCCGCCCGCGCCGAGATTTGCGCTCCCCGGGGACGGACCCATGGGCGGCGGGGTCCGGCGTCCAGCCATGGTTGTTAGCCCGGGCGCCCTGCTCCGCCTGGCCGGCTGAGCCCTCCCCGGCGCCGGGACTCGGGGCTGCAGCGCGTTAAGCGAGTCGTCCCCGGTCCCCGCGGGGCGCGGCGGCGGCTCGGCCCCAGCGCGCCCGGGCGGCGCACCCCGGAGCGGAGCGGCGCGGGGGGCCCATGAGCGGCGATGGCAGCGGCTATCGCCAGCTCGCTGATCCGGCAGAAGCGGCAAGCGAGGGAGTCCAACAGCGACCGGGTGTCCGCCTCCAAGCGCCGCTCCAGCCCCAGCAAGGACGGGCGCTCCCTATGCGAGAGGCACGTCCTGGGGGTCTTCAGCAAAGTGCGCTTCTGCAGCGGCAGGAAAAGGCCGGTGAGGAGGAGACCGGGTGAGTACGGCGGGCCGGGGCCATGGGAACCCGCTCCGCGGAGGGGACAGCCCCGGACCGCCGGGATGGCTGCCCCGGGGCGCTCCCGGCACCGCCGGGTACCGACTGGGGACGAAGCTTGCTCCGCGCTCAACTTCGGCCTGGGTCCTGGAGGATGTCCTCCCCCGGTCTGGCGGGATGGGTGGGCAGCGACCTGCCGCTAGCATCCCTCCRCCACTGTCCGGAGCGTGAGCACAGCGGGTCCTCGGGCGGGAGTGACCTAGAGGCTTCATCCGTGCGAGCTTCACCCAGAATTGTATTTTTCCACTTCCTTGTAGATAAGTTTTTTAAACGGTCTCTTATTTTCTGCATAGAGACAAGGAAATCGATAAGCTGAGGATCAGTTAAAATTGTGGCCATTTGATAACTAAATCCATCAAGTGCTACTTCACAAGCAGAGTTGCATAGGGAATTTTATTAGCTTAGAAAGCTTTCTCGATGGCAGCAGCACGACAATTACACCTGATACTGAGCTTGCAAGGACCTAGAAATGCTCTTTAGGGCGGTCCTTTTTTTCTTTCTTTCCTTTATTCTTTTGTGCATGTGTGTGCTCAGTCTTGGTTCCTTGTGAAGAACTTTGCCCTAGTGTACACACTGCGCACATTCCCACGATGAAGTCCCACCACCCASAGTTTCAGTTCTGAGCATTGCTTTGTGCTCTCAGCTGTCCTTGGTAGGCGTGAGAACTCAGCACCTGGCAAGAATAGGCCCTCCATGATTTCTGAGTGGAATTATGATTTATGTCTTGCTTTATTTTTTTCACTGCTATAAATTACCATAAAGGTAAGAAAACAGAAATTGGTTTGAGAAGCTGCTGTGAAAATGTAGTTTTCTCAGGTGTTCTTCAGTATAATGGTTAAAAAAGAGAGATACTCGTTCACTCGSGCGTTCAGGATGTACCATCAACCTGTGTAACCCTCTCATGTTTTCCATATACATTAATATTGTGTTTGTTGATTAATCTCTTCATGGGGCCCCTTCTCCACATCTGAGGTCTGTTGGTAATGACTCTCCATCAAGGTGTCAGAGGTAACGAAGGCTTCTCTTCTGGTCTGTAGACTGAGGTACATSTACTCATCTGAGCAAGGGAAGGAAATGGGGCAAGGCCTCTCACCATAGAAGGCCACTTCTGTCAACACTTGTCGACAAAGGGGAAAGAGTAATTACTCTGGATTGCTGTCAGCACCCCTGATTCCCAGGCTGTGGGGCAGGGACCATATTTAGCAGAATGTTTCAAGGCATTCACTGCATGCGTTAGGCTGCGAAAAGCAATTTCTGTAATGGTCTGCTTTAACGCAGTTATCAAAAGAGGCTGTAAAGTATTTAAAATATAGCATGGCTTGAAATAGTCAAAGGGAAAAAGTTGCCYGTCTTTTTTTTTTCCTACTCAAGTTATGATGAGTGGTGGTTTGCTGGACTATCCCTATATGTTAGTTAATCTGTGAGCCAAGACCAAAACACGGCTCTTGCCCAAAAAGTGTTGGCATTTTGTCTCAGGAATCACTCTTTATAGGATCAAGAATGGGAACTGAGAGTCTCACTGATGTAATCTTTTTCTATTCCTCTTTCCTCTCCATCTTAATTTGCTATTAATGCAGTCTCCTAGGGATTAAAAGGGCTGGGAAGTCCAGACCTGTTACCTAGATTTCAAAATACTTTGTCTCATTAAAGTTTGACTGACTTCCGGCAGGATGTGGTTGGGGAGGCTTTTCGTTGGTCCTACCCCAGTGCCCGCAGCTGCACAGGTCCAATTCTGCTTCCTTGGACTCAGTAAATGCCTGTGAAGAATCAATGAATTTTAAGAATTCCGTCAACTTGCATGRCCTTTCATGGTGAGGAAGGGTTTCGATAATTTACAGGCCAGAGTGATTTAAAGGAGTCTTTTTATTGACTTAGAAGAAGGATCACTGCTACTCAGTGCTGTAAAAATAGAGCTGCTCAGTCTTCAGAGCTGTCAGTCAAACCCTTGTAACCAGTACTGTATTCATTTTATAAAATTAAAGAAGTAGAGGAATTAAGTTGCTACAAAAAAATCCAGATGTCCTTTCCTAGACTGTGGGCTGAGTCTGCTTTRGTTCCCTACATCTGTCTTTTAAATAGAGATTTATTTCACTGATCCATCCTATTCCTGGTCTTGGGTGTACTGCTCAGGAGGCAGCGTGCCACAGGGATTCTGCTGCTCGGATTGTTTATTCAGGGAGTGTATTGTGCCCAGATAACTTGCTCATTGCAGAATTCAGTTTCTGCACAGAAAATGACATGCAAATMAATTGAAAGTGGTTTAAAGAAATGTGCATACATTGTGCGGTGACCCACAACCCCAGTGATTATGTGTTCTTAATGATCTGCTGGCTCAGTAGTTTGCAAGTCAGTGAAAGGAATGAGAGAAATACCCATGCTCAAAAGAGGTATAATCACAGCTGGAGATGATACAGTGCTAGGGGATCTCTCTTTACCTTTTTAAATATGACCTTGTCATATGACTATGGGGAGTAATTGTCAAAATACTTCAAATTTACGGTGTGGTTTTCATCTGTAGTACTCAACAAGCTCTACCAAGTGGAGATTTTACAGAAGGCAGGACCACTCCAGCTGTGGAGCAGTTACCTGACACAGAGACCTAATTCCCGATGCTGGAACCAGCACACCACGCTTTGGGCCCTGCTGCCGGTGAACTCAGGCTGCGGCAGTGGTGGAGCTGTAGCTTGCACCATTACACAAATATAACTGTGATGGTGGTTCATGTACTCTTTGCTTCTGTAAAGTAACTGTCTGAGCTTACATCAATTAAGTGGTTTTAATATGTGACTCAAACAGTGCTGTAACTAAAATATTCAGTAAAGACGTGGGTGAGCAGAGGTACTTGGCACTGGTTGGCACCTTGTGCTCCTCTTTGCAGCCTGTGTGAAGTGAGAGTGACATACTGCTGCTCTCGTATGGGAAGGGAGAATTTGCACCCCGTAGCAGTTGAGTCTCGCATACTGGGCATGAGTAGTCACAGGTTTTGGCAAGCAATGGGGAACCAGATCCATGCAGGGATATCTTGTATAATCAAAGCTATCAGCTCCTAGGGAAAACAGACTGCAGGAACATCTCATTTGTTGGTKGCAATAGGGACTGTGTTGTAAAATGAGAACTAGTTTTGTCTGTCTTTTCAATGGGCAAAGGCAGCTGTCTCACATGCTCTGTTCTTTTATAGCTCTTGCATGTGTTTGGCTCCAAGATGACTTACCAGTTTAAGATAGGCCAAATAAGGACACTGAGTGCTGTGGACTAAGCTGAACATTTGGACACATGGGCTTAATCCCATTATTGTGAGTTAATACAGGTCATTTGCTGCAATTGTACATCTATAAATTACATATTTTGCTCTGAACCATAGTGAGTTAATAGAGGATGCAAAAGACATTACTGTATGGCATGGCTTGTTGGTGCAGGTTCAAGAGGTGGATTCTTCCTCAGGGACTGCTGGATCCAAGAGTAGAATGCAGAAGACTAGACAAGCAGCTCTCTCCACATGACTTCTCCAACAAAGTAATTTCATCCCATTTGTGGCTGAATTAAAGCATCCAAGCACATCCCTTCTTCAGCTGTTTTGCAACAGTCTGTAAAGCCTGGGCTGGTGGGTCCAGCTTGTTTGTGAAAGCTGTCACTGTTGCTTCACTGACCATCTTCTCAGTCAGAGCTCGCCCTGGAGAGCTGGGATAGAGGTGGCTTTCCATCGTGCCATGGCCACTGAGCAGCAAAGCTGAGGAGTGTGGCAGCCTTGCACAAAGGAAAGCAGGCTGGAGCATCAGGCACGGTATCTGTGGGGGTTGGGAGAAATTTTATGAGAGTGAAGCCCACTGAAAGGGTGTTAATACTTGGCGAAATCATGTTTGAGTTGAGGCAGCTTTGGGTCAGGTGATGCCAGGCACTGAGTAGCATTGTCTGAGTCCCCTCAGATGTTGCTTCTGTAGATGAATTTCCAGCTCAGAATGCAGAGCTCGGACTCAAACAGGTTTTTCACCCCAGGAAAAAAAATAGAATTGTGTTATTGTGTTTTTTAATTCCCTTCCCCCAACCCCCCCCAATCTGATACCTATTTTGTGCTCCTCCAGGGAAAGGATGCTTTTCCTTAAGGAGATCTAAAGGCTTCTGCCAAAGTGAAGGAAATGGCTTGCACATAGAAAAAAGGGAGTAACCTAAACCATATTTTTGCTTTGTCGTATTTCTCATTTTGAATAGTAAATAGAGATTTGGAACTTAAAATATGTGGATGTAGATATTTTTGCAGCAGTRTAAGTAAAATACAAGAGCAACTTTAGTTGAAGGACATGGAAGGACTTTGTTCATTCAGAGTTTCATTTAAAACATTTGAGAAGTCTGTCATCTGCAAGCTGTTAAATTCCCCGAGTTAAATCCTGAAGTCCTTTCTGATTTCATGCAGGGTGAAAATGATGATTGAAGCTCAGGGTAAAAACCACCTTTTTAGCTCATAGTTCTTGCCTGCTTTTGTGGAGTGGTGCATCTCAGAACAACTGTAATATCTGCCCAACCTGTGGAATTTGTCCTCTCTATTGCTACTGTCCAAAAGCTGGCTRCATTACCCAGGGCATAGCTTCTCCCTGCAGGAGGATTCCATCTGGATCCTGGCACTTCTCTGGAGCGTGTCTGGGTGTGTGCCCAGCCAAGGGGGGGTTCATCACACTCCTCTGCAGAATTCGGTGCTGTGTTCCGTATCTAAGAAGTGGCTGATGGGAACGGAAATGGCTGGAAATGTGGCATCGGCTGGACAGCAAGAGTTCGTAGAAGTGCTAGCTGAGATGAGGGCATGGATGCCAAGTCTCCAGCCAGACGCGAGCCTAGATAACACCAAGGGGAAGGGCACAGCCCTGAGGGCGTGCCTCCTTCCTTGGCTGGGGCAGTCTGTCGCTGWGGTCTGCCGGCGGTGCTTTAAGCTCCTTCTGCACCCGCCGGCGCTAATGAATGCCAAAATAATCAGGAGGGAGGAAGAGGCTCCCTCCTGCTCACGACAGCTCGGCAGATGGGTTTCATTTTATCCACTTGATCCCTGGGGGTGGTATCGCACACATTCGTGACTTGCAGATGTGGTGACTGTCGTGGTGCACGGCTGTGCTCGGTTGCTGGGGGRGCTGGATAGCAACTCTCAGTCTGTAAAATGTGGGGAAGAGCTGCAGGTTYCTGGCTTTCTCCAGAGCATGGAAAGCTCAGCTGCCAGCCTGCTTCACAATACAGCTTATGGGCGAGCATGTCAGTCAGTAAGCCTCTTCGTACTAGTTCTGGACTGAGTATGGTTGATGCCAAGAAAATCCGTGGAAGTCATCCAAACTCTGAGAGGGATGGATATCTTCTGTCCCCATGGCCTCGGGGGTGGCTCTGCTTGTGAGAGCAGTGGAAATCGTTAGCCAGCAGAGGCTCACCATTACAGCAATACAAATGATTGATTCCTCCATCACCAGCCAAATGGAAAGTCAGGGCAAAAAGAAGTTCATGAGTGATTATTTTCCCTTCCCATAAAAAATCCATATAAATCAGTTTATCATTGATTGATACAACTGGGGTTTTTKGGGGGGGGAAGGTGCAATTTCATTTGGAAGATATTTATACATGTATTTTTCTTTAACTTTCAAGTATTCTTCTAAATAAAGTGTTCCTTTGAAATACAAACCCAAAAGCTTGAATTTCAAAAAAATACCAGAATAGAGGCAAGATTTTCTTCCTTCTTTCCTTGCTTTGCTCAATTCAGCACAAATTTAGAATAATTCCAGTAGACCAGATACTGCATATTTTAGCAGATAAGCTRTCTAGTAACCAAAACAATCATCAGCTTGACTTGGGCAGTGTGGAGAGCAGAGCTGCTGTGGAAGCTGACGAGGCTCTTTGAGAGACAGACATAATCATGAGTCTCACTGTGGTGGGGAGCAAGTGCAAACGCACTTGGCCTTATCTGCTTTCCTTCTTTCCCCTCCCCAAACGGGAATACCATGAACTCCCAGAGAGCACGGTGGCCAGGTAGGCGTTTGTTCCATTTGATCCTTCCTTCTGAACAGTCATGTGCACATTATTTCTGGGATTTTTCTACTCCTGCACAGTTGAAACCAAGCTGTGATTTGTTATTGTTGTTATTAAAATCAAAGGAAGAGTTTTATCAAGCCAAACATGTATGAGATTGACATCCCCTTCATGTTTGCAAGCTCCGTGGCTTGGCAGAAGGTGTCCATGAGCACAGAAAAGAACAGGTCAGAGAAGGCAGCTCCAAAGAACTAACTTTTAAATAAAGAACTAACCATTAAATACACATGCATGTCCATATGCTCTGTGTGATATCATAGTATCATTGCCATGACAGCATCATTGTTGTGTCTTAATCTGGGATGTCTCTTGGGAGGTGACCTGTACTGAAATCATCTATGCTGTGCCTGGGCTGTGCMTGCTACAGTCTGTCAGGGAACAGTACCTTCATACTCTGTTCTCCTGTTTAATACGAGGTTCATCTCTATTCCCTAGCTAACACAATAGCCTTCATGTTAATGCATTAGCCTTTCTGAGCAGGGAGTAAGCTACTACAGCTGTTGTTTTATCTTTGCCCTGTTCTGACATGTAGCAGAATCCTGACACAACTCGGCCTTTCCAGAGGCTGGTTTTACTTTGCATCTCTATTAAAAGCTGTAGGAGAACCACAGACACACTCATGGGTGCCCCACATCC
The DNA here is from genome assembly GCA_018881555.1 of Amblyornis subalaris. Classification (NCBI taxonomy): domain Eukaryota; kingdom Metazoa; phylum Chordata; class Aves; order Passeriformes; family Ptilonorhynchidae; genus Amblyornis; species Amblyornis subalaris. Next base: position 11,686,406 of record JACAXG010000014.1, on the reverse strand, counting down.
AGCCAACACTGTCAGCAGGAACAGGGGATTTGTGCTTCGGGAGAGTCAATKCGGAGACTGAGTTTGTGCAGCGTGGTCACAGGGCTGTGGGGCTACAGCTTCTTAACAGTACTGTCTGAAAATAGCAGCTACAACACATTTCTAAAATGGTAAAGGAGAAGGCATCTTTCTTGAGAGCTGTGGAACACGACTGTGGGATTCACTGTTCAGGCAGACCACTCACTTYGGCTTTTCCAGCCCCCACGCTGCAGCTGAGACAAATAACTGCTTGTTCCAAGCTGAAATGGGGCTCTCTGACACCCTGATGGAGCTTATGTGGCTGCTGAGAAAATTCACCTGGATGCAGGCTGGCACCTGTCAGACATCTCTGCTGTCCTGTGTTCGTTCCAGAATGCCCTGGCTAAAGGTGGCAGAGGGACAAAGCGATGAGCCTGGAGGCAGGGTAGTGGCCTGAGCCCTGAACCCTTCTTGTCCAGGAGGAGCTGCTGGCTGGTTGCTGGTGTGATGAGGCTCCATGCAGCACCTGTGGGCATTTCTGCTCTCTTCCCTTTCCCCATGGGGTGGGCTGCACTGGGAGATGAAGGTTAATGCTGGAAGTGGCATCATCACAGAATGGGTCTTCGCAGCTATGTTCTATATCTGCTCTGTGGCTTTGGGTTTGTCACGAGGAGGTGATTGTGACGCTGTGCCAGGGGTCCTGCTGAGGAGATGCTGGTTCTGGCGTTGTGGTGCTCTAGGCAGAGCTCTTGAGTTTGGAGGACTGTTGAGCTCTTGTGCAGACCCTGACTTGGGTCAGGGCAAGGGGGGAGGTAGCAATAGCAGCTCCTCTCTTCTCTCAGGAGCATGTGCAGCTGTTGTACCTGAAGTTTTATGTGGAATTTTGAACGTGGAATTTTGTCCAATTCAGTCTGATTTGCATCAGTGTCCCCTCCTCCTTCAGTGTTACTGAGCACAAAAACGAGCTCTCTTTCGGGTGGGGCTTGGCTGGCACTGCCGTGTTCCTGAAGAGAAATCCTCAGCTGGAGACCTCTGACACTTGACTGGCAGCTGTGGTGAAAGGAGGGGAGCAGTTATGCTGTCACCTGCTTGTGCTCCTCGTCTTTCTTCCTGGGACCTTTTCAGCGCAATAGTCCTTGTTTGGAGTGTGACTTCGTTGATAGATGTCAGAAAATGGCTGGTTGCCTCTAATGGCAGGGACTGAACGCRAGGACGAAGATCCAGGGCTAGATACAGTCACTACAGTGTTGGAGGGCACAGAGCTTCTCCCACATCCCCCCAGCATTTGTGGAGTGCTCTGTGCATTTCTTTCTCACCTTCCCTCCAGCAGCATGCTCCTTTCAGGGGACGTGTTCCACCTATTGGACAGCTACATGCTATGAACTGGCAAAATAACCACAGAGAGGCAATGTAATTCTGTTACTTGTTCCTCATTCCTAGCTGAAACCTGATTGCAGTTACGATAAAGATAAAACCCCCCTGAAATGTTCCTTTCTTGAGGTATTTAAGCATTTTGGATTGAAATGAAGGAAGAAAAGAGCCAGGTCTTGGGGTTAATAGAACATGCTCCCTTAATTGATATTTATCTAGAATAGCATAGTTGGCCGTCCCCTCCCCTTGCTGGCTGCACAGATAGTTTCTTTGCTTAGCAGTTGCCACCCATGTTGCCTGAGCTGCCAAATAAATACATTTCATTCATTCCCCAAAGCAAAACTGTTTGCAAAAGGTCAAGTGGATGAGACTGCTGCAAATGAAGCCAGGCTGCAAAAAGCCAGTCCGCATTTTCCAGAACATTGAGAAGCAGTAGAAATTAGCAAGACACTGGTTTTGACTTCCAGGGCCCGGCTTGGGGTTGGGTTGCTGAAGGGTTCTGTGGGGACTTGAGAGCCGCTGGGCTGCAGGAGGTGCAGGGATCGGATGCTGGCGGGTGGGGGGCTTGGACATCACCTGCTCCGTAGCCAGTGCTTTCCCTGGCACAGCTCCTGTAACCGGAGCCGGTGTGAGTCCCTGGCTGCCTYTGGTATCGATCTGCAGCCGGCCCTGTGGTCATTCTCTGGTGATCGACATCGCGCTCCAGTGGGTATTTTCTGTGACAGTGGCTAAAAGGGCTGGCARAGCCTGTGGTGCAACCAGCAGTTCTCTGCTGGCTTTTACAGTGTGGTGTTGTGCTTGTCAGTACGGGCTCTGCTGCCGGTTGGCACACAGCATCCGTATTTAAACATTTCTGAACATTTGGGTTGGCTTTCTTTTTGTTTCTTTCTATGCCACTCCTACCTTCTTAGCTTTCTGAAACATTTTTCTTCTGTTTTTCTTTCTGTTTCTTCAAAAACACAGCTTTGCTTTCCATTAAATAAATTTTGTGTTCTAGAGCTACAGCCCAGTAGTAGCTTCTGAATGATTAGAAACCACCAGGTGAAGTTTGAGAACTCCTTCCTCCCTTAGCCCTCCTGGGCAGCTGGAGGAGCAGGAGCTCTGTTCAGAAACCTGTTGGAGAGGCAGATTTTGTGTTCTCACTCCATCTGCACTGTGTCATCCTCAGCACATGCATCCCTGGAGAGGGAGCTTGCTGATTTCAACTCTCCTGAGGCACAGTCGGGTGGCAGGTGAACCTGCCCATCTTGCTGGAGTCCTTGGGGTTGCCTGATACCAGAAATGACGTGTTTGTACTGAGAGATGAGCAATAAAACATCATTGTTATTTAAAACAGAGCTTTAGATGGAACGAAGTGGATGATGGCTTTCGCACACCCTGGAGTGTTTTCATTAGTTTGAAGGGAACCTTTGGCTCTGATGGAAAATTAAAATCATTATGCAGATTAAAAAAGGTGTATTTTCACAAAGCAAAAGGAAAGAACTTTGAGTCACATGGTGAAGTCTTGGCCATTTTTAGCATGATCTTGCTCTTTGAAGTATAATGTTTCAGACCACAGTGGCACAAGCAGCACATTTTCATTATGCATTCGGGTGTTGTGTAAGATTTGTKGAAATTTAGTAACATCATAATTTTGAGTCAAAAATGCTTCCGAACTGCTACAGGAATGCTTAAGCTGCATTAATGTAATGAGCAAAAAAAATTCTTGTAATACAACCTGACCGATTCAAGCTTTAATTTTTTCCACGTCACAGGCTCATTACCGGTTAAATAAAGAAGTKTCACATGCTCATCCCATTGGAAAATGCTGTGAGATTGCATGAGGAATACTGTAGCAAAAGAGGATGTTATCACTCGGGGCTATTTAAAGCTTGCAGAATGACACTGGGACCCAAATTTTACCCTGAATTGCCATCCAGTGATTACCTAGGGCACTTCTGTGAGCCTGGTAGGACCAGGTACCCTCCCCGAGACTGATGGCATCTGGAGTGATTAATTTCTGCTTAGTGCTTGTTCATAGTATGTTCTGTCCATTTTCTTTTTTAATGGATTTACTTTTCTAGGCGTTCAGAGCAGGGTGGGAGATTGATGTAGTTGTTTCCATAGTGTGTTTTGTTTGTGTGAGGGGCTTCTTGGTGTTTCTGCAGTATTTCAGGCCTGTTGGATTGATGGGGGAAGTGGAGAGATTTAGCATCTGAGAATAGCATAAATCCCAGCACTGTGGCAGGTCTGAACAGCAGGGATGGTGTCTGCTCTGCTCATGTGAGCACTATTAGTGATGGGGTGCCTTGCATGGAGCACTTCAAGGCGAGGGGAGCTGGGGACTCTATGGTGGAGACCTTCAAAAACTTGGGGTGCAGAATGTGATAATGCCACCAAGTCATGGTCACCCAGTAGCAGAGCTGAAAGGGACCCCCAGTATTAATTAGTCCAGCCTCAGTCCTACACTGACTCCAGATGTGCATTCTTCAGAAGGATATGTTTAAACTTGTTTTTTACATCCTCCCACAGAGTAAATTCTACATAGAATATCTGAATAGCCAAACCAAATCTTTGTAGGAAACCAGGAAGAAATTTGCTTAACTAACAGTGAAGAAGTTTTATGTTGCATGTTGGAGTCAAGAAAACAAAACAAAGTCTTCAAGGCACTGCCACAACATTCCCCAGGATTTCTGACCCATCAAACAAGTCCTTAGGATGAGTCTGACATGTAGCTCTTTAAGAAACCCTCTCTCTGGGAAACTGCAGGCTGAGATGCTGCAAGCATGGCAGGAGGGCAGAGCTGCTTTTCAGTTTTTCCCTCCTGCCAGCTCCAGGCAGCAAAGCCCAGCAAGCAGCTTCTCCAGACATCTCCTGAGCTTGCCTTTCCACCTCTCTTGGGATAACATAACTGTGTCCCCTTCTTCTCTGGTATGAGCTTTGGGCTCAGCCATCCCGAAAGCTCTGCTGTGTGGGTGTTCCATTTGTTAAATCTTCACGCAGCTCTTGAGCTCCAGTTGCTGGCATGGGGAAAGTCTGGATTTTGCTGCTGATGTTTCCCCTCTGTGGGTGTCGGCTCAGGAGCTGGCACAGCCCACAGGGCCAGGCAGAAGCCTCCGGGAAGGGGCACACGCTTGGTTGGTTCATGAGACGCGTCTGCACCCAAATGAAATGTGCTCAGTGACTGTGGGCTCCCACATAATATTTATGCTATCCTCTGTTTCACTCTTGGTGAATATGCTGTAATTTTGGCTAATTACACAATATGTCAGGAATAATTGCAGGGTGTTCCTCAAAATAAATAATACATCTTGTATGCTCTGCTATCCATACTTATGAGCAAGCTTTAACCTTCAGTAGCCACGGAATTGACTGTGCTGGAAAACGACAGCTTAGGAGCTGTAGCTACAACTTCTTTTCCATTAAATTTCTCATTTTTTTAATTCCTTTACCTGAAAAAGCTCACCGTGCATAAATTCTGGAACAGTGCTACATCTCTTCTGTATGTCTTTTTTTCCTGCCTGGCTTTGGTTTTATCATCAGAGCTCAAGTCAATACAGGTGTAGAAAATTGCTCTTGAAAGGGAAATGTTTTGAAATTTTGTCTGCTGCTAAAACACACTGGATCAACAAAGCAACATAAACTGCATCCTGGGGGAGGCAAAGACAAACCCAGGAGTGTAACTGTATGAAGAATTGATTTTTTTAGTTCTCTGGTCAAATAAARGAAGTTTCTGGGGAGAAGAGGACTCAGATCCGATGCAATATTTCATTGTACTTAAAATGAAACTTTGGATTTAATCTCTGGCTCCTTTAACTTCTTTTTTCATTAAATTTCCAAAGAAAATGTGTCAAAAGAAAAAAAAGAAAACTTGCACTCTTTTCAGATCTCCGTTTTGTTTCTGTTAGTGAGGTGGAGTTTGTGTATAGCTTTAGCTACTCTTACTCTGAACGTTCCAGCAAGATGTTCAGCTAGACAGTTTCACCCAGGGGTGGTCAGCAATTCTGTGCCAACATACCAGATGGCAGCTGGGCTATCAGTTCTCATCCACTTGCTGTCCCAGTGTTTCACCTGCAGTGGTCTTGGGGTTCCTCTTTGGGCCCCGCAGTGCTGGTGATGGCTGTGTTGTTCCYGGTGTTTGTGCAGAGTGGGTAGCTCATGTGTCATGTACATGAGTTTGGCGTTTGCCTTCTAGGAGAACTCATCCACCACTTTGTACCTCTTTATCCTTGAGCCGTTGACCTTAGGTGGCTGTCACATGGGATCCAGATCGTGGAGAGTGGGTGAGCTGCAGGGTGACTTCGCTACGTTCTGACGTCCATAGGYTGTGCTAAGACCATCCACAGACATGCAGCAGTGATTCCATGTGGCACCCCAATTTTCAATCCTTTATATGACTAATTTCTTTGCCCCTTACCTCAGACTTGTACTAACGTTCGTGTAAAGCTGATTCCGTGGATATGGGAGAGCCTGCATAAATGCCAGGGACGTGCAGTCACATCATTTGCACCTACTCTGCAAGTGAGAAATAAGACTTCCTTGGAGGGACTCATCTTTGTAAGAGCAAAGCAGGCATCGTGGAGGGGTGCAGGCAGGCAGCTGTGTTCCATGCTGGAGAGCTAATTACCATTCCTCCTTGCAGGTGCCAGCACAGGAAAGGAAATCACTTCTTTGGATGCTCTTTTTGCCTAGAAGGTGCCATTCTGCTCCAGTGACTCACTGACGGTGACGGGAGGCGATTGCTTTGATGGGGGCTGTCATCAGCTTGAGCCCATCATCCCTCTGAGTTAGGGAAATGTCATTTTTGGAAGTATGTCCTTCAGACAGAAAGGCCATCCCTGTCAGCGCAGCCTGTTATTTCATGTAATGCATCCTGCAAACACCAGTTGTTTTTCTGTAGTTATTAGCCCTGGGTGGAGATCTGCACTTGAGATGAGTAAATGCATGAGTGTGCCATGCAGCCCCGTTGTCCCAGAGCCATTTTCTTCTCCAAATGAATGCTCTGTAATTGGAGGGTGACACTAACCCTGTAATCATGTTACACTGAAGCTGGGTATGGCCTTCATTCTGCATCATTGGGAAAGGAGCTGGGATCAACTTTTTGGTGCCCCCAAAACCATAGACCTCATGAGCAAACATTGATGTTAGTCAGTCTGTTTACATCTCTCCATCCTACTCACAGGCTGGGTGACGTGCCTGTGTGCTAAGCCAAATGGCTGCATCTAAACTGAAGGTGTTTGTGGCAGCTTTGCAAGATGGGGTTGGATGGCTGGCTTTGGTACAGAGACCCCTAATGCTTTGGCAGCCACTGTTGCCCACCATGACCGCACCTCTGTGCAAGCAGCCTGAGGAAATGTCCAAATAAACACAAATGCTCACCTATGTCACTCACTTCCCTTGGCTCTGCAGTTCTTTTGGCGTCTCCCTGCCTGTTATCAGGATGCTACAGGCAGCATTGCCCAGTCCGTCCTGGCCGCTTGTTCGCAGGCTTCCTCGAGGGGTGTATGTACTTCAGCTCCAAACAGTTTTGCTGAGTTTAGCCACAGAAACTGGAAAATACCGTGGGGCTGGGAAATAAATGCCTTGCCTCTTCCTGTGCATTTATGTGCACTGACTCCTGTGGGAGCTGAAAATGCTCAGCACTTTGCAGCAGGATTTCCCACCTTCGCACCTGAGTGACACACTTGGAGCATCCTCCAGGATCCCTGTGTGTGGCTCACGGTGCTTCCACCTGCCTCCGTGCGTGACTCACTGCAGGTGCAGCCACAGCCAGCCACGTGCAGCATCTGCTGAAGGCTTACAGCGTGGTCACTGCGTGGGAGAATTGGTCAAGGTGTTTGGCCAGAGGAAGCACAGCCCAAGTCTTCAAGGGCAGCAGCTCCTGTCACAGCTGCAAGCGTTGTTATTCCTGAGCTTCCCGGTTTGGGTGGGTTCAGTGAATCATTGTAGTGAGGTGAGCTATTAAACTTATGTCGACAGTGATGCATTTAATTTGAGACAGCCACTTACTTCATCTTAACTCCAAACACCCTGGAGAACTTGGCAGCTCCTGGCTAGGAAAAAAACTCCAACATTTATATCCCTCAGCTTTTCATCCCCAAGTTCTGTGCTGATGCCTGTCACCGTAGTAATCTGCATGGAGCTTGCTGATTTTCGTGCTGATTTATTACAAGGCTTCATTAATACTGTACTGCCGAAGGAGGGATTTCGGTGCCCTTCTCTGCCTGCATGTGTTTGCAGAATTTGGCTTATCGAGCATTCTGGAACCCATCCTTTTCAGGGGAGGGGAACTGCAGTTTCTGCGGTGGCACTTAAAATGCGGAGTTAATCTAAGTAAATTAGGAGCAGTTTATGCTCTGACTTGCATGCTGGGCTTGGTGTGCTAAGGATTTGAGTGCTGGTTAGGTGAGTCATAAATCAACCTCCCATTATGACAGCTGCAGCCCAAATGGGGGAAAATAAGAATAATGGAATGTGTAAATTCSAGGCTAAAATGCTTAATTGCAATAAACAAATGTTTGAAGAACGTTTAGGTGAAATATGCTCCTGAGATGTATTACAGTTCCCCTGTTCGCAGTCACATCCTCAGCAAAACTGTTGCACAGACGCACAGGGGAGTCAGCAGCGTGCTGAGCCGTGGTTCAGGTCGGAGCTGGAGATGCTTTCTCCCTTGCCAGACCGATGTCCTTAGGAGGTGCCAGAGGGACTGTTCTGGGAGCCTGCTGCTGGCATCTCTCACAGCCTGGCTGTGTTAAGACCACGCAGAGGCATTGAGCTGCAGTAAAAAAGAGCAAACAAATGGGCAAGTCTCCTGTGGAAATCCCGCAGTAGGTGCCTTCCTTCTACCTTCTCGCAGGTTGCTGGATAGAAAATGGCTGCTTCCCATCTGAGCTTGCAGAGTCCTCTGTTGTTTGACAGCTCATTGTGCAGAGAACAGTAATCCCAAGAGCTTCAGAGTTTATGCCATAACCCACACCAAATACCACTGGCACCTAGCACAGTAACTTCTGGAGTAGATTGAGAAGCAGTTCTGCACCAGTAACCTCAAGTGGAGACTTGCCTGCCAACCAAGAGCATTGCTGTGAGTTGCAAGAATCCTTGGAGCCAGTGGCTCAAATCTCTGAAAGGTCACTAAGCCCTTCATCTTTTTTAAGAGTTGAGTGAAAAGTGGCTCCTCCAAGTTCTGTGCCAGTGACTTGGAGAATTCAGATTAAGGTGACTTCTGTGAGTATGGTTGTGTTGAGTCCCTTTATAATTCCCAGCCCAAGGCAAAGTGGGGTCTGGCATGCTGCAGCCTCAGGTCATTGTGTTGCTGTAATAAGGGACTTTCTGTGAATTGCAAAAAATGAGGCCATAGCAGACTGCCTTCCATAGTGGAGTTGCAGCTGGAAGTTGGTGTTGTGCCCTATCCTTTGGTCCTCCAGARCCCAGGGTTTAGATCAAAGTGAGCTACCCTACAGTGGTGATAGGAGTGTAGGGTTCCTCCCCTGGGGGTTTATTGCTGCTGCTTTGCTGATCGGAATAGGCAAGTGTTGGTGACCTCAGTGGGGCTTTGTTAAAATGCTGCACCAATGCATAACCTCATAGCTCCTCTCTGCATTAAGGGGAATTATTATACTTGTGTGTTCTTCATTTTCCAGTTAAGGGGTGAGTTCCTTATTCACCTTAAATAAGGAGAACTAAATGAAAAGGTCATTAAACAGTGATATTTCTGTCAGTGCTCTTGCTCTTTTCCCCATAGCACACAGCAGATATCTTCAGCAATGCCTGCAGTTTGAGGGTGAGGGACATGATGCTGCAGAATAGCTGATTTGGCCTTGATCCTGTGGCCTTCAGTGAGCGTGTCTCTGGAGATCAAACAAAGTACATGTGAGCACCCTGCAACTATCATGTCCTTGGCAAGCCCCAGGAGAATGAAGATCACTGTGTAGCTGTATAATAAGGCAGGAAGCACAGCAGCTCGTGGTGAACTGAGATGACTTTAAGGCTCAGCAGCAGGACAGCAGAAGTGAATAATGGCAGCATCACATTACCATTTAAGTAGAGACAAGAAGATCAGCAGGCAGATCATGATTTAGTTAGCCTCAGTTGTGCCAAAGGGCTCAGAAAGTTAAAAGCAGGGCAGGCAGAAGTGGTGAGTTTGGCCTGTGGAAAGTGAAAATCCAAGCAGGATGCCCTTGAGGGGATGTTCAGTGAGTTGTCAGTGGAAGACTGCTCGGAGAAGGGTCGTTAGGTGACAGCTGTGTCTTCACCGTAGGGAAAGTGCCCAGTGTGACAGATGCTGCAGACTAGGAGAGTTACAGCTTAGCTCTTGCGCTGTGTTACTGTTCTGTTCTGCACTCTGAGGTCCCCATTGTGGATGCTTCCTGAGCATGATCTTCCCTTGCATCTTCTGGAATTGCCACATTTGAAGGTGTTGATTGTACTGCATCTGCATGAGGAGAGGGTCCACTGAATTTTCTCCAGTACTCCCTGCCCTCAACAGCTGTATATGAGCAACTAGAACAGGATCTTTAAAGTAAGCATCCTGAAGTATAGCAGTATTGCTTATAAAAGAGGGATAAAAATGTCCCTTTGCATATTGCATGGAAAACCTGGTAGTGCAGGGTCTGCACTGGGAGTACAAGCTGCGTGGAAATCTCTTCTGTTCAGTCAGTAGTTCAGGATTAAGGCAGCAAGAACGTCTTTCTTAAATCCATTCTGAAGTGCTTGACTTTGCATTTAGGGAGACGCTTAAGTTGGTGCTGAAGTCTTGTCCACGTTAGTTCGGTTCCATTTCTGCAGGGAAAGCTGCTTCTACAGCAAAACAGAAGCACACACAGAGGAGCCTGAGTGGGAGGAATAGGTTTATCCCAAGTGTGTTATGCGGTATTGCGCCTTTAAAAGCAAGAGGATTTCAGTCCCCTTTGCTGTACAAGGCTGAGGTTAGAGAGTAGATTTAAGTTTGATTTGTGGTAAATTCTATGAATTATAGGAAGAAAATGCTCATAGAAGGGTTTTTGCTTATCTGTGCTTCAATTTTTTTTTCTTTATTTTATGGTTTGCTTCTTATTGATTATAACCTGGAGCAGTATCATTGAGGGAAGTATAAACAAATGGAAGTATGAAGGTTGTGGAGTTTTATTGTATTTTTTTCCCCTCAGTGCTCCAATAAGCACTGTCAATATTGCCTGTTGGGGAGGGTAGTTCTCGTTTTATTGCAAAACTGAAAAGTTCTCAGTCTATTTCATTGTCTTTCTGTTCTGACTTACCAGGGTGTCTCAGCATCCTTAATTGACAAGGAGACTTACTGGTTTTGAGGTTTTTTTGTATAAACTGAGGTTTTCTGCACAACTGCTGCAGCATAAGGGCTAGCAATGCTGGAAGACTCCGATAAAATTGCTCTGTAGATGGAAAGAAGTGATGTTAAAATATATGATATGACAAAAGTAGGTCTCTTAAAAGTCACGTGCTGCATTTTGCCTCTGGGCTAGCAGGAAAGTTCCTGTCCTGTGATGGTACAGTTCTCTCTTCAGGTAATAATTCCATAGTGAGAGAGAAAGATGGGTAAATATTTGTTGTGCTTTAAAAGTTGCCTTCACCTAAAATTTTGTTCATAGGCCTTCCAGCCACACTGCTTTCTGTATTGAATGGCAAATCCCAGTACCTCACTTTATGCCCAGACATAAGACACGAGGTTCCCTGGTGGGAAGCAGCCACTCCAGCAGCTGTTGTCATGTGTGTACCTGTTTGTGTTTGAGCTGGTCCCTTTGCAGTCACTGGAGAGATGCAGGTGGTTTCGGGATCCTATGGAACTGGCCTGGCTATAGCCTATTGGGTTTTGAGATGCAAAGAGAGACCAGTTCAGGTGAAGAGAAGGCTGTGCTGTGTGAGACAAATCACCCATTGCCCAGGCAACTCCCCAACCCTCCTTGTGTTATAGGACAGAACTCGGTGCTGGCTGTGCACCTTTCTGCACTGCTGCTGTGTTTAGTTCAGGTTGGTACCCAAAGGGGCAGCTGCTCACCAGACTTTCTCTCCTGTAGAAAGAGGCCCACGGAAATGCAGAAACCGGGAAGGAGAGACCTGTGTGTTTGCAAAGTGCTCTCTGATTCTTCGGTGTCTGGAAGAGGCATTTGTTTGCTGGTGCTACAGGCAAATGAGTCTGGGCAGGGATGTTCCTGCAGAAGAGGATCTGTGCACTGAGGAGAGACAGGAGCTCTGCTGCTGTCAGACCGAGTTAGGGCCAGGAGGAATGTGGGTTTGGGTATGGCTGAGAACTCTGCTTCACTCCCTTTGAGTTTTACTTTTAAGTTTGGGTGTGAGCCTCAAAGTTCAGCAAAACCAGGTCATGTAAGACAAGATTTCTCCTCCAATCTGTCCCTAGACAGGCATTGACTCAGAAAAGGCTGGCATTATGAGGAGGGCAGTTGTTAAAGCTGACCAGGTGTTCATGTCAGGTCAGTAACAGAAAGGGACCCTGGGGCTTTACCCTGTATTTACTAGGGTGATAAAGCCCTCTGGTGCAACAGTGTTTGCATCTGTAGCAAAGATGCAAGGAAACATCAGGGGACCTTGGGTGATGTTCTGAGAAACTCTAAAAATGTCATAAAGTTCTTAATAATAAGCAGTTTTGGTCAATGTTTTACATGGTAGGCTATTTAGTGAAAGTGGGAGAGATTTGCATGTTCCAAAATGATTGGCATGGTTGAAGTGTAGTTTGCACCCCAAAGAAGGAGGAAAACGTATTTTATCCTGTAGCTAAATCATCTTCCCAAGAAAAGAGACAAGATCAGGGTTGTTTTCTATCTCCGCTCCTCTTGACAGAGCTTTAAGACAAGATCTCCCCCCTTCCCCAGCACACAGAAAGCCTCAGACTGCAGGAGCATCTTCTAAATGTCTCCTCCTGGGAGCTCTTCCATTTTGTGCAAAGTACTTAAACATTAAAATTTAACCAGCGAGTAAAATTGAGGCTAAGATTCATTCAGGGACTCAAAGGTAGGTGTCTCATATCAGAGTGCCTATTAGTGCCTTTACTATTGTGGTATTAGATAAAAGGGAGGAAGGGGACAGACTTGAGGAGGGTGGTGCAGTCTTCTGTGCCTGAGAATACAGCTTTTCATTTCCTCTAGCTGTAACGTGCTTTTCTAATGAAAAGCAAGTTAAATCAAGCTTCTGCATTCACCAAAATGGATAATTCATTTAGGTAAGAAGAATGAGCTGAGTGTTTTGCTAAGTGTCATTTTGACATGTATTGGCTTGACCAACACTATCTCTTAGTAGGTGACCAGTACAGTTGTATTTATTTACTGCCCCAGTGTTGAGTCTTCCTGGGAGAAAGCCTGGCTGCAGCCTACAACACTCGTCGTGCTGAAATCACTTCTTTTTAAGGCAGCATAGAAACCAGCTGATACTGATTTATTCAGTGGCTTTTGTAGCTGTGAGGAGGTACCTGACTCTCCCCCGGCTGGTGGAGGGGTTGCTGAAGCTGGAATCCTCTGCACCTGCAGCCTGTCTGCATCAGAGGTCCCCCTGCTGCCGCGGGGGGGTTGCGAGTGCGGGAGAGCAGGGCGAGGGTTCCCCGAAGGGGWGCCGTGCGGCGGTGCAGCGAGAGCGGGGCTCCTGATGGCAACACCTCTCACACAACGTGACCGTGGTTATGTAACGACCATGGCTTATTAAACAGCCTCACTAGAGGCATGAAAGGCGGGAGCCTGACGAGATTTCGGTATGCTACGCTGGATTCTTTCCTGTCCATTGAGCCAGCAGTAGCTAGGTCTTATTTATTTAGTTTTGGTGGGTGGTCACGTAAAACCCCAACCTCCTGTCACACAAGGAGGATCTCCTCCATCCAGCGAGTGTGGCTGCTCACATGCAGCCAGCTCCCTTTCCAGCAGCAATGCCTCTGACAGATTTTTAGACTTGCATGATTACAGCTGGATTTATTTTTGACCACTTAGTTTGTGTTTGATCAGTTGGGCAGCAGGGGGACTGGTGGTAAAGCTGCACACCTCTGTCATGTGAAGTTCAAATTGGTTTTGCTTCTTTCCTGTTTTCCCCTTCAGTAGGAAGGTATAAAATATTGTAGAGGCAATAGGGAAGCCCCAGCCAGGGCATGGCTGGCTCATGATACACCGGGGCCGGGAAAGGACCCTGCTGGAGACAAAGATTCTGATCTCCCAGAGGGTGTGGCAGATGTTATGGGAGGGGGGGAACATGCAGCATTTTAGAACAGAGGTGGTTTACGGTGCCCTTAATGCTTCACGGGTCAGTTGTGGAGGTGTCTTGTGCCTGTTCTCTTTGGAATGTTGCTCTCTGAGTCCCACACAGTTGGATTCACATGCAGCCTCATTCGGCACTCGGTTGCCCTGGGTTTGCACCACTGTAATACCAGTGATTTAAATAAATGGTTTTCGTTGGCATGAAACTGGGACTGCATGATAGTGAATCACCCATACAAAAAGCAAGGTAGTTGGCTTCACAGGCAGAATAAGAAACAATGGGTACATACTTTGCAACAGTGCTAGCAAATATTCTTGTGAACAAGTGGCATATTCCAAATACACAAACTGTCTAAAGATTTCCATTTGGTAGATAACTTTCAGTGAACTGATGTTCCATAATCTGTTTCTGCTGCACCAAGTATGCATTRCATTTTGCCTGCTCATCTGATCTCAATTTTATTTGCCTGTATGTCTGTGTATATATGAATATTTAACAACTGTGCTTGAAAGGAATCACTAAAAGCAGTGTTACCTGCCAAGCACTTCTACCTTTACTCGGGGTTTAATGGGTGGACAAGCAAATTGGGTCTCGTACTACTTGGTATATCTGGTAATAATTATTATTTTTATTTTGCAGAACCCCAGCTGAAAGGAATTGTGACAAGGTTATTCAGCCAGCAGGAATACTTCCTGCAGATGCACCCAGATGGTACAATTGATGGGACCAAGGACGAAAACAGTGACTACAGTAAGAAAAATTAGCCTGTTTTGCAACCCAGTTACAGTCAAATGCATCACCTAGTGCGTCTCACTTATGCAGCTTCATTTTTGAAAAGATCAAATTATGAGGAAGACAGCTGTTTTCTGCACATATTTTCTATCTATCCTTCCCCTTTAAATCTTGCCAGTACAATTTCATATGTTTCCTCTCCAATCTTCTTCCCTCCTGCCCCGATTCTGTAACTGCCATCTGGGTGGGGTGGAGAATAAAACCCATGATTTGAATTGCTGCCAGAAGAGAAAGGAGATTATATTTATACACATGCCACGTGGGTAAAGGATACGGGGAATTCTCTCTCCAAGGAGAAGAGGAGAAAATTGTTTTCACTATTTTAGCCTCAAAAATTCAGCAAGCATCAGGAATTTCTAGGCTGGAGAAAAGCAGCTGTTCACTGAAGTCTCGTGCTTTGAGGCTGGTGTAAAGGCCGATGGCATCAAATGACCTTGTCAAAGGAGATCATCTTACAAAACCCTGTTCAAAGGGGTTGGGTTTATACTATCCAGCAAAGGACAGCAAAGTGCAGCAGATCCACACAGGTTTAAAAACTGTGCTCACATGAGGGAGCCATTCAGGTTTAAATACCTGCAAAGCAGTATTCAATCTTTTTTTTGCAAAAGAAGTTGCTTTGTCAATACCAAAGCTGTTCAAAAGATTAAAAAAGGTGTAGAGTATTTTTTGCAGCATCTCTGCGTTTCATAGGCATCAGAGTGATGCTCCTGAGTGGGCAGTTAAGCTCACATCCTTGTGGCACAAATTGCATCGACGGAGTAGGACTCCAGTCTTGCTTTTTCTCATCTATGTTGGTTTGAAGCTCCCTGTACCACTGCTGAAGGGGTATTTAACCTGGCCAGCATGGAATTTTTCTTCCCAGTCATTGCTAGAAGTGAACAAAAGTTCATCTGTGTGGTAGGGTTGATGAAAGCAAACTTTATGTACTTTGAGAAGGGAGGAGCCTGTTTGATTTGAGGACGAATCTTGCTCTAATTCAGAGAAGCTCCTCCTTGGATCGAAGGTGGCATTTCTCTGGCAGGGCCTGGGCTGCAGCTGAGGGGTGTCTGTAGGGGTGCAACACACACGTAGGGCGTTGACATTGTCCTGTGAAGGTGCACTTGGACGGGTGCAAGGTGGATGCAGCCCCTGTTCCTCGTGTTTCACCCGTCCCCTGGAAGCTGCAGAGTGCTGTAGCAGGAGCATGGTGTGTGCTGGGGCTGCCCTGCAGCCAGCTCAGGGCTGGTTGTCTGTGCATGAGAGAGGAGCTTTGGGAAGATGGTGACTGAAATTGCAGGTGGCTGGCAAAGCCCTTACGGAATGATCCAAGGGGCTGCATCCACCAGAAACTTGGCCTGTATCAAACGCAAATGTCAGGTTTTAGTCCTTTTTGATACACTGATACTGAACAAATTAAATACTGCAAATTGCAGTGACACAACTTCTGATTTGTGTGTGGAGCAGGAGAATCTGTGGACTTAAAACCACACCCTTTTACTCTCAAGAGACTCAGCAGGTCTCTCCTACAAGAAGAGTCTGGCCTTGTGATACTCTCAGGCAGACATCAACATGTGGGGTGAGTTCAGTGGGCTGTATCAGCTGCCTTTTCTTAAAGAAAGAAGGCATAGGGTGTTCTCAAGCTGCAGAAAATCCCATTGGAGGCCTATTTGTCAAAACCATGGGAAGATATGCTAGAGATGACAGGGATTCATTGCCCTCATCTATCAGGGAGGACTGAACAACAAAGTAATGGGCTTAAATGGGAGCAGGGATGAATTAAGGTAAACAACAGAGAAATGTAAGAGCAGTTCTGCAATATTTCAGGCTGACAGGGGAGACGAGGGAGGCTGCTGCACCCTCAGTGGATGCAGGGGAACCTTCGCAGCGGAACCTCTTGAGTTCCCATGAGTGAGGTTGGGCCCCAGTTGCCCAAACAGCTATGATTTATATATCCCCCCCCAGAAACATTAGAGATGAGTTTGGCCAGGTGCTGAGTACTTGAGAGCTGCTTCCACAGTGTCTTATAATTGGAAATAGATGGGCTGAAGTGCACTTCCAGAGTGTAAATTTATCTGGTGAGATGGCAGCCCTGCCTCGGCAGCTTGGTGGGACAGGAGGCATCTCACTGAAGTGTGCCAAGCCACTGGCTCAAAGTCAGGGACTATGTTGGAAAGTTTTAGGCAAGTTCTTGAGAGAAGATCRAAGCCAAAGAATTCCCCGTCCCCTGATCTCAGGGAATCTCAAAAGAGGAAAAGAATCCAACCTGATAATATTTGGCACCTGAAAATGAAATTAAGACTGTGCTTTATTCAGTTTTGTAGAACTTTTTACCACATGCTCTCCTTCATAAATCTTCCGTTTGAATGAACATTTTATAATATGTGAAGCTTCCAGTTACAGCTTCAAAACGAAATCACATTTTTCACTTTGGAAGTGTCAAAATAAAGCAGACTGTCATTTTTTCTTTTCTGTTCCTCCAAACATCTCAGTTTTTGACCAGAAGATAGTCAAAAGTTACTTGTCTGAGTGAACATCTTACAGATTTGCTTCACTGCTCTTTTCTGTTTTGAAGTCCTTCTCCAGAAGATTCCTGACCAGCCAGTCAGAAATGTGTGCAAGAACAAAACTCATCGAAGACTAGATAAATAATACTTCCCCATCTCTGAAGAGGGGTTGGTTAACTTGCATCCACTGGCAGAGAAGGGCACTCTTGAGGGCCACAGGAGGATCCTTCCCACCCTGGGTGACCATCTATTCTCCATGCAGAAGTCATCTTAGCACAGTTAAACAGCTGGTGAACACTGTGTTCCAGACATTGTTTTGTGTTCTGTATCCCCACACTGATTATTCAGATTAGCATTATGAAAGGAAGCATAATTTTCATGGAATACATTAGGTTGGTTTACTCTGACAAAATAAATGTTTAAAATGAGACACGCCATTTCCCTTAGATACATCTGATGCAATTAAAAGTTCTAATAAAAACCCAGTTATTTATACAAGAGGAACTGCTAATATTTAAGCAATTTTATAATTAATTATCTGTTGCCCATTTTATGTGTGTTCTTGAAGCTGATGGCATTTATTTTCCACCTCCTCTCACTTAAAGAAAAGAAGGCCCCAGAAGCCAAGTTCTAATGGCATTTGAATGGGCATCCAGCCAGCTTCCTGGGAACCAGCACTTGGGACATCTGTTCCTTATACCATGCCATCAGAGACATGCCATCTCAATGTAAGCAAGGAGGCACATTCTCTGGCTGCTGGCATTGGGATATATGAAGGCTGTTCTTCCCATTGGAGTGCAGTTTCATGGTGCATGAGGCCCCTGTTTGTGTTCTTAGTAATGTTACATATGAAGCCAAACTTGGGGCAGTGTCTTTTCCTTCCAGCACCAATGATCTCACGTGGTTTTTCAGGGCTCACTGCTGCTGTCAGTGCTTGCGTTGTTACTGCTCCTTCCTGGGCTGTGCAGGGTAATGTCCCTTCATGAGAGCAGCTGGATTTCCTCGTTTGCCCCCATAATCCTGCTGAACATCTGAAAAGCCTTGGCAAATGGACAGTACAGGATAGGTGAACCAGACTGACCAGGTAGAAACAGCCCAGCAGATCTAGGATATTGCTTGTGGCTTACCAGCCAGAAACACAAAAGAATTAAGTAGGCTTCCATTCCAACATCCTGCTTGGAGGTGAGTTATCTTCAGCTGTGCAGAGCCTTGTCTAGTTCGTTCAGATGTCTCCAGGAATTAGCCATTCCATAGCTTCATAACCCCTTGGATTCCAGTGCTGCACTACTCTCCTTGTAGAGAATTTTTTTTGTATCTAGTCATTATTTCTATTTGAGGCGTCTGTCTAGTGCCTCTTGTCTTTTCATTGTGTTTCTCTGAGAAGAGTCTGCCTCTGGCTTTCCCTTTGAGCTAAGCAAATGCAGTTCCTTCTCTTTCTTCTTTCATAGATGTTGCACCACAGCCTCTTCGTYATCTTAGAAGCCTTCCTTACTCCCCTCAGGATCTTAATCCTCACCATCTCATGGTGCACTGAGGCTGCTGTTGCGTGTTGCATCCTCCATTAGTTCTCCTTATTCATGTGCAGCACAAATGTCTTGCTCCAGAACAAATCACCTGGTATAGATGAATTCAGCTCCTCTGATTTACTGCTGCTTAAAGCTGAGCATATGGACCACACCTTGTATGTGGCACATCTTGCCTTACTCTTCCATTTCTGTAGAGGAGTTAGCCCAGACCCATAGTGAAATATGCATTCAGAATTTAGCTGATACGTTACCATAGTATAACAGTGACAACATACTTGTGGGTTTAGGACTGGAGTGTGCTAAAAGTAGTAGGGTCAGGTAAAAATCTGCTCATGGTTGAAAATGGTAAGATGTAATGAAGGAAAAGGGGCACAAATATTCAATGTCTTTGTATTTTTTCTCTTCTGCCCATGAAGAAAAAGAGCATGTGCATCCCGTAAAGCTACAAATGGCATAGAATATGTACCATTTGCAGTAGAGAGTTTTAAAAACATTTGTTAAATTTTCTCATGTCAGCACACCCAGTGTCCAGTTCTATCACAGCTGGTCCTCTTCTCCATTTTCAAATCTGCTGTTTCAAATGAATCAGATTTTTTTTTCCTGAAAAAAATGAGACATCTTGCTTTTGAGGTTGGTTGAGGGGTTTTCCCCCCACATTTTTAAATTCTTACAACAAAGCTTATAAGCTTTTAAACCTGTTCTAAACCAAGATGAAATATTCATTTGGAAGCATGATAACAAAGGGCTTCAACTTCTACAAAGGTATTTCTAGACTTGAGAGCAGACACAGCTCTGAGAATTTGGAAAGTCTTGATTGACCCAAACTACTGGTTTTTAATAGAGGAAGACATTTGCTTCCTAAAACTTCTATTGGCTGCCAGTTACCTGTGTCAACTTTGTGTCCTTTTGCTTGCCTGCCCATTTGCTCCCGTGCATCCGAGGAGAAGATGCTTTGCCATGATCATGGGTGCAGCAGGGTCCCAGGGAGCTTGGGAACTGGCAGTGGTCTTCCTACTGCAGCACAGCACAGTAGGATTGTTCCTGTGCTCTCTTTGCGTGTAGAGGTGGAAGGAGAGAGATTTGGAAACACGTTGGTGCTTCCAAGTGGAGCTTCTCAACCACTAATTCTGGGTGTTATCACCTTGCTGCCTAATGAATGCTTTGAATGGTCTGTCACAAGTTTTCTATGCAAGACAAATTGGCTGTAGGGAATGAATGATGATGCCCATTTTGTTTCATTATTAGCAGTAATATGCTCCATTTTTCAGTAGGAGGAAGAAATAGGGAAGGGGAATTGCTTATAGACTTGTTAATTGCAGAAGGTTTTAGACCTTCATGGTAAAGAGAAAGGGATGGGTAACACTTTCAGTGCTGAGTAGTTACTCTGGGGTGTGTTTGTCTTGTCTAGGGGCAGTATCAGAGTAGCACTGTCCTTGACTCCAGTTATTCACAGACCAATACCCAAGCTGGACTGTGTTTGCCATATACATCTGTTGACGTTTTCCCACAAAACCACAAATATAGGCACTAGATTTGCTAAGATTTCAGCACATGCTTTGATGTTTTATTGAATATGGTGCTTTAAAGCACAAGAAGGGGCTGAGAGTAGGGTTCTTCTTCACTAGATTTGAGGTGCCTTCATTTCAGGCAGCTCACTGAGAGGTGTCATCCAGTCTTTCTTGGAAATTAAGTGAAGAAAAAATGGTGTTCATATGCACTGGAATTTATGGATCCCCTTTTCGAGACAACTCTGAAACCAGCTCAGCCAAGACACCTGGTAGATGTCCTGAGCAAAGTGGCGTCGTGTATTCTCGTTTCAGGGCTGTGGTGTGGGGAGAGACCTCGAGTGAAGTGTTTCCATTGTGTTTGTGCTTACATTTCTGCCTGGCCCTTTGCCCATCTTTCCATGTCCTGAGCTTCCCAGGATAAATTCTAGTTGGCTCTTTGTGAGCTGAAGCAGAAGGGATCCTGCAACATCCAAATACTCTTGTCCTATAAATCTCAGTAGAACCAAAGCCATGCTAATCCTTCAGTGCTCTGTCTATCAATGCTGATAGTCTCCTCTTTGAGCCCCTGCTGTTACAAATGTAGCAAAAGCCTGATAGAACATTAAGGTATATACTCATGGAAAGGGTTTTTCAATGAGATACAGGGTCTACTGGGTGGGAATCAAGCAATAAAGTAATTACCTGAGAGCAAGTGGTTGCAATGCTTTAATCAATAAGACTGCAGTAAAACTGAATAATGAAAGATCTTGTCCTCTTCTGTCCTCTTCAGTGCTGCTCCTGAATGAGGAGCAGTGCTCAGGTCCCAGAGTGGAGCACTATCTCTTCCCGAGTTTCTTCATTCCCTTGACAGCCAGGATCACATGGGCAAACACACAGTCAAGTTAATTTGCATCCTTCTGGCCATGGTCGCTATCTGTGTACTCTTCTAGCATATGGCAAATGCAGGAAAGTGTGACTAGGCTTAAATGTGTTTCAGAGTGTGCTAAACTGAGTTGTGTTGTTGTGTTTGCCACAGGCAAAGTCTGCATTTGTGCAGTTACCCCTGCTCAGCTGGCCCTCAGAAAGCCTTTGCGATGCACTCGCTTGGGAGCACGGATGAGCCCTTGGCATTGCAAAAGCAGTGATCAGACAGACTGATGGGTGTGTTAAGGCATTTGGGAGGCAGCCAGATTCAGTACTTTAAAAAATTTCCTTTCACCATCAGCTCCATGGCTGCAGTCCTTTCCTGTAGCTGGAAGCAGGATGTTTGATTCTAGTTCAGTCTCTTTTGTGAGGAGGCAGGAGTGGGGTGGGCCGGCACTGGGGCAAAAGCAGCAGTGGCCATGCAGGGTGATTTGTCCATAACATTTGCTTTTCTTTTCCTTCCACAGCCCTTTTCAATCTAATTCCTGTGGGTCTTCGCGTGGTGGCAATTCAAGGGGTGAAGGCAGGTCTGTACGTTGCCATGAAYGCTGAGGGATATCTCTACAGCTCAGTAAGTACTTTGCACTGTTGGGCTCCTGGGGTGGTTTGGTTTTGTAGGTGGGAGGAAGCAGATGCGCTGGGACTTCCAGCTTTTTCTGAAAACAGTCACGTATCAGCAAAACCTTTAAAAGCGGGAGCGGGGGGAGCTGCTGCAAGGCCACGCAATATTCACTTCAAAGTGTCTCCATGGAGATTCGTGGCAATATTTCCTGACCTGTGAAGATACAC
Organism: Amblyornis subalaris; assembly: GCA_018881555.1. Classification (NCBI taxonomy): domain Eukaryota; kingdom Metazoa; phylum Chordata; class Aves; order Passeriformes; family Ptilonorhynchidae; genus Amblyornis; species Amblyornis subalaris. The sequence continues at coordinate 11,664,857 of JACAXG010000014.1, read as the reverse complement.
TTTCTGTTCCTTTGAGTGCGTACTTAATGTAGGTCACGTTGTAGAGAAGGTTGTATGGAGTTGGCTGGTCATATTCTGATTTCACATTCGTGAAATGGCATGGACTCAATGGGATTGCTTCTGAATTGCGCCCAGGTAACTGTTCATAGGTGGTGCCTCAATGGGTCATACTCTGCTTTTGACTGCAGTGTAAATCCAAGCAATACCCTGACTCCATTAAAATGGTTCTGGACTATTCTGTTGGCAGAAATTCCCCGTATTTGTGTGGTCTTTTTAATGCACATAAAGGATAAGTGCGGCAGTTTTTGCCGACTAATTCCCTTATAACTTTCTTAGATGACATGAAAGGGCATGAGGTTATTCATAAGATTCTCATTTGAAGTAAGTAATTGATTTTCACAGTGAATAATTGATTCGGTGATTTATTAAATATGGCAGCCCTTTGCCAGAATTTTTATGCTTCAAATAACTTTGCTCTAGTTCTACATAGTAAAAAGTGATAGTTAATAATACACTTCTCATTTCTGTAGTTATGATGGCTTTACAGTGTATAGCCAGATTCTAATCTCATCTGCCTTTGTGTAAATTTACAGTGCAGCGATTCTGCTCTTGTGTAGACACTCTGCTTTAAAAGTGTATCTGAGCATGGAAGTGGGACCACTGAAAGAACAGCAGTTTGGGTTGCTCTATGGAATTTTTCCTAACTTTTGCCATCCATCTTTGTTCCTCACATGATTGGGATTTCCCCCTTTCCCTCGGAATGTAACAAGGCTCTGTCTCCCCAGCAGCTCAGGGTGGAAAACAGAAGTGGATRTGTTAGTATGCCTGGCGAGATAGGTCTCAAAACTGGCTGCTTGTCAAGAAGAGACAGAGAGATCAATCTGGATCTCTGTGGATGCCAGACGCTTCCTGTTCTTTCATAGCCCAGTAAACATAATTGACTGCTTCTAAATAAATTACATTGGTTTACTAACAATGAAAACTTCCTCTTTTTGTAAAGCTATCAGAGTCCTAAAGGTAATACCAAGTATGGTGTGGTACTGCATTATTGTGTGTGCTTCCCTCTGGGCACATTGTCAGGGGGTCAGGACTGTTGCTTTTCTCTGTGCAGTGCAGGACACAGTCCTCGCCCAGTGCTGAGGCTCCTTGTACCACCAGTGTCCTGTAAATGAGGATTGCAGGAAATCAGAGTGTGTCAGAGCCACATCCAGCCTGAARGGTCTTCTTGGAGCAATGAGTGGGCAGCATTTTCTGAACAAATAGTGCAAGGGAGGGAAAGGTGAGGGTCTTGGGCAAAAGAAGAATCAGAGAGTTGGAAAAGTGATGTTTGACAGCTGAGAGACTAGAGAAGATGCAGAGGAAAAGTATCTCTTGCTAGTAGTAGTGATACACGATACAAAGGGTGGGAGGGACACACCAAGAGGTGGTAGATGACAGGAGACAGGAGGACCATGTTGTCMAGGAAGCACATCAGCTACTCACATCAAGTGTCCTAAAAGGCTCCAGATCACACATAYATTCAAGTGAGGGGGGTTTAGTGGTGCCTGCTTATTTCCAACAAGTGTGCCTGTCTTGAGTAGGAAGGTTAATCAGGGAAGGCTGATGAGGAAGGATGCACTGTGATGGCCAGTGGTTAATGAAGTGAACCTCATTACATGCCACAGATTGATAGCATCGAGCTCTGTCTGAGCTAGTAAGAGTGAAACTGTTCATTTCATCAACATGATCCAAGGTTTCTGCTCGTAGTAGATGGGTGATACTGGCCCATTTCTGCTCCACAATGATGGAACTTTTGGGACATTTTTCGTGTGATGACTGGTGGTTCTGTGCTTTGGAGTAAACCCCAAGGCAAGAAAATAAAAAATTTGTGGATAAAGCCTGTTAGGAGCAGAGAGTGTGGGTCAAATCGTAAAATCGAGGATGAGGGATGAGACCAGGGTGCTATAAAAGAACTGGATATATCTGAGAAGAGCTGGACCCGTTCAGACAGTCTCTTYTGGATTCTGCAGCTTTCCTGTGGGGCCAGAGTCCCCAAGCCATGCTGCCTGGACCTCATTGCTGCCCACACTAAGGGACACATCATCCCTGTTTTTTTCTTGGCAGGCTCTAAACTAGAGCTTTGTTCTGTCTGTGTGTGCACCTCTTTTTTTCTCTAGCCTTTTCTGAGGGATTTCTGAAAAAAATGGGTCAACATTCCCCACAGATATTGTTCACTCAGGCCAATTGATAAATGAACTTTTCTGTTACTTGGCTACCTTCCATGCTGGATGGAAACGCTGCAAGGACTTCTTAGARCACTCTCCAGCCCAGGACTGGTTTCAATAAAATTATCCTGGGTAACGTTTTTTCTGTTTGGTTGATTGGTTTGGGTTTGKTTTTTTTTTTTTCCTCCTCTTGAACCCAGATTGATGCTGTAACTAAACATGTTATCACTATGGGTTTGTTTTGTGGGGGATTTTGGTGATATTTAATCTGTGTATGACAGCTAAGGTCTTGGCTGACATGCTTTGCCCTGGATTAAACCAGGGGCTKTTATCATCCTGGTCGTGGAGAGGGTTTGTGCCAGCTCCTTCTGAGTTTGGGCCAATGGGCTCTTGAATGAATGGGCTTAGGATRACCAGCCCTTGGAAAAAGTCTTCCTGGTGTTGATCAGCACAAAAGTAGGGCTGAGTAGAGTCCTCTAAAGCCAAATGTGGTGAGACAGCACTTTGTAGAAACAYGCAGGACCTTCCAAGGGGCTCGGCCACATTGATACCTTCAGAAATGAGTTTCCTCATCCCCACCTCATCTGTTCAGGTAGAGATAGTGTGAGTTTGAGTTGCYGGGTTGAAGCCAACCATAGATTCCTAGCCAGCTTTAGAGACCTAAATTTATTAGATGCTAAAGCTTCTTTGTTTGAGAAGCAGCTGTTGGGACTTGTGCATTGTTTACTTACACTAGATACGTGATTTTTTTCCCTCCAGACTGGGTTATTGCTGCCTTTGAGGTCTACAGGGGAACTAGGTGATTAGTAGACAAGAAAATCATGTTTTGGTTGGGGGCATCTGGCTTTGAAGAAAGTAGGATGCAAACCACTGTCTTTATAGCAGGCTTGCAGAGTCATTGGTGTGCTCCCATTTGATTTCCTATCACATAGAGCAGCTGGAAATTCCCTGATGGTGGACAAATGTTTCAATCAGCACCTGTTCTGGGGAGGGACATGGCTCTCCTGAAGAGCCACTGTTAGCATTTGAYGCCGAAGTAAAAATACACTGAATGGATGAAGGGCAGTGATGTAACTTGTACTGCTTCAGCACTGGGGAAGCTGAGACCAAAGGCTGGTTGTTGCACAGGAGACAGAAACACGGAATAAAGAGGTCTGTCCTGCTCCAGTGAGTTTACAGCCTCATCGGAACGGGAGAAGACATAGAACATGCTCTCCTGTCTGTCTGGAGTTAACAGTTCCACCACCAAATTAATTTCCACTCCTGTATAACTTTTCTTTGCGCTATTTCCTCAGTTCCCAGCTTTCTCTCCATTACGCCTGAAACAACTCACAGGGCAATGGGAAAGGGAGGGCCTGTGAAGCATTTTGCCTGGGAGGCAAGCCTGGTTCTCCTGGAGCAGATCATCATCATGGGGCTGTGGAGTCTGCACAGCTCCACCCAGTCACTCCAAGTACACTGAAAGTGCAGCTCTCAATATGATGATATATATAATTCAGTGGCATTGCAGCTGGGATTGGTTTTGCCCCAAGTGCAAAACACTTCTCTTCTAAAGTGTATTGCTCTCAGATATTCCTTGTTGTTTAACTCAGAGTTCTAATTATTTTTGAAATGGCAAATCGTGATACATAATTTATTGGGAAGACTTAGAAAACCCTAGTAAAGATTCAGAATACAGAGGAAAAAAAAATGGGTTGCTTACAAGACTCACTATGGTTTTTCAGTATAAACCTGTGAGTTTGAAATGCTGAAATTAGAGCCTGAATCACTTCAAAGATTCCTGCTAATAAGGGAATGATTATGCACAATAAAAAAAAAAATCTAAGCAGCATTGAGAAAACCCCAGTCACGCTAAGAGCTCAGTGTGTCTTTGCATTTTCTTTTCCTCTCCTTTTTTTCTGCTTTATCATTTTGCATAATAAACATGTCTTGCATAATAATAAACAAGCATCTGGGGAAGTATGTATATTAACTGTATTTTTAATCTGCTTGCAATGCTATAACTGTTTTGCTACAACTCCTCTAGGGTTACTGCACTCCTGTTTACATCATTCCAAGGTCAGGGGCTGGAATCAATAATGCTGCATCCTCTCCCCTAATAGGCTCGGGGTGTTAAACCCGCTCCTGCCAATGCTATTTCTTTAATTCCTGTTTGACCTCCAGTGGTACTGGAGTTGATTTGGTCAGAAGTACAGATAGGCCAGGCAGATATCCTGGAGATTTTGCAGACCTTGCAAGAAAGCACACTTGTTGGGGGGATTCCCTAGTTTATATGCCTCATTAGGGAGCCAGGTCAGTGGAGAGAGAGAGGAATGTCTCCAAACGCAAAGCACAGCAGGAGACCAATGTAATGTGCTTTTAATTTCTCTCCAGAGTATCTGCTCTTCTTCACTGGCTGTTTAAAGGGGTTCGCTGAATGAAGGCATTAACTGAGAGATATAAAACTCCTCCTGTCCCCTGACTTATTCATAAATATGGGAACAAAATGGATGCTCAGGGAGGCAGCTGAGCTGAGCTGAGCCAGCCCCTGGGAGCAGATTCCTGCCTTGCATCGAATGTTCCTAAAATACAGCTGCTGGCAGGCACCCTGGCATGCCACCCATGTAGCATGGAAACTAGTAAATACAGCTCTCAGTAATAAAGTGGTCCCTTTTCCCCTGGTGAGGTGCTGCCATCCGTGTTGTTCTGCTTGTCAGATGAGGAGAGTGTCACAGTGCAGTTCTGTGGCTCTTGGGGGGCAGGTTTCTCTTCTGGCATCCTATTGAGGTACCTGTATTCCCTGAACTTCCCTAGCCCAGCACCGTGGTGCGGCTCCCACAGGGAGGGATGCTGCTGTGCCGCTTGTATTTGCATCTGGAATGAGTTAGATCAGACACTGCTGTTCAAGCAAGAGACCTTCAGAGGACAAAGTCAGTAAGAGCAGGACCTAATCCTGTTTTCCTAGCTAGCTGTTGCTTGTTTTACATGATGGCAATACAAATTATAAAGGGTAAGTAAGCTTCAATAAAAAGATTTAAAAGATCCTTCTCTTAGCCTTGGCTGCGCAGGATGTTTAGAAATGTGCTATGTTCCACCTAAAACCGGCTGGAGRAGTAGGGATGGGCTATTCCCCTTTGTGAGCAGTGGCCTGTCAGTGTTGGGATGCGTTACGATCTTTTGTTGAAATTTCATTTTGGAAGAAAATTGGGGGGAAAATGCTCCAGAGGTGCTGACTCATCTCATTTTGATACTTCCCCAAAGAAATGTTACAGATTCTCATTTTGGAAGAACTTTAGAGTGGTTTATATTGCCTTAGCATTCCTAATAAAATCAGAACAAAATGTTTAGATTTTGTTGGAGCATTTTGATCCCACATGATTTCCTTGAAGTGTGGAGGGAGGGTAAAACACCAGCAGGGAGGGGTTGCTCTAAATTGAAGGCAAGAGTAGAAGTCAGAGAGATGAATCAGTGGAGGCTGCCATCTTCTGCACAGTTTTGCTGATTTCCTTGAGGCCGTAAACACAGATCTAACCCTGGATATGCAGATAGGCAAAGCCTTTGGAGCAGGTGCCAAGCAGCAGTAGTGTTGCATAGAGCATTGCCCATTTTCCTCTTGTGTGTTGTGTGATCAATTAACCACTGTAGGGGAAATGATGAAGTTAAAGCACAACAGTCAATGGGAATACAATGTTTGAGTTGCATTTTGGAAGGAAACTCTAGGAGATGTCTAGACTGAGGATAGGACAGTGTGCAGTGAAGTCCCTGCATAGCAGAAATGATGTGTGAGTGGAGCATTCATCCCAGCAGGCAAGAACGAAAAGCTGACTCTCACAATGTCCTTCTGAAGAGGCATTTACAGCAGAAGTCCCTTTCCTTGCCATTCGTTTGCATCCTGCTAGCTGGAGGATGCAGGGCTGGCTGGTAACTGAGCTCCTCTCTCCTCTACCTGGCTAATATTTTCCTTTCCCTCAAACTCTCCAACCTGCTTTGCTTTTTTTAACACCGTTTATCCAGTGTCTCTTTTGACAGTAAATACTACTATTATCTGTTTTACAGAAGTGAAACCTAGACAAAACTCCAGGATATCCGGGGTGACAGTGGGATGATTATTAACATTTTATTTTGGGAGTGGAGGGAGGACAAATATTGTCCTTCCCGGGTCCAAGACTCTAATACGAAAAGAAGCAAGGAAGGTTTTGATGGAGAATATRTTTGACTGAGGTCAGGTGTGTGTTAATGAAATGATTTGGATCTCCTTTCTATTAATACCAAACTCAAATACAGAATGGATAAAACTAGGAAATGGTGTGCCTTTGCCAAACAGTGACTAACAGCTGTGGAGGCAAAAGCAGGAGAAAGGCTAAAAAAACCAAGGAAAAAACTTTATTGACTATGTGCATGTAATTATAACTGGGAGCCAAGTGATAGAAAACGTTAAAAATGGGAAACAATGAGTTGTAATGCAGTTTTCCAAAGAAAAGGAAGAGAGACAAAGTACCTGGGCTATTTCATGCCAGACTGGCTGAAATAGTGAGGACTGTAGGGTAGTGTAGTGGTAAGGCCTGGAGGGGAGCCTGAACAATCCCTGCTTTGCTATGAAAGGGTAATGTCCTGTCTAAGCATTTGCTAAACAAAAATAATTTTATTGAGGTCTCTGAATCATGGGAACTCAGTTCAGGTCCTGTAGATTTTTGTTACCATGAATGTCAAGATACAGGGCTGGCTGCTGGCACAGGAACCTCCTGAAACTGGTGAAGTAGATGTGGGCAGCAGGAGTTACAAACCTGGCCTGAAATGTGCTTATACAAGATCCAGTTCAGTGAAGTGCTGAAATTGCACCTTGATGCTTTTGTGAATCTGAATTCCCTGGTCACCCCTGTCACGGGGACGCCGGCTATGGGGATTACCAGCAGTTGCCTCTTTTGGCATCTTTCTGAATGAGACACTCCAAAGGAAAACTTCAGATCTACCCATCTTCTCTGGCTGTGAATCCATGCTTGAAGCAGAGCGCGGGGTGGAAGGGGTCTGTGTGTGCTGCTGTCACTGCTGTGATGTGTGGTGTGCTGACAGCGTGCTCGGCTCCGCGGAGGCGTGGGATGGCCAGCGGGGCTGTGCCAGGAGCCTGCGAGCTGCGTGCGAGCAGGGAGGAGCTCGGGGGCACCTTGCCAGCAGCGTTGCCCAAAGGCAGCCTGGCAGCAGAGCAGGCAGGCAGGACACGGCTTTGGACCTGCTCCAGGGCCTCCTGAACCGTGCCTGGTCCTTGCATCTGGCCTCGTGGCATCTGAGGTGTGCCAGAGCAGCGCTGCAAGGGCCGTGCCTGTGCGTGCTGGCCCTGGGACGGGGCCTGGAAGGCACCAAGAGCAGCCACCAGCAGAGGCAGAGCCCGTCCTGCTCACCCACCGCAGCCACTGCCACAGGGACTGACTTTTTAAAAAAACATGCCTGACCCTTGTGGAAGACTAAAAATGTCAGCCTCGAGGGGAAATGGCTGAGTGTGTTGGAGCTGCTGGTTCTTTATGACTAGGGCATTTAATTATATTAGTCAGCTTGTAAATTTTGAATGAATGAATGAATATCTGCTGTAACACCTTTTTTTTTTCCTCTGTGTTTTGTCTGGAATGGTACAGGAGGCTTTAGGATGGGGCCCACAGTGTTTTGAGATGATGCCACCCAACACCATGGGGATGGGCACATTCTTCAGGGTCTTTGGTTCTTTAGGGCAGAAGGATGACACAAGGGAGTCGTTATTATGATAGGAGCTTTGCCTTAAGCTGAACCTTCTGCAGAGCAGGTTGGTTTAGCAATCAACCCAAACCCTCTTTAGCTCAGCTGGTTTAACCAACGTCCTGCAGAGCAGGTTATTTTACACGTTAACCATAACCTGGGCTCACATACAAAGCTCATTCATCCCACCTCCTGGTCCTTGTACTGCCCTGGAAGTTGTGACTGTGCAGGGTAACAAGCAGGGCACTTACACATCCCTCTTYGTGCTAGTGGTGATTCTGGTCAGCCTGTGTGCTCAGAACCCCTTCAGAGAAGTGTGTAGTGACCCACTGACCATGGCTGATGGCCACCAGCTCCACGCCATGGTGTAGTGCAGGTGGGAGTACAGGGTGCAGTCACAGAGGCAAGATTATGAGAAAATGGGAGATTTTGAGAATTCCGGTGGTAAAGTCATGGCCTCTTCTAAATCATGAATAGGAGGAGGAAATCCTGACTTTGCTGGAGGCTGAGCCCAGACAGGATGATTCAGAGCAGAGTTTGGACTTGTGGCTTGGCCCTTCTTTTCCAGACTTAAATGAAGYACTCTCTGCTGCACCAGCAGTTGTCTTTAGACTACTTGCAGGACTAGAGAACCAAGTAATCGTAGTTGGACTGGTACCCATTAGGCCCTTTCTGGTGTATCATCACCTTTCTGCCTGCAGTTAGGTTACATGCTTAATCTTTTGTGACTAATTTCATTTGCTTGCAGCAATTTTGCTGTTTCTTGGTTACACCTTCCAGCAGCTTCTGCTGCTCACCTTAGTGCTGTCATCCTTTTTCCTGTTCCTTAACCACTTTTTATTACTTCCATATCAGTGTGTTTTGGACAACATACCCAAACCAGAAGATTTATCTTTGCAGGTGCGTACTACATAGTCTTATGCCTGTGGCCTCCCCAACGGCTTTTGCTTGATTCAAACAGCGACCTTCTTCTCTGCTGATGAACTAGAAATTGCATCCTTTGTTGTGTGGAGGTGGCTACTCTTCTGTGGTAAAGCCTGACAAGCCCTGAAACGTTTAAATGACATTGAATTAATCGTCCYTCTGTGAAATCAATAAATCCCTCACACATACACATAAGTCACAGGTTAATTTGGTGGTTTGATGTCTCAGCCATTGAGAAGACAGTAAAGAGACTATGAGGGTGTCCTGCCACCTCCCACATACCAGGGGTATCTGAAGTGTAGAGGAGCTGTGCTTGGGAAGCAATGGGAGCCTTTCATGCAGCTTTTCCCTATAAGTTAGCTGATTGTAAAAATTGGGAGTATTTCAGTATTCACAATGTGCTCTCTAATCCCCCAAATACATACCTAGGCACCAGCCCCATGCTAAAAGCTTTTTGAAGTGTGAACTACCTCTTGACATAAATTAGACATGGCACAACAATGGTAAGTCTTTCTGTCTCCTCACCACTTTCCTCCTGAGAAGACCAAAGGGATTGCCTTCTCTTTATAAGACACTTCCTTGGTCAGCTGCTGAAGGCTGCGCATCAAATACATTATTGATAACAGCACTTGGAAGTTGCATGCACACCCTACAGGCTCCCAGATGCTCTCTGGAGCACTGCAGAGGAATTACTGCAGCTGGACAAAGATTATCTGCTTCTCTCTAAAGCCTCTGAGACAGAAATCGGTATGAATCTCCTGCACAGCCTTTTCTCTCCCACCAAAAAATCACTGTAAGCATGAAATAGAAGAGAGGAAAATACAACCTCAGGGATTTTGAACAAGGCCGTAAGTGAGGAGGCACCAAGAAAGATAATGTCCAACTTTCTAGGCATGTGCAGAGTGAGATGAGGAGCGAGATTTAGCCTAATTCTGACATTCCCTCAAGCACAGTGGCTGTGCTGGGCTGTTTCTTCCTCCAGCAGGAGTCTCTCTGAAGCAAGCAGGGGTCGAGAAGGGCAGTTCTTGGTATTCCTGCTCAGTGTTCAAAGCCTGTGCACTCATGCCAGACATGCCTTTTAAAGTGACTTTCCTGGTGGCTTGAATCCCCACATTGTTCCATATTGCACCAAGTTGATTCATGTGCACTGCAAAGAGGTTCCCCCCCTTCCTCCTGAGGCTGGATGGCTGCTGGTGGTGGAGCTGGGGCAGCTGATGGGTTTTGGGCATTGGACTGTGCTCGGTGCCAAGGAGCACTGTCATCCTCTGCAGCTGGTGGATGCTGTCTGTTCCCTGCAGCCTGCCCTTCTGTACTGTGCCTATTCTCATGCCAGGTAGATGGCTGCACAGAGCYCCTTCCTTCCCGGTAGGGCAGAGCACACTGCTGGAAGAAGGACCTTTGCCAGGGATCCAGCCAGCTCGGGAGAAGAGTGCTGTGGAGCTGTGCRGTGGTTGGGCTCCATAATGTTGGTTGTTGCCTTCCTGGTTCTTAGAGGAAGAAGTCTCACAGCTGTTAACCCTGGCTTGTCCAAACGACTTCCATCTTCTTGCACCTCTCACTGCTGCTCTGGGTATTTTGGCTGGACAAAGCAATTTTCCTCCTTGATTCTCCTGACATGCTGCAGAAGCTGTAGCTAAACAGCAATGGCCATGYTGTCCTTACAGATACTCTGTGGTTTTTTTACCTCCTGCTTGTCTGTCTGCGTAGAGCTTATCAGGATCATGTCCACAGGGGATGTCTCTGGATGTGCTGTAGACACGTGGTGTGACAGGAAGGCATCTAAAAATGCTGAGCTTTTGTTTAGGGGGAAAAAATGTAAAGCGCCTCCAAGAGCAGACCAGACTTGGCCACCCATGTTACGATCCTCATAGTCCTGTTGTACTCGAGATTGTTTCTGGTTTAAACCCTGACACTGAGTTGATGATTTTGGTTTACTGCCTGTAGCAGAGTTTCCCCATGGRTGCTGGAGAATTCCAACGTACACCATGGAGAGCAGGAAGGGAACACAGCAAAGGGAAGGACTCTAGCAGTACTTGAGGTGAATTCAGAAGCAGGGTCAGCTGGTGATAACTGCCAGTGTTGGACTGGGAGAAGGATGCTGAACACAGCTGGGTCAGGGGTGTGCTGTGTCACTAATGTCTGATGGGAGCACCACACAAATACAGGACCCAAGCTGTGGCCGTCATGTCTGCTAAACAGAGAGCCATTAAAATGCAGTTCTTTTGCCTAAAGCTGCATCCCATGATTGGCCTCCAGGGTTGTGTGGATCTGAGGGTGTCTGGATTATCTGGATCATTGACAGAGTGAGGAGTTAATTTAGCTGGGGCTGCTGGGGTTAGTGGGGTGAGCTCAGAAAAGAATCTGTTACCACTTACATGAGTTCCTCCTGGGCTCTCCCATGSTCCCTGATAGTTTTCCACTAAAACTGGGAAATTTCATTATCTCGTTAAGGAAACTGAGTGTAGAGGAGTGATGTGATATGGCCAAGGTCATGCGTGGAGACTAGATTAGGCTTTCTGTTCTTCCTGATCCTAATACTTTGTCTTAATCACAAGCTTTCTTTTGCATCACTGTGATTGTTCAGAGAACTGGTGCATCAGCAGCAGAACAACTTGTTTGTGTAGTATCTTGTGTCTGAGCAAATCATTTTGTTTTCAAAGCTGTGCACTGTGTAGGCTGGGATTGCTTTTCCCTCTCTGTCTTCCCATTGCATTTCTTTTCTGGCTCCTCAGCATTTATGTCCCTAGCAATCATCATTGAGGATAATGGGAGCGGGCAAAAGAACCACAGGAGAGTCGTGCTTTGCCAGCCATCTTCCCTTGCACATCTTAATACCATATGTCAGGTGCAGTTGCTCAGGGCTCCACAGATATCTCTTTTTGAGCCACCCAAGGAGCTGGGGCTATTTACTGTGTCGGCTTCACAAGATGGCAGGTGGAGAATTGGAAACTGCTCCTGGGACGCTCAGGTTTGCAGCAGTGCTCTGAAAAGAAGCACTTTTTACGTGCTGATGCCCCCAGGAGCTGAACAGCCAGGTCTTGCAAGAAAACTGTTTGCAGTAACAAAACCAGGCAGGGATTTTCAGATAGTTTAAAGCCCTGCTCTCAGAGCTGTTGAGCACCCAGTACATCCCCTTGCTCTCACTGAGATGAATGTAAGTGTGGCCCTTGTGGGTCCATTTAACTCAGAATCCACTTCCAGTAAGTGTCACTCACAGTGACAGCTGGAAGAAACCAGTAACAGAGAGACAGTAGCTTAGTGAGCTGTCTGACCACTGAGAAAACATCTCCTTGGACTGTGCAGAAATACATGTTTTTTCAGAGCTAGGTTGGGTACCAGGAACCATCCATGTGGATTGCTGGGCAGTCTGTCCAGCATTCTCAGAGCTTCAGCAGTGCTTTGCAGTCCTGGTATGGTGCCATGCACTGTGTCATCCTCTCTTCAGGGCATCTCCTGCCACCAGGCACGACCAGGGACTTAATGAAAACAGTGGGACAGAGTGTGCTGGTGGTTTCATTTGGAGGTGGACTGGGTGGGACTCAACCTAAAATGTTATTCCATGGGGGATTTTCAGTCATGGAAGCATAGCTGTAAAGCATCACACATCAAGGCAATCAAGGAAGGACCAGGACAATTTCTGTGGTATTGAGGGACATATTTTAGTTGCTGCTGTCACTGCCACTGGATTATACCTAGAGCAAACCAACTGGTATTCGTGCAATTAGAAAACTGGGATGTGTGTGTTTATCCCAGCATCCCTGAGACTAGTCTGCTCAGTCTTTGGGTAGTGTCCAGTGAATGGGTGCATGCTCATGCCACTGCATATATGGAAAACCAACTCCTTTCTGAGGTATTGGAATACGAATTTCCAGGGAATGTTCTTTGTTAATGGTGGTTTATGATTTTGGTTAATAAATGGTAATTATTAGAAATGGTGCCTGTTTTGGAACTGGAAATCATCAAGTCTTTATGTGATGTAATAGCAAAACTGGCTTGTCTGCCAGAAAGCTCAAAGTAGTTTCCAGAAAAAGGAGAGAAGTATCCACTTTTATACACAAGAAAGAAGAGGTGTAGAAAAGGGAAAGATGCCTGTTGGTCACACTTATCTTTGGTTTGTAAGTTCTTAGTGGCAAAGCACCCAGGCTCCCATAGCCTCAGTTTCTTGCRTGACACTGGTTAATTTCAAGTAGTTTTTAAATTTTTTCTGCACCCTCATGGAAGTGTTTGCCACTGGCTTCCAAGTGTGAATGTCTCAAACTTTTCACTGTGCAGCAACCTGTATTTTTGTAAGGAGCTCTGAGAGATGATTTATTAAAGGTTTAACAAAGTATTTTATATTTTCTTGCATCTCCAGGAGTTTCTTGCAAAGGAATTCTTTGTGAAAGTTGATTATTCAAATTTGGAGGGATGGAAGGAAATCAATTTCCTCCTTCAAAACTACATTTTTTCACCTACTCTATTTGCTTATCACTCTCTGCCTTGCCAGGATTATTCTAATCAGATTTCACATATAAGAAAATAATAACACAAAAATAATTCTCCTCTTTCAAGTCTTTGTGAGGCTTAAGTAAATTAAGACGTCGATCAGATTGTGCTCACTGTTGAASCTACGAATACCACGGAGGGTACCTGTTGTGGCTGGGGAAAGGATTGTGTCTGATGTGTGTCTTTTATCTTCAGAGAGAGGCCAGAAGGAAGGATTTTAACCAGCCGTGTCCCTGGAGGCTATTTGGTTAAACCTGTGTTTCAGGGTAGCAGCTGGGATGTGGACCTGCAAGGCACATGGCCACAGTCCAAAGCAGTGGGGAGGAATGGCGGAGAAGAGATGCTTGTGAGGCTGCAGGTTGTGCTGCAGGGAGCTGCTCCAGCAACCAGACCTGCCAGGCTGTGCTTTGCCACCGCCTCTTGCACTGAGCTGTTGCAAAGGGGAACCAAGTGTCCGAACTGCTCGAGTGGTTTTTGCAAGTCTGTCCTCAGCCTAATGCACCAAAATGACAGCCTGTAGCAAGGCCAGCACAGCTTCTCTGCATACAGCTTATTTCTGATTTGGCAGCTGTTTGGGAACCTTCTTTGCTGTACATGTCAAGACTGATAGTGCTCCTATGGGTGCTGTGACCTTGAGCATCCTTTCATTTTTCCTCAATAAGCTCATTACAAGCTCCTAAATCGTCATCAGGGATTTGCCATGAGCTAAAAGGAAAGTGTCTTTCTGTAAATACTGCCACGCTGAAGTACATTGACCTCTCAGCATGAGGTCTGGGCTTGTGGGCATGGTGGAGAAAGGCCACTCTGATACTGGCTCCTTGTATGACAATCTGTTTGCTTTTATTGGGTTTGACAGAGAATAACTCCACATTCCATAGATCCATAGCGATTTTCTTCGTAGTACCTAAAAGGTATGGATAGGTGTTCATACCAGCCCAGAAGAAGTAGTAGTTCTGACTCCTGACAGCAGTAGTTTTTTTGGAAGTTGTAGGTGCATTGGCTTTAGTAATAAAACAATCAATATGTTAAAAAAAGGTCGTGTCCCTCTTTGCAGATGGAAAGGAGTTTTGTATTTAGGGTGATAGCAGGACAGTTTGTAGGGTTCAGCTGCCTGCTCTGCCACACATGCCTTGCCTTGACCTCAGGATTCAATTCAGTTGTCTAAACCTGGACATTCCTCTCCTTCTGCCATGTGCCAGCATCCCCTGCCTGGCCTCCAGAAGACCATGGCGCTCCCTTAGGACCTGTGTCCTATCTGCCAGCCCTGGCAGATGTTTTGCATGCCCCAGGACATCTTAGATGGCGCTGGAAACCTATGTTTAGGTAACTAGATGGAACCCTTAATCTCTCTGCCTCAGCTGCTCATCTATACAGTGGAGATAAGATTCCTTCCTTACTCCCACGGAGACAGTGTGGAGATAAGCACGCTGGTGACTGACAGGCACTCGGATGCTGTGGTAAGGGCACTGTGTAAGAGCCTGAATAGATAAGAGAGCGACTACATGACAGCATGAGGTTTTTTTGTGTTGTTCTTTAGCTCACAAGATTTTCTCCTTCACGTGTCCTTTTCCTATCAGGTTGTTAGTGCTGTGAAAGAGATGAGCTCACATGAGCCTCTCACATCTGAAGCCTTCCAGGGCTGACGTTGCTCCAGACCTGGCTGGGTTTCTTCCTGAGTCCAGCCATCCTGTCCCTCTTTGACCTATTTGCCCCATGGTACTCAACCAAAGAAGTGTTCCAATACCTCAGCAGTGTTTGCAGGCAGCTCCTCTTTGGGATAGCTCTATTATTCATTAAAAAAAAAAGCAAAAGGAGGCACTTGGTTTTCAGGTCTGTCAAGTTGGAATGATGCAGCAAAGTAGGGAAATCACTGTTTGACTTAAAAATGGAATAAATTGGCCTGACACCACCTGAAAGAATAAACCCAGAAGCTAGATACCGTGTTTTTCAGCTAAATCACTGCTTTGACACCTAGTTACTTCATTACCAGTGGTGCTGTAAATACTTGCAGCTCCCTGTGGTTTCAGTGGGATTTCAAAGTAATCACCATCCCTGCAGTTCTTTCCCCTTTTATTTACAGACTTCAAAAGCTCAGGTTTGTGCTCATCATTTAGGACTCTCTTTCCTGACATCCATTTGGAGACTGTCCGAAAGAAATGTTCTACAGCTAAGAGATCTTTTCGAAGTTTCCTCTAAGGGGACTGAATACTGGAAGTCTCTGGAACATAAGAGACCAAGACAGTCAAGTTAATAGACCCCATTGGAATCTAGGGCAATTGGTATGAAGGTTTGAACTCGTTTCCTTCCTAGAGTCTTCCCTGGAAAAAATGAAACCATTATACTCTACAGAGGATTCCCCTGCTCAGTGGGAGTGGTGGGTGCATTGAGGGCAGCAAGGGGAAGCTGTGAAGACCTGTGTGCTCTGCAACAAAACCTTTAGCCATACAACTCTCAGGGAAGCATGTAAATCTTTCCAGAGACCCTGTGAGAGAGTCTGCAGCATGCACTTCTTAGGTCATTATGTCCTTTTATTTATCTTCGCTTTCACAGTGTCCCGTTTCTTTGTGCCTGTAGTCATCAATCATACRTTCAAACACTTGGGCATAATCTGCTCTCAGCAGCATCACTTCAACTTGTAAAATTCTTTATAGTTAACAGTTTCACTGTTTCGGTGAACATTGATGTAATTACCAACAATGGACTTTCCTTCCTGCAACTCTTGRGTCATTGAAACCTCCATAAAGTGAGCAAAAGCTAACAGGCATTCTGAGTGTATTTTTATGTTGGTGGCCTTGCATTGARTCTCTGTTCACTTTTATTCTTCGGGATTTTCACTGAAAACACACCGAGAGAAGGCTGCAGTGGCCATTGCTGTACTTCTACACAGTGCTAGCACTGGGAGCCAGGAGCTGTTCATATCCATCTAGTTCAAGCTGGTTMTCTCTGTGTAACGATACAGTAACTAAGTCATAAGACACGTGAGCAGATCCCGAATTCAACAGGAGGTCTCTTGTATCTGCAGTTACTCCTCTGGTCRAGTTCTTGGCTGAACTGAGGAACTGTTTTTCTTCAGAAGATCCTGGGGGACTAGCTTTTGATCTAGACCTCAGGGCACCTCTTGTGCTCTGCAAAACTTGGCAGCATCSATCTGGTGAAAATATCCCTCCCTGCATCTTTCTAACTCATCTCTCAGTAGGAGCCATCTGTCTGTTTAATCTTCCCAGGGCTAACGGATGGCTGTGCTTAAGAGTTTGACCATCCAAATAGAGTCCTCGAGTGATGGAGCCAGTGATGCAATGATTGCTGGTGCATGGTGAGCTCTGTACAGCCTGGCTACAGCTGCTTCCCTGCTTGCTTTCCACCACTCAGATCTGCAGTGTAATTTTTAAAACTGACATCCCAGGTGCCCCTAATCTTGTGGTTCTATTGCAAATATTGACCACATTTCCTTTAAAAAATGTGTGGAGGAAGGAAGAAGGAATACCTCAGAGGAACTACATTGTCATCTGTGCAAAGCTAAATCCACATTGAGTGGGACAAAGACAAATTTCCATACTCAGAATGTGTAATTGCATAGCAAGTACACAGWGTGCATTCTAGGTAGGTAAATTATAACACTCTGAGACTGTCATAACGAAAATGTTGAGGGCACAAACCAGATTTACATATTTGAAAAAATGGGCTTACATATGATTCTTGCTCATTTAGATAAATCAGCTAATGTATCAGCTTAATACATGATGGAGACAATAGTCCTGACTCCACAAATATATATATTCAGAGGAAAATAAAGATTTAGAAGCAATTCTTCCAGTAAATAGGGGGATTATTCACAAATCCAATAAAAATTTGCAGTTTTTACTKCCCCTGCTACAGTCTTTTATGGCTTGAAAGCATCAGAAATGATGGTATTTCCTGATTAGATATCTTTTTTCAAATTCTGTGCCAGCCATTTTCCTTTTTTTTTTAGCTTTTTCTGTTTTTTGAGTAATAAAAGCCATTGAATAGTTCTTTCTTGTGTGACTGGGGAGTCAGCAGAAAATAACTGTCCAGACTGCAGAAGAGAACTTATTTAACCTGGTCTTTAGATTACGGTGAATAAATGAGAAGGAGAATTGTGTTTCTGGATGTTTTCAGCCTTCAGCAATTCAATAACCCTGCCCTTTTCAACCTCAACTAACTGAAATATACACTCCTAATGAAGTTCTGCCGTTCAATTATTTTCGTGTTGTCATGGTTTGTTTTTTCTTAAATCTCCTTCATTGCCCTCAGTAGTTCGTCAGTCTGTCCCTTTTCTGCAAAGGACATCCCATCACCTGCAAATTTCTTTGAGAAAGCAGTTGCAAGATGCAAAGTATGACTGAACCGTCCAGTTCTGTGGAAAGCAAACTGTGAGGCCCCTCTGGAACTTGGTTGAGTCATTTTTACCTGGAGCAGTATTTTAATGAAGCAATTGGGCCAGGACTGGAGGGTTTTCATCCATCCTTTAAGGAGGATGGCGTATTCTGAGTGACTGCTTGTCCTCTCACAGCAGGTTTGGAAGGTACCTGTAAAGTTTCGTGTGATGTGACAGAGCAGAGCGAATAGGGAACTAATCAGATGTAGGTGCACAGTGGGGCAAAGCAGGTGCTAGGGACAGTGAAAGTGTCATAAATGTTGGTGTGCAGAGAAGATAGAGAAGGAGATAAGTTCAAGCATTGAGGTGAGTCCTTGGAAGCACAGCCCCCATTCAGAGGAGGGTGAGCCTCATCGTGTGAGCATCTCTGACAACATTTTCCAGGAGAATATTAGCAAGTTTAAAACAGAGAAAAAAGTATTCTTCACATAATATGGCAGCAGGATAGAAAAGGATGCTCTGAATGAACCTTTAACTTTCTATAAGCTCCCAAGTACCCACTGCAAACCAGTGATGAGTTATCAGCAAAGCTGTCTCCAGCAAAGGCTGGTGACTGGGCCCATTTGAAAGTAGGACAGCAGAGACAGAGGAAGTTCAGGCAAGCCCACCGTTGCCCGTGGGATGTCTTTAGAAGACCTGAGCATTTACTTAGAACCATGGTGAAAACTCATCGCTCTCCTGCCATAACTATTGAACTCTGATTCCTCTCTATCTCACCATGTTTCATACAGTTTTTTCTCTCGGTGTCATGTGTGCTGAGGGCATGAGCCCACAGGCCTGGGAAACAATGGGCTAGACTTTTTGGGCGGAGCTGGATTTTTCAGCTGGCTCCAGGGCTGGAGACAGTGGGCGCAAAATGAAACACAGGATGTTCTGTCAGAACACCAGGAAATGTTATTTTACTGTGAGGGTGGCTGAGCACAGGCACAGGTTGCCCAGGGAGGTTGTGGAGTTTCCCTCCTTGGAGGGATTTCCTCCCTCTTTGATTCCTGGTTTCCCTGGTATGTTTTAGTGGTCTCTGCAGATGTCTCTGGAGATGGTTTGGAAGACTCAGCTGAAGTGGCTTCCTGGCTCTGGAAGCTAGGGACCACAGAGTAGAATAAAGCCATCCAGTGTCTTTAGATGTCTTTAAAGTGCAAATGCAAATATGTTACCAAGATTAGACCCAGCGAAGGAAGCACAGCAGCAGAGCAACCTGCTACAATAAGTTAGTGCATAAATATTCCAGCAGAAAGGTTCGGAGCCATCTGCAAAGACCACTAAAACTTACCGGGGAAGCCAGAAATCAAAAAGAGAGGTAATAATCAGTCTTCAGTGTCTCAGGARCATACGGGCCTCTTTCCGCATTATGCTGCATGAATGTCTTTTGTATTGCAGTATCAGCCTTTAGGTGATAAAAGAAGAGGGAGGCACAGCAGTTTTAATAAAGCACTCACATACAGACTGGAGCTATTAACTTGCTGGAAGTCCTGGTTGTTTTGAAGGAGCAATCTGGTTACCGTTAAAAATCAATAAAAAAATCTCCTGCCCCCAAAAATTTTGCATGTTTGTGTTAATAGTTTCCTTTGTAAGAAGTAGGAGGAAAGTGACAGGAAGGACACTTTGACCAGAATGCTAGCAAAGACTKGGGTATGAGGAAGTGGGTAGTGGAGGAGATTCATTATGTCATGCAAAACCTATCACCTCCATGTCCAGATTCCTCTCTGTCCAACTCAATACCACCCTAATAAATCTCCACCTCTTGGCTGGTGTCTGCATCCAGGACATGTTATCAGTCACTGCTGACAAGGACTATTAGTCATTATTGCCAGTATAGAAATGCARTCTGAACAGACTGGCTTGGAGGGGAGAGAAAGCTAAGAAATGTTTCTCTTCGTGCTAAGAAATGTTTGCTGCCAGGGATGTGTGGTCTAGGAGTTGGTACAGCTGCCTGTTGCCCAATGCTGTCCATGCAGCGTTCCCATTTCTTGGATAATACTTGCCGTTTTAATGAATAACGTGCTCCTGTGTGCATTGCTTCCCTTGGTGTGCACCAGCCCTCCTCCCAGACACTCCAGAAGCTCTGAGATGATCCTGCAATCACCGGTAATAAAAATGTTGCCACTTAATTTGCACTCTCATTTCAGAACGAGGAGATAACAGTCCCAATGATCTGCCTTTAAAGGGAGCTCATTTGTTGCTGTTACTCAGTGAGAAGGGAGGGAGATTATCTCGTTCCGTTTGGAAACAGCAGTGTTAATTACAAAGTCTCCAGAAACCATCTGTGAGTTTTTATTACAACTCGAAGTTTGTTCCCACCGATTCCCGTAGTTGRGGGAGACTAGGGATTACACGCTGAGGGCTTGTAATTGCTTCACATTTGTGTATTGATCCCTGTGGACACGTTCACAGCAAGTTACTGAGGTCAGCAGTGCTGTCTCCCTGCTTTCCCTCTATGACAGGTTTCCCCAGTCACCCAAGTTTTCCCTGTATGGGTGTTGCCTCTCGTTGTGTATCTGACATTTATGCTACTGTGACTTTTTTCAGCAAAATTCCTCCAGACGTGCTGTCATGGATTGTTCCAAGCCACAATCCAACAGGACAGAAGGTGCCTGAGTTAGCTTCAGCAGTGAAATTATACAACAGAAGGCATTATTAAAAGTGGATCTTTTGTCCAATAAATCCTCCTTTATGACTCAGAGATTGGACAGAATTCAGAGAAGGGCAACAGAAACGATTCTGGGCCTGAGGGTCGAGTTAGAGGGGATGTGTTAAGAGGAGGAAAGGTATTGGCATTTGTTAAGGGAGAAAATTGAGCATATAATGTGCTATACTGGCTGAGACTGGGGATGTTTTCAGGAAACCAGCAATGCACATAAAACAGTGCAGATTACATAGGAAGTTCCAACCTGGTGGTGGAAGTGCACTGGTTCAGTGATTTTAGCTGGAAAATGGAGGTTTCCTGGTGTGTAGTGAATATAGATGCAGTTATGTGATTGAAGTCACTGTCCTTGCACTGCTAGGGATGTGTCCCTTTGACCTGGCTCATAACCAAGGGTGGGAAGGACAGGGGTTGCTAATATCCTCTCTTTTGATTCCCTTGTAAAAGGAACATTTTTGTTGTGACAGAAGAAAAAGCCCTCTCATTTGCAAGGGATAACAAGTAATTTGGAAGCTGGAGAAAGGTTTTATTTTCCATTGAGTGTTAATTAACTGTCTGTCTCACAAATTAACTATTAGTAGAAGGTGCTGAAGTGAAATGCCCTGAAGCTGCCACTTTGCTTCTTAAGCGTCTTCTCTGGAAAAAGAAGTTGGGATCTTCTGTAAAGTCCAGAACTGAGGAGAGCCTGCAGCAATCCTTCAAGAAGGATGCTGGCAGCATTTCCATCCTAGCTCCATTTTCTGATCTCTTGGCAGCTTTTCATTTCAGCAATGACAGAATTCTTTTAACCCAACTTTTATACCTGTTGGGTTTTCCTGGAAGCACCTTCTCTAGTTGGTGCTGCATATATTGTGGGCTGCTGGATTTTGGATTAATCCTGGATATCTAATACAGGCGCATCTGATCTTAAAAAACTACTAGTTAAAGGAGCTTCTAGACTTCTGGCTCTTAGGTGATGTTTACGTTTTCCCAGCTCATTAGAGGAACAGCAGTGTTCCTGACTTTTGACTCTGGGGCTCCATCGTGGAAGGGAGGGGAACGTGGTTGTTTTCCTTTTGCTCTCTTTGGTGGCTGAAGGTCATGAGCATCTCCTTGTGCCCGCTCTGGGTGCAGGTCCTGTGGCCTCCGTTTATTAGGATTTTTAACTCTTCCGCTCAGCTGCTGCCTGCCTCCTGTGCCATTCTTTTCTCGTGAAAGCATCGTGGTGCTTGAGGCAGCAGAGACTGCTCTGCGAACACTCCCYGCTCCCCTTGCTCCCCTTTGGGGTACAGGTCTTCTTTGTTTAGGGTCATGGGAACCTGAAAAAGGCAGGAGGGATGTGCACAAGGATTTGTCCCKGGCTGTCAGCAGCCCATCAGCACAGATGCGAGCGGCGTGTTTCAGTCTGGAGCCTCGGCACCTCTTTCTTCATCTCCCCAGGAAGGCAGAACGGACAAGCCCARCTCTATTTTCACCAGGGGAAAGTGAGAATTACTCACCACAGCTCTGCGTTTCTGTCGGCGTGACGGGAGTGGGCTGCTCAGAACACTGGGGGAGAAGGGGGCTCTGGATTGCTTTGCTTCCAGCCTCCGTGGCCATGACATGGAGCAGGAATCCTTGCCCTGAGCCTCGGAGCAGCTTTCCAGCAGCAGCAGGAGCACACGGGGGTTTCTGTCACGGGGTGGGTACCTCTCCCTCTGCTCCTGGCAGCACTATTTCGTTCCCAGTTTTAGCAGCCAAAGGTACCAGTAAAYGCTTCTGCGTACAGAACTTTGCTAGGGCATAACAGCTTGCATGATTTAATTATTTTAATTGGAATTAACCGGGAAAATGATTCCCTCTTTCAGCAGGAATAAGCAGGRTACAGCCTGTCAGAATTTTTTGAAATGAGCTGTGCTGAAGGCAGAGGTGCAGAGATATGTAGTCAGCCTGCTTTAATGAGATTTGGCTGTAATTTTGTGATGAAATTATTCTAGGTTAAACTCAATCGCAAAAAAAAAAWGTGTTTCATTGTATTAAGGCATATTTGAGACCCACAAATCTCATTCCTATTATTGGTGAGATAAAAACTACCAGAAATTATGTCATTTTGAAAGATTTTCATTTTCCAAATAGATGTCGGAGAACAAATACTGCTCCTAATGCTGGGCACAGATATACCAGGATGTGATAATTCATGGATTTCTTTCCCGAATACTTATTAAACTAAGAAAAAGCAATGCAGATTTGCAAAATATTGACATTATTATAGAAGTCTTAGACGTAGAAAACGACCTTCAGCTGAGAGACCATGAGTTGTTTCAATTTAAATTAAATGGAAGGCTAAACATTCAACTGTAACTAAGATTTATTATTTCATAAAAGTGAAGAAAACTAGTTAGAGAGGCAAACTAGGCTATAGAGCTCTGGACTTGAATATGAAAGTGGCTTGGATTCTTTTTGTCTGTGAGAGAGGTAAAAAGCTGTAGAATTAATACACCAGGCATAGGAAAAATCTTGTAGGGAAGGACATTTAGTCTAAGAGATTAAAAAACACCACCACCACCCCCCCCAACCAAATAATAATAATTATGATAATAATAGTAATAACAACAGCTCAAAAAAGAAAGCAACAAACAAAGGTAAAAAGTGGCATATTTGCAGGCAGGAACTCCACAAAAATGCAAAATGTGATTCAGAGAGGAAAGGTATTGCTCTCTGGTCAGACAGCATAGGGGAGAAACGAGAATTTCCAATATGGAGAGGAGTGAGATGACCATCAAAAAAAGAGCAAGAGAAAAAAGAACAAAGAAAGGAAAGCAATTAGTAGAATGCTATTTATCTGGTCATATGTGAACAGAAGGAGTGGTGCTCTTCATCACTTCATCAGTTGCCAGAGAGGATGGAGAAAGTGATTGTTGAGGAAGCAGAATGAAGCGACTGCCTCTAGGTAGGAAATGGGCCCCAGACTGCTGAAGGATATGACATCCGAAATTGTGAGTCTGTTGACACACAGACATCTGCTCATTTTATGAAGGCTACATGGAAAAGTCCTTCATACTAGAGAGTGTGGGAATTTTATTTAAAAATGAGCAAAATAAGCATTATGGGCATGTAGAGGCTCATCCTTTTGACTTCACTGTGATCCAGAAAGGGAAGAATCCTTTCAAACGGTGGAGATAATGAGATAAAATGTAACCTCAGTTTAATAAAGGTAGATTGTGCAGATTATTCTGTTACTGGTCTTCTAGACGGGGGGAATGCAGTAAATCTGATTTGTCTGGATTTCAGTGAGCATTTGCTGTCATGTCACACGTGTTACTTGTGCAGTTGGGAAGGGCAGGATTAGCAGAAGAGAGGACTGCAAAGGGAGTGAGGATCCCTGCAACGGAGCTGACAGCAGGTTGTGCTGCAGGGTGAGCCTGTCCTGGCTGCAAAGCTGCTGGAATTTGAATGAGGGAAGCACACGGAAAGCCAAGTCTGGGAGATGCTGTCACTGCAGTGGGAAACTGAAGGGTTGTGAAGGAAACACAGGAGTAATTCCGGGGCACTGGAGTTAGCGAAGCATCAGTGACACAAAAAGTTGTCATATTAAGTAAATATTAAAGAATTTGGTCTAGTAATAAGAGTTTGCACTCTTAAGTTTGATGGAAAACTGTGAGCTGTTAGTGAAATGTCACTCTGAAAATGCCAAATAACCACACAAGTTGTAATAGGCACATAGAGAGCTGAGGGCATACTGAAATGGTAAAGAGAYAGAAGGTGTCTGCTTAGACAGACACCCAGTCTAGTGTGTGTGCATTTCTGATTAATTGTATTAAAAAACGTTGAGAAGAGCAAGCTCAGAGAAGGTCTTTTTCATATGATCTGCTTTCAACTGATTTGTTTAGTCCCCAGCAAAATGGAAGATGAAAATGCATTATAATTACTGTGTAAATTAACACCAGGGGGTAAATACCAGCAATGTTTATGCTGAAGGCCAAAGCTGGCACGAGAACAAATGGTCACTGCCTGGCAGTGAATCCAATCCAATAACTCATTTAAAAGTGAAACTTGATGGACTTGTGAAAGAGATGATGAGATATTKCCAGGAACAGGGCAGTGGTGGACCAGGAAGGTACTTTCCCTTTAATAATTTTCCTCCATCTTAGAACATTTTTTATAGCCRAAAGTCCGGTTATGGTGAGATTGGTTTTTTAAATGGAAGTAATTTATAAATGACATTGAGAAGCAAATTACAAATGGCGAAAGCACTGTAAGTATTCCCTTGGAAAATTGCAAAAGCGTTTATAAATGTACTGCTGTAGGATGCTGCCTGTGAATTGGAGCACACAAAAGTGAGGAAATTATAAACCGTGGATCAAAGGCCAGTGCAGTGTAAGCCTCTGTAAATGGCCGAAGTTGTTTTGCTGTTGTTAAACACGTGTCACTGAGGGGCTTTTCCCAGCCAAGCCCCGGCTGTCTCCAGGACACACCTGGGTGCCYACCAAGTGCCCTTTGTGCTCGTGGCCCAGCCTGTGCCAAGAGCAGTGACCAGCAGTCTTGGTCCATCAGCCACGTCCACAGCTGTGGGAAAGGGCTTGCAAATCATTCGGCAGGCTGCCATGTGGGAGAGCTTTCTTGTTAGGTGAGGGCAGAGTGGAGTCCCATGGCTGCCAGGCTGCTCCCTGGTACCTTAACCCAACCCATTTGTTAGAGCACCTCAGCAGGAAACCTGCACCTGATACGTGTGCCAGGCATGTTCTTGGCTGCGAGTTGTGCTGACAATTCCCCTTGAACACTGCTTTAGAAAACTCTTATCTTTCCCAAAGCCAAAAGAAGCTGATCACCTGGTCATCTCTTTGCATCTTCCGTGGTTCCCTCACTCTTTGCTGAGAAATGCAGATGTTTATGATATTCTCCTCTCACTTGTGGCTTGGTGATTAATATTCTGCAAGTTGCTGAGCTTATGGGTACCGATTTCCTGCTCTACTTACTGTACTTAAGTCAGCCTGCTTTGTTTTTCTTCCTCTTGCTAATATCCACCTGGTGAGTTAATTGTGTAGGAAAACAGCCAGTGAAGACAGAAAATGCAGAAAACACAGAAAACGTGACATCAAGCTCAGCTGGGAGTATTCTGCACTTCAGCTCTGTGTGTTGGRAGTGTGTAAGAGGCTGGATGGCAAAGTTTGCTGTGCCAGGGGAAGCTGTTTCCCTTAACGTGATGTTCCCTTGGTACGGTCCTGAATTGTGAGCAGGAGGGATGTGCTCTGTCCCGGCTTCATTGCAGGGTTGGGCAAGCCATATGTGGACTCTGGACTTCCTCTCTAGCAGCTTGTGTAAGGGTTTGGTGTCATTCTTGAAGATGAATACATACTAATTTTAAAGATGTGTTTCTCTATTCTTCAATATCTGTTGCTGTTCTGTGAATTGATGAGAATTCACACTGCATTCCTTCTTTTACCTGACAGGGAAAAAGATTTTACAAGACTAGATTAAAAGCAAAATGCTGGAGGAGAAGAATATGGGAGTGTTTCTTGCTGAGTAGCTCATTGTCAGGGTAAGGTAGATCCTTGCCTACTGAGAGCATCGAGACTTGCATTTCCAACCAGATCCTGTGAAASAGCAGAAGTTGAGAGGGCTGGATCTAATGCTTTGATTGCACACTTCCGCTTTGTGTAAATAAATATTCAGTGGATCATGAATTTGGCCCCCATCAGGACTTGGGGCGGAGTGGTGTAAACCACCAGGCACAAAGAAGSGTGTATTGGGACTGGGCTGTTTCGGTGTCTCCTGGGGAAGTGCTCCAGTTCATGGAAAGCATCTCTGGTCAGAGTAAGGGGGACAGTGGTCTTCCCTTCCAACACAGCACTGCTTKCTTTCTGGTCTGCTTTCTTGTCCTTAGCAGTCTACTAATTCTTCCTTCATCTTACCCTATGAAATTGAATGCTCTTAGTAGCTCCCTTTATTGATCCCTGCCCATTCTGTCCCAGCTTGCYGCCTGCCTTCTTCCTTTTCCCACATTTCCCTTTGTCTCTCTGGTTGGTGGTCCAACTTTCTCTCATTTGTATTCAAATTGGCCAGCTCATSCATTTTGTCAGGATCCAGCAGAGAAGATAGATGAAAAGAAATCTCTCTGCTGTCAATTCAGAGCAGTCCTGGCACAGCCTGTAACCATCCAGAGTTGAAATTGCCAGGAATTTGTTCACTGGAATGCATTCAGTTTGGACAGAATCAGTAGGAAATAACAGCTCTTGAACTATAGCACATCTCCCCTGTACTCATGTGTGAACTGCTCATTTTCACAGATCATCAGCTTAGCTAAAAGCTTGGGTGAATATTATTTACTCCGAAGGATGGGGATGATGAGGGATGTTTCTGCAAGAAARTTTCACCAGAATTAGCATATTTTTCTTATATTTTTTCCTGAAAATGTCTGAGCTGTCATCGCTGAAAGTTTCCAGGTGAATTCATCTTGAAATAGTTGAAATTATCACTTAAATGGTTAAAACTTGGCAAAGTTATAAGCGTGTGAAAACAGRGGGTTATCACGGGATTTGTCAGACAACCTTAATAATAGTTTCACCTACAACAGCAAAATTCGGTAATGCAATGTAATTCTGAGGCATCAGCACTGCACGGATGAACACCATTAGATAAATGGGACCTATGAGAGTGCAGAGCACCAGGAGTACCCTGGCACTTAACACCCTGGTTCTGCTGCTGCACTCCTAAGGGTCTGAGCACAGGGACAGAGCGGAAAGCAGCTCCCAGGATGTGAGCGCAGCAAAACCCGTGCTGTGTGCGGGTAGTCCCAGCATTGTCACACCTCAGCCTCRTCGCCTGTCCCACACTTCCACCTCCCAGCTCACATTTGAGTGAAATTTGTGGCAGTGCCAAACTGATGGATCACCATCCCATTTTCTAAAACGTCCTCCCTGACAGCATGGGCTGTGCCAACAAATCTAACTGAGGAAGTCCAGGATAGCAACTCCAGGCCATTTATCAATTCCATCTAAGGCTTGCAAGATAGAATTTCTCACTTCTCTCAGTGTTGGTGCTGGGAGTACAAGATATCAATCCCCAACAGGTTTCCTCCTGCATACCTCTCTCCTCAGGTGTAATGAACAGATCAATCCTGGAGCCTGTAAGTCAGTTTAGCCTATCTTTGCTGAGTAGATGGAAGAGAAAGTCTGGGACAAATGGAGTATATCCCTCCTAGTCACATACAACCTCTCTTGCTTTGTTTTTTGACAGTTTATCGAATTGCCCTGGCTCTGCCCTGTTACAGATAACACTGACTTAATATGAGTTTGGTTTCTGTGTTCCAATAGGATGCGTGTGAAGATGTGATAGTGGAAAAGTGGCAATGACTGTAGCAAAGAAAAGGGACTTCGTGAGTTTTCAGCAGCTGGGGAGCTGTCTGAGGCTGTAGGAAGGATGTTTGAGACTCTTCTGCAAGTCCAGCTTCAGCTTATGAGCTGGAGTAAGAAAGAGCTATGGACTCCTCAGTGACATATCACAAGATACTATGAAAATGCTTTGAGCTTTAAGGCATTCTCAGGAGATCAGGATGAGAGCAAATGCAGGGTACTTCCCCATTTCCGATTAGTCRAGAGACCTTGGTCCTGGCCAGCCCCTGTATTTTCCAAAATGTTCTGCAAGGAGGAGATTCCATGAGTCATCCTGGTCATGGTGATAAGCCGAGCTGAGCCTGCACGAAAGTGTTGGAAGTGCTTTGCTGTAACAGTAGCTTGTGACTTGCCTCTTGCCGCAGGGACCCAGTGTTGGAGTGGAATAACATCACTGGGAAAAGCAGAGCTGTTTCCACTCGCTTTCTTCGCTAAATGGGCTGAGCTGTGCAGGGCGGTTCAAGGAGTTCAGCCCGGGCTCCCCTTCCGTCGGTCYCCACTTTGGGAACATCGCTGCCAAGACAACCAGACAGCTTCTGCATATGTCTGGTAGTTTGGGCAGGCAGTTGTCATGGTTATGAGTGCTGCATGAGAACCAAAATAGATGTATGGAAAGATGGTGATAGAAGCTGGCACATATCCTGACTTTTCTGTACATGAGCTGACAGGATGTGGCATGGAGGAACCACCTGTGCCCTGGCTCCCTCCTGCTCCCTCAAAGTCAGGACTAGCCATGCGTTTGGCCTTCACTGCTGCAGGTGGCAGAAGGAGCTGAGCTGTCTGAAAACGGCGAAGTGAAGTTTTTCTGAGGGAGAAAATAGACAAGTGAAGATGTTAATTTGTTAGAAGCGGCTCATTTCTTGAGTTTTAGATTGCAGGGTATGAAAAATCTCGGTGTCTGAGTATGTCAAACTTCCTTTTTCCTTCAGTTATTTCTCTTTACCCTCTTGAAGGGAAATATCAACTGGTAATGCTGCCTTTCCTCCTCTAAAACTGATTGCCAATTGCTAGTTGTTTTTAGCAATACCTTTTTTACTGCTTCTCATCATCACAAAACTCTTCCTTGGGCTTTGCTGTACAAATGCATCAAAACTGAAAGGCATAGGGAATTCCACTGAAGACACAGTGAGCTGCTCCTCCATGAGAGACTGCTTCTGGTGGCCAGCTGAGCACAGAGGGGAAGCAGARTTCTTTCTTGGCTCCTCCTGCAAAGGTCCATCAGGCCTGGAGAAACCAGCCCAGCCTGTGCAGCTGCACCACTCTGTGAATCTCAGTCACAAGACCCTGAGAACCACTGGACAGAGCAGTTTGTCTGTGCAGCAGGCAGGTAGGCAGATATGCCCCAGAGGGGTTGCATAAGTCCATCTTCTCCTCTGGGTTTGCAATTGGCCTGGAGGGCAAGCGAAGTTGGAAGACAGAAACCAAAGGCACTGGGAGGAGGTGGTGGAGAGCTTTAGTCAAAGGTGGTGCAAGGTTTTGGACAGAACCTTGGTCAAACTCTGCAGCCAGATCCTCACAGGATTCTGAACACCACAATTTTGGTTGAATGTGGGTTGCCAGCACCAGGTCCTGCATTGTCATACCTTAGTTTAGCACTTTCCTCTGCCCTCTTTCTGCTACAGAATCAAAAACTACCTGAACATCTGCTTTTAACACCATGGGATAAAGGGTAAAAGCAGAAGAGGTTGTTCTGAATGCTTTTTAGCCCAGATCTCCCTCTTGAAAGCCTCTTATGGCAGGATTTTAAATTGGTTTAGGGACAGAGCCTGAATGTGATAAGATGTTRGTTAACACGATGGGATAATCAAGTCACTTTGATTTCTCCCCAGGCAAACCTCTCTGCAGTCTATTAAAATGAAATATGATGCCACTGCCTTTTCCCTCAGCTGTAGTCAAGGAGATATTTGTTTTAATTCAGTACAGGATTGCCCCACAGGCTCCGATTTCTACTATCCATATTGATGTTTGTAATTTATTGCCCTTTTACAATACACACTAAAAGGATGTTGTATTTGCCAGACTGGCTTTTGAGAACTTCATCTCCGAATCAGTCTGAATAGGATACACTGAAATTGTTCTCTCTGTCGTTAATGTTCTGTGTCATACAATATTAACACAGGCTCCATTCGTTTTACAGGCAGCCTTGGGTTTAGTAAGGGACACAAATAGAATATAACATATTCACAGAATGGAATCATATTATCCTGGGTATGATGAAAACAGAGACGCCCTCTTGTCCCAGCTTATGTAAATGTTCAACATATTTCTGATCAGCTGGCACTTCACCTTCAACTGTAAATGGCCTGAGAAGGTCCGAGGGGCCACACCGTAGATGCTGGTGTGTGTTACTGTCATGTTCCGTCCAGCAGGGATGCATTTAATTAGAAGGTGTATGATTTATGAGGCATGTTAGGGACAAAAGATGCTGCAAAACTGCAGAAGCCTGTTTTAAACTACCAGTTTAAGCAGGCCCATGAGAAACAAAACTATCTGAAGGTTACAGGCACCGGTGCAATGTGAAGCTGTGCTCAGTGCAAGATACAGGCAGGCAGTTWCTTCAACACTTCCATCTAATACATTCTCTAGTTGGCAAATCTGAGTTTCACAGAACCAGACTTTTTCAAAGGGAGAATGACAAATTGATGAGATGTTACAATTTTTCAATTAGATGAATTGAAACAAARTTTTCATTTTGACATTGATATGTCATAACATTATGATTTGATTGAAAATGTCCTTTCTGCTGTGACAGATTCGACTTTTGTTTCTCCCTTTCCTGATTTTTTTTGACTGCTTAATACATCAGTATCTTGCCCTGCTTTGAACCAAGAACATTCCAGGCATTCCCAGAAGAAGAAACTTTTCCTAGCAAGGTTGGTGGTTCAGTCCCACTGTCTTGTATGAGAATTGTTCAGCTCCCACCACATCTTTGGAACCAAAGTATTATTGCAACTAAATCTTGTGCAACATTTTATATTTCTTAAGGCTGAAGAGGAAGGTGAAGGAAAGGTAAAAGCAAACTTATTGGATGGAAAAAGAGCTGCTAAACTAATTCAGATCGGATTCCTTTGAGACATGGCTCAGGATTTATAGTTGGAACTCATTGTACCTCAGTTTGTTTGAGATACTTTAGTGAAGCATTTGAAGCATAAAACTCCTTCATCTTTTCTATCCATCACCTCTTACTCTTGCCTATCTCAAAGGCTTGGCTTATTAGAAAAATACAATAAAAGACTAATTGCAAAGAATGGGGGATTTTAATTGCTTCATTTACATACAGAGAATTAGTCTAAAATCAAYATTAGGCTGTCAGTAAGGAAAATTAGCTCAATTTTTTTTTCTGAGTTTTCATGTCAAGGAAATGTAAGTTTAAACAATGCAGTTTGGAATACTCTTTGGGATTACTTTCCTCTTCTTTCCCTAGCAACTCATCCTTGTCTATTTCAAGACTTTTCCTGCATGAAAATTCAAGAATTAAGGGAACTTCCAGTATTTTCTTTTGCAAGAAGATGGCCAGTTTTATCTGCAGATCCAGCTGTCAGATGGTGTTGGGAAGGGATAATGTTGTGCACCAAGAGCCTAAAGTCGAGGCTGAGATAGAAACACTGAAAAACACGTTGACTGTTCTGGAGGAGCAAGGTTGTCTTCCCTAGGTACGGCCGTTGCTGGTGCCTGGAGAGGTGATCCTGAGGACTGGCCTCAATAAACTGGCGCAGGTAATCTTTCATCACCCTGTGAGCAGTACCTGGCATAAGTTTCCAAGCAGAGCACCACTGAAGCGGCACACAATTTGCAGAGGTTATGTGTTATTTTGTTGCAAAAGCTGTTGCAGTAGACTTTTCTCTCTTCAACATGGAACTCTCTCTCCCTCCAGGGTTAAACCCAGGGGCCGAATGAAGTGCTGTCCCAGCAGCAGGACACTTGCCATGCCCTGGTGTGGTGGGCTGGCCATGCCTTTGGCATGCAGCAAGTATTGGCAAGGGTCTGCATCACCCCATCAGTCCCTCTTGCAGAGCCTGGAGGGCAGCCAGCTCCCCTCCCTGCTGTGGGGCAGCATAAACTGCAGTTTGGGTCCTGTGTCTCTTTGTACCATGTCTGTAATGCCATACATGCTAATGCCACTGCCTAAAGAATGAGAGATTCCTGTAATTTTCATAGTGGTCTCAGGAGACGTTTTACTGCTCTTGGAAGTCCCCGTACTTAGTGCCAGTGATTGATCCTCTGGGCTGGGACGTGTTTGCTCCCTGCATTGCCATCTTACCAGTCCCTCTGGGTGCTCTATTCCTTCTCATCTGCTGTTAGTCAAGAATCCCAGTTCTCCATTAAAACTACTTTCCTATTTAAAATACAAAATTAAAAAGAAGTCATAAAGAGTCTAGAACTCCCACTTGGTGAAAATGAGAGTTATATAAAACATTCAAGTGAATGGACAAAATGGGAGGGAAAAAGCCTCGATGACCTCAAATGGGTAAAAGAAGTTACTTTGGATGATCAGTGCTTCAGTTTTCTTCCTGAGGCTTGATCCAGCCACTGGATTTAGAGTCTTCTTGTTTAAGGATACATTTAGAGCACAAGGAATGTATCAAACTGCCAGTGACTTTCAGATGAAGAGGTGTGAAGAGCTTGTTTTACTTTATATATGGAAAAAATCTTACCCCAAATGGTCTCAGTAGGGACCCACTATCTGTCTTGGTGATGTCTCTGCTCTGTGCTGGACCTGACTCCCCTTGCCCTTCACACCATCTCTCTCCCCCAGTACAGTGGTGTGGGGGCTTCCTGTGGAGCTACTGCGACTTCGGCACAGTGCTCCAGACGGGAAGGGCCCTCCTGCTTCTCCCTACAATGTGGGCTTCACTTGCACTTCTGAGAGACAGGAGTTCGCATTTCACTGGGTCACTCTTCAACACCCCCAGAACTGCAGCTGCTGGCTTGCATGCATCCGTCTGTACTCAGTTCATGCTCCTGGATTTTAAATACAAGCCAGGGGAGAGCGGACAGGAATGAAACTTGAGTTCTTGGAGAATGTAAAGGCCKTTTAAAGAGTTGCCATTCCATGACAGTGATACTGATCTGGTCTAAACTGAGAGAGATGTTGGGGTTCTGCACAGCTGCTGCTACACAGAACTTGTATAGCCTCCATTTGTAAAATGTGAATGTGGACCCACATGCTGAACCCCCAGATTTCTGCAGCACTTTGGCCCAGCTGTGTAGCACCTGTTTTTGCAGGTCCCTCTTGCAGCCACCTCTAAAGTCCATCAATTTGACATGCACAGTGTTGTTTTATATTCATCACACATTTCAGGAATATTTTCCAATTGTGATACACTCTGGCTAGTTTTAAATTATCCAAGCTTAAAAGACATAAAGACAAGAAAAACTTCTTAAACCCAAAGATATTTATTTGGTTGTATGTCAAGAAGAATAATATTTCATCCTGCATTTTCTCCTGATACATACATAATAAAGGTCAACAATACAGAACAGTATCTCTTTTCATGGGTGCTAAGGCTGATTCATCACTGACATGAACATTGTTCTCCTTCCTGCCAAGGGAAGAGATAGCTCAGCCTTTGATCTTCAGGGTGACTGGGGATGGAAAAGCTGTCAGAAGTCCATAATCTCTCTTATTTTTAGCCCTATCTGCATTGTGAGAAGGGTCCTGCAGGTTTTTTTATGTCAAGCTGCCTTTTAAGCTTGATTGAAGGTCGTGATTTCTGTCCCAATTCTCCTAGAGGCATTTCTAGTCTGTGGTGGATCTACACCTGTCTGTACTCAGGGTTGGTGTTTTGTGTCAGGGTGAAACTTGGCAAGTATAAAGTCTTCAAGGGAGATAGCTACAAATCTAAGAAAAGTCAGCTGGTTCCCCTTGTGATCTGACCTAGCCTACAACTTCTGTGGCTGATGGAGGCTGTGGATTACCCACTGATCACCACAGTGGTTTAACTGGGCAGAAATGACTAGGAAGACTAGAAGAAAGAGTGTCTCAAAGTGGGGAATACAGACATAAGGTGCTTCAATATCACCTCTAATGAGCCATCAAAGTGTCCTAGGAACAAACAATGGGGAAAGGTATACACTGTGTTCCTCATGTCTGCTTTTCATGATTACAAATAATTATGTCATTGACTTTTATTAGATACAGAGACACAGAATATCCACTCTGAGTCCCACAGAATGTTTCTGTAAAAGATCAAACTTAAAGGACATAATAGGAAATGCCAAAGGCCACAATAACAGTGTTAATTTTGTGACTACAGAGGATAGAAATGAGACATCACGTCCAAACTTTGCATAAAGAAACAATATTTTTATATAAATGCAAACCAAAGCTCAGAACATTTTGACTGAATATTATTTAGTGGCTCTTGTTCTCTYCCAAACAGGATGTTCCAAACAGAGACAGATCCTTTATCTAGAAAAATACATCCGCCTCTTCTGTTCATAAAATATACAATTCCTCAGTCATCATTCACATGTGTACTATTACATCAATTTCCTTGTCTGTAGTTGATGAAAATGGTTCAATTCAGGCTGTATTTGAGAGGAGAAACAAGGACAGGCATATGCAAGTGAACAGAACTGAGCTCATATAGCGAGCCATAAACCACTCTAATGCCCAGAATTTTATAGCAGTACAGCTCAACTATGTATATGTAGACCAACATGATACTGAGAGTTTAGTTAATTAAACCAATGACAGCCTCCCATTCTTATAATATTTATTAATCCCTAATAATAAAGTAGCTGAATGAATCCAGACACCGCAAACGATTTTATGAATTGTGAATTAATTAAGTCTCAATCTAGCTTGTATTGCTGGAGGAAAATTATTGCTTCGTCTGTTCTGTATCACCTGTGTTCTGAGTSCTGGTCTTCTGCAGTGACAGTGAACAGGTAACCATTCCTTACTTRCTGGCAACAGGTTTATGAATAGAACATGAAAGCATAAGTAAAGCTGGGAAAAGCCTCTTAATAGGCACTGCCAACAGCTGTTTGCTAAGTGGAAAAAAGAATAAGGAAAAGTAACCMAAAATGTCATCTGAACTAATAATCTGTGTTGAGGAGGAGCAGTGTGATACATGAGGACAATCCTTTGGGACTGATGTCCAGCGGTTACTTTCATGGTCAGGACTGTTTTCATCTCCATTTTTCTCTCTCCATCTTCCAGGCAGTAGGTTGGGTTAGGTCTTTGCCCGGTGCATCTCCGCAGTCTCCTCCCTGTGTGGACTCCTCCTCCCTGAAGTGATAATGGGGTGGCTGGAAAATCATTCTGTTCCACAGAGCTCTTGGTGTCACGCAAGAGTTCGGGAACAGTTTGGGGACAGCTGATGAAATTGRGGTGCCTGTTGTCTGCTAGAGCACCCAAACCGGGAGAGGGCATGGATGCCCAGACCCACACCACAGACCTTCCATTGGAACTCTGTGCAAGGCACAGATACTTTCCTTTTGATGAAGCAGTTTCCAATGGAAAAAGTTGCTTTGAAGTTTTGGAGGGGTTTTTTAGGCAATGCTATGCTTTGCTTATTTATTATTCTTTAGCTCCACCAAACGAGAGTTTGAGAAAATGAGGYGTGAATGTACTCTGGAGGTCCCCAAGTCAGACATTAACCCCTCCTTTCGCAGGCAGGCATGGCTGGCAGTAGCCACAGTGAGGATGGGGACGGGAGGGTGAGTGCACAGGCATGGAGAATGCACTGCAGGGTTGGCCACATTTGCTCTCCCTCTTGCCAAGTTAATCCAGCCCGGCTGTCTCCAACCCGGAGAGCACATCTGGGAACCTCGCTTGGCCTGCCCTCACCAGCTGATGGCAAGGCTGAAAAGGGATGGAGGATCTTCCTTGCAAAGCCCCAGTGCAACTCATGGGAGGCCAGAGGGAGAGGGTTTAAGGCACTGTGAATAAAGACGGTGCCCTGCCAGTATGTGTAGGTGTTCTCCAGGGAGGATTTGGGAAGATTTCCCGTGGGAGACAACCAGCCACCTGTGCAGGCTGCGATTCTGAAATCCTTCCTATCAGCCCYCAGATGGGAGAGATCACAGCCAGTTCATTTGATGTTTGAATCAAATGAGGCTACATTTAATAAAGCAGATTCAGGGAGCGTCGCAGGCCCCCTTCTGCTGCTGMTGCCTGTGGGTTTGTTGTCAAGGTTGTTTAACAACCTTGACAAATGTTCTTAATAAGTGACAGGCTGCCTTGGCAGGGTTTCCATGCACATCAAACGTGCTGCTCGAGGTTAATCCAGCCGTCCCGCTCCTGCTCAGGAGGGACGGGAGAAACCTCTCAGACACAGCCTCATGTTTTGCAGGATCAGGGCTGCCCTGCAGTGGGGATATCCACATGGAGCCATGATCACGGTCCCATAGACACAAATCCATGCAGAGACTTGTGGATGGGGTGGTAACATCTCTTTGCTTTTTTTGTTTGTTTGTATTTTGTCCTTGCAGCTGTGACATGTCAGGGCAGACGTGCCAGTGTCATTTTCCATCCYTGGTCAGCGTGTGACATTTTTTATGATGGCCCTTTATAGGCTACATTATCTTCCCTTCTATTACTTAAAAATCTATTACCTTTTTATGCATCAGTTCAATCTCCTTTTCTGCAATGAACTGCTTTGTGGTAGGAACAYGGAGGTTCAAAAATGCTGCAGCTGTGGATTTGGCTTCCCCAGGAGGCGAATTGATTCAGTGACTTTTTATTTAATCCAACCTTTAAATTTTGAGGCTACAGAGGAAATTTTCATCGAGCAAGTTATGCCATTAATGCCTTGGTGGGAGCCCTTACATGCTCTCTGAAGCAGCTTGTGCTGCTCTGAGAGGGGATGTTTTATTGGAAAACCCCCAGGTCATATCTGATGTGGCAATTCCTATCTATAGTAAGAGAACTTGCATGCAAAAAATATAATCTGTGTCTGGACTTGTCTATATCCAATACAGATATTAACTGGGACTCCCTGATGGCAAATAAAAACGGGGAAATACAGTCTGAGGAARTCCTTGATGGTTTTGACAGTTTGTGCCCTTTCAGACATGAAAAGGATTTTCTGATCTGTCASGATCAATATTGAGCTGCACTCTGCAGAAGTGGTTGCACCATCTTTCATTATCACAGCGCCCAGAGGAAGTGATTTGAAATTATCATGTCACTAGATTTTTGGAATTATTTTTCCCTTCCTCCCCTGCCCTTGATTCAGTAATCAATATCCTCTTGGTCTCAGCAGAGCCCAAATATTAGTTGCAGATAATGAAAAATCATCAAAAAGCTCAAAGAGCACACTTTTCCTTCTGTTCTGCCCAGACAGTCGGTGCCTGGCATCAGACACTGTTGCCCAGCCGAAGGCTGAGACTGGTGGAGGATGAGAAGCAGGATCCCTGCACACCTCTCTGACTGCAGGGCCCTCAGGTTGCAGTTCTGCCATCTTAGGCTTGTTAGTATAATTCATCTACTGCTTAAGTCTGCAAGACTTCTGCTGAACAGAGACATTGTAATATGTGTTTGCCTATGCAAATACATGTTTTCATGCACTTAAAAGGGGAAGTTTTTAGTGGCTGAAGTTGGTTTGATCAATTAATTGGATTTACAGCCCTCATGATGAGTAGGTAACTGTGTGAGTGCTCGTGTAGCACACGTGTGTATGTGTGTGTGTTTCCCTGGCCTTCCACAGAGCCTGTCCACTCGTATGCCAGTGATAGTTCCTGTTTCAATCTCAAAACAAGGATTTAGCAGCCGTGGCAGAGCAGCAGTGAGAATTCCTATTACTGAGAATTAAATTACTTTCCAGAATAAGCTGTGGTGAAATGGTCCCCAGCACCCTGTGAGGCAGTGGCATGCATAATTAAAAACCAAACTACTCGTGTCAAGTAAATGAAAAAAGCATGTCTTGTCAGCTCCCTCCTTYGTCTTTTTTTTGTTGTTGTTATTGTAGATCAGTCTTTTCTTTGGAGTTCACAAAACTCAGTCATTTGTGGTGCTTCTCTCGTCATTAGTATGGCAAACACAGCAAGAATCAGCCTTCTTGTGTTAGTAAAAAAACAAAGCACAGCAAGTACCAGACTGGGTCAACTTCCAGTATTCCCATCTCATCTCAGAGCTTCTCCATTCAGAGTAGACAAAAAAATAYTCTCCAGCAGATAGGATTAGGTAATCTGCCAACCCTACTCTACCCTGTTTGTGTACTGTTGGGTAATTTTGCCCTCTGTGACCCTCCYAGGCCCAGTTTCCCCAGCTGTTTGCACTGAATGCATGGCAGCTTACTCCCAGCCTATTTTCTGGAGCAAACAACCTGATTCCCCTGAGGTTGCCGGAGCAGTGACAGCTCTCCAGGAGGCAGAATGGAGGAGAGACCAAGACAGGTGTGGTTTCTTCCAATCCCCTTGCAGTCCTCCAAAATTATCCTGGCAGGTCTTGTATCCTCTTACATCCCACTGACATGCCTGCCAGGGCAGGCAATTCTTGATCCCATGCTCGCAAACCATCACCACTGGGCTTCCCTGTGACACTCTGGTCATTTCAAGGACCTTGACGTGAAGAAACAAGCAGCCAGTTGTGGTGGTGGGACAGAACCACAGGAGCACCTTGTACAGCCCAGGCRAGGGGCCAGGGGCTCTGCAGGGTCAGCTGCCTGACCTTACAGGGAGATGCTGCAGCAATTTGGACATGAGTTCATCTACAGGTTTGGATGGGCAGGTTACATGTAGCATACTGCCTGTTGCRTGGTCTTGAACACTCACCCAGATTCATCTTACACAGCTCTCAAGARCATGGTTCCTCTCTGCTGCCTCCAGTCCTTCTGCTTGCCACATGTGCCTTCAGCCCTGGAAAAAGGTGAAACTTGAGCCAAGGAGAGAAAAATGCAAATAGAGGAGTCTTAGGTGATGGGTGGGGAAGAATCCAAACTTCTCATCAGCCAGGCGTGTCCCCTAAAATTGCTCAGAATCTCATAGAAATTTTTCTTATCCTGAAAATCAATAAAAGCTAATTAAGTAGASGTTAGAAAGGGTCCTTGCTGATAAGCCAAATAGGCTCTTGGCTCCTTCCTTTCACCTGCCAGGCTCATTAACAAAATCTGAACTGGTTCCAGAGACCTGCTTGCTGCTTCCCCTCGGGGCTTGCCCTTCTTCCCAGCTCTCATAGCCCACCTCTGTCAAACAGAGCACTTTGAGCAAATCACTTAGCTAGGCAGCTTTCAAACCCTCTCTCAAAGGAGAGCTAGATTGGGAAGATTTAACTGAAGATGGGTTAGAAAAAAACAAGAGAAAGCAAGGACACAGAGGGGCTGTTCCAAGGGGAAATAGTTATTAAGCAGCTGAAGACCAGAGCAAAGAAAGCACTGTGTAAAGAATTAGCTGCATGAAAGTCCGTCCAATTTTCATAGACTTACCCTGATTTTTCTGCACTCCAGTACAATTATTAACTGGCTGAACCCGTATTTCTGAGCAGAGAAGAGTTGTGTGTCTGAAAAACATGTAAGTTTGAAAAACGCAGGCATTGTGCTCTCGGACCCACAGCATCTACGCAGTGACTGCAGTCAGGATGCAGAGTGATGAGCTCTGCTTGCTTTGTCCAGCACTGTGGTGTCTTGCATCAGTGTAAAACGCAGGAGATGCTACAGCATTTCATTTCAAGCCTGCCTTCCGTGGCAGAGCAGCCATCTGACCTAAGAGGCCAGAGTGAAGGAAGGGGGATGCGATGCACTGTGGTATCAGTACACCTTGTGAGAACTCTCCACAAGGAACTCCTACCTGGGCAAAAGGGGGCTCAATTAAATTAATGTAAGGTGGGAGAACACATAATTTAAAAAGTCATTCTGCATAGCATTGTGTTGCAGTTAAATGRGGGACAGACTCTGAGGAGTCTTGAGCAGTTTGTGTTGAGTCTGATTTAAGCCAATGTTTTCATTACTGGTGCCTGTGAAAGGAGGCTGTACTCCTAGAAAAAATATGTGGACTGTGCCAAACTGGGATTCACTTTGAAGGATATCGCCTGAATTTAAGTATCATCATGATACATTGGAGAAGTACTCAAAATCAATAGAGCAG
Organism: Amblyornis subalaris; assembly: GCA_018881555.1. NCBI lineage: Eukaryota > Metazoa > Chordata > Aves > Passeriformes > Ptilonorhynchidae > Amblyornis > Amblyornis subalaris. The sequence continues at coordinate 11,625,122 of JACAXG010000014.1, read as the reverse complement.
AATTCAGTAAAGACAAGTTTCTTATGAGTTACGCTCTAGAAAGAAAACTTAAATGCACAGATAAAGTATGAAAAATATGGAAGGCAGCAACGCTGCAGGAAAGAAACAGAAACTTACAGCAGACCACAAATTGAACACGAGTCAAGATTGCATGGGAAGCTTATAAAAAAGCACTTTTCAGTCTGGCTCTGAATGGATGCCATTGGAGAGGAAGGGTTGTTATTCTGCTCYTCAGGTGAAGGACTGGAGCCGTTCTGGGCACTGTGCTTAAGAAAACGACAGGAAGGCTTGGGAAAAAATAAAAGGTGGCAAGGAAGAAAAAAGAGATCCAGAGGAAAATAGTATTGTTTAGAGGCAAAAAATAGGAAATATTGGGAGGATGGAGTGCATTTACTTTGTTTTTTTCTTAGAAGAGAGTAGGTCAAGTATGGCACAGAGGCATTAAGACCACGTTAGGCAAGCATCTGTAAGGATTGGGTTTGGTATATTTGCTGCTGTCTTACAGCAGATAGGGAGATTAGAGATCTCTAGAGATACTTCCTGGCCCTGAAGTCAGTGATTTATATGATAGCAGTATTTCCACATTAAAATGATGCTTGACTGCTTGAGTGTCTTCTAAGCAAAGACATTTGGAATCATATTCCATCCTCATCTTGTGCATCTGCAGTCAGTGAATTAATTTCTATATATACATAGCAGGCTGTAGGCGCAGGCACGTCACTGACCTGGGATGGCAGGCTGTAGGCACTCCGTGTATTTTAATTCTGTTCAGTTCCTCTTCTTCCACTTTCTGAGACCTGTTTGATTACCAATGGCATTACAAGTCATTGAGCACTGTTAATAACCCCAGTTAATCACAGCAGCACATTTCCCCTTGAAAGAGTTCAAATGGCAGAGCGAGCACAGCCAAGTTTAATGCCTCCACTGCAGAGAGGATGTGCTCCCAGCCCTCGCTGCAGGGCCATCAGGACCAGGCAAAAAGGAGCTGCAAATGTTCAGTGCTTCTGCAAGCTGGCTCTCCTGGAGCCTCCTTGGTTGCTCAGAGGAGGCTGAAGATTTTTGTAAGGTTTGGGCCAGGATAATAATTATGATCCAGTTTTGCACACAGAAATTTGTTGGCTGTATGGTTTTTGTTGCAGTAGAACTCAAGCCTCATCCCACATCCTGTAATCGTTAATGAGCCTTGCGTATATAACAGCATAGACACTTGTAAGTCTTCAATAGCACTAATAGTTAGATTACTTATAGATCTTTATGCACCTTCTACTTTACATCTACATTACAACACAGATTTCCAATAGTATTTGGGTGTGGAAAGATGCTTACAGAAGCTTTGTAGGATTTACAGATGTGCTTAAATGACTTAGGTGCCTAATTCCCTTTTGATGCTCCTTYGTCGGAGCTAAGGTGCCAGAGCTGTTTCATATCCTGAGCAAGTAAACGAACTGCAGGTTGAAACCATTAAATATGTACCCAGGGAGATGGGCATCCAAGCATGTACTGTGCTCTGGTACAGTCTGGCTGTGGCAGTAATTAAAGTCGGAAAGACTGATGATTTTAGGTTTAAAAACCCAGGGCCAAGTTTCCACTTGTGGCCATCCACTGTGATACTACATACACAGATCTGAAGCCATTAAACCTGGGGGTTATTACTAAACTGATGGCAAAATTAAAAGAGCCACTCAAAATCAATTAATTTTAATGCAAAAGGCCTCTGACCCTCAAACTTGAAAGCACATCTGGCACAGAAAAGGGCATGAATTGGTTTGAGGCCAAACTTAGAAAGGTTTAATCTGCTCTGCAAAGTAGCTGTGAAGCAAAAGAAACAAAAATGTTATGTAAAAATGAAATTATTAATATTCATGCGGGCGCTAAGGAGTGACATTTTGATTCCCTAACACCAGTATTAGCATTTTGCTTTTTGTCAGCAAACCTGAATTGATTTTTGGCTCAGTTTTGCCCTTTGAGGTAAATCCATGGTAATAAAGTTGTACTTTCATAGCTTACTGAGTGTGCATGCATGCGTTGGAAAAAGGTGGCTGTTTCGATGTAAAATGAGAGTCTGTATTAAAAGTAATGTAGCAAGAAACCTTTTAGTAATAACCATTTCTGTTAGCCACTGGTTTGTATTTTCATGGTAGCTGGTTAGCCTGGGGCCAGGAACATGCAGGATAAAGAAAAGTTCATCTTCCTAAATTTGAATGAAACTCAGACAGGTAGAGATACCCTGGAAAGCAGCTGGAAAGACCAGCAGCATACTCAGATAGGCAGTGCCAGGCTCCATCCTGCAGGAAAAGGCAGCTGCAAGGGCTGTGCCGGGAGAGTGAGGCTGTCACAGCACACAGGTCCCTGGAGTAATTACTTGGGAGCCACAGTTGTGAGAGGCTTTTTGCCCTGCTGTTGGGGTTATTTGTCTCTGTTTAAAGAGCTGCACAGTGAAAATATCGTTGTTGGCAGAAGATCTTGGAAGAAGGAGGATCTTGCAGTGCAGCTGAGCRTTCACTGCCTGCTGAGCGGTCGCAGGACCTTTGTGCTCTGATTAGAAGCTGAGTGTGACACTTTTTGTTTTCAGAAACTCCCAATTTAAATTAATCAAGCACCAGAGCACATTKGGGCTGGCAGGACACTCAGGAAATCAGCTGGGAGCCGGACTGGTATCTCCAGCTCTCATCTTGTTTAACTCTTACTGCCATTGCTTGGTGACTCTTGATTTGAAAAATATTGGCTTAGCTGAAATGGGCTTGTCACCTGTCCAAACAGCCRATCTCTGATCCTCTGAATGTCTAAAGGATTTTCACTAGGCGGAACTGAAGGGTTCATCAATAATATAAAAGCAGCATTTAAAATACAGAGGAAAGTTTCGTCAAGGGATCTTCAAGGTCAGGGGAGATCAGAAAAGTTTTAGCCATCTGTGGGTGGTGTATTTGTCTTCTTTGAAGATGTAGAAAATTGCAATTAATACTATACCTGCATTGACAGAACAGCAGGGAAATCCTGCTGCCAGCCACAGCCAGTCACAACCTGTTCTCTCCTTGGTAGAAGTAGAAACCTTCCAAGAACAACCTCTGGTGTCTTCACCTAACACCAAAGAGGCTGCCACTTTGCATAAGCACYATCAGACCAAGGTGAATGCCCAGAATTTCATGAGGTCACTGATGGTCCTTCCAAGATGGAGACAATGCATATAAATGATTTTTCCAGTCTTACAACGTCAATAAAATATTCAGATTTTGAGAGTCATTGCCCTAAGTGTTCCCTTACTCACAGGAGGGATGACTGACATMGTAAATTCCCTGGGGAGTCTGGTCCCTGGTTTCGGTGCCTCCAAGTGACGAGGAGCCGAGGAGCCAAATGCACTGCAGTGAAATCCTCGCAGACAGAACAAGCTGCAGCACCGCTTTGATCTCTCAATGAGTATATGAATTTGGACAAAACCAAACCTAGAAAGCACAAACCGTGTAACCCACTGGCACCAGACTGCTGCCTGTGCAGACAGCCTCTTTTAAAAACATGCCTTTCTCCTGGAGCTGTCAGGGCCCCTGCTTTGTCACAGAGTCACCCTGGTGTGACAGGAGATGAGGCTGTCTCTCTGCCAGCCACACTCCTTCCTCTGTTGTGTTTTCCATCATACCAGGCCCTGCCCAGATTATTTCTTAAAATTTTACTAGGGTTTTTTTGTGGCGAAGGACTGTATCAGTTTTCATAAGGAGAGGACAGACGGCAAGCAAGAACCTACATGCATTKGCTGGATCCTGAGCTGGGTTAGGGGTTTTCTTTCTCTTGCTTTCTCTCAGCAGTGGTGATGTTTGTCTTTGCTGAGGCCAAGGTCTAGTCTCACTGTGGTTATCCTGGGAAGACTACTGTTTGGATAAGGTGGGGATTGATAAGCAGAAGTTGCTGAAATTCTCTGGTGGCCTGCTCTTAGAGATAAACAGAGGAGATAACTCTGCTGCCTAGAGTGGTCCAAGCACGTTTTGCATATCTGTTTTTGCATTTTTAGGCTAAAGACACCATAAACCCAGTAGCTGAGGGAGTGATTATATGACAGCAGTTTCCTACTAAAAGAAAAACATGCTTTTGCAACTCCATGTGTGCAGGTGCCGTGGGACAGTGCATGCAAGTCGGCAAAGCCAACCAGAGGGATTATCTTTCAGGGTAAGGGAGGGTTGAGGTTGGTTTGTGTTYGAATTTTTGGTTGTCTTTTCCATGTGAGCATGAGACTGTCCACAGTGCTTTACCAGCTCTGGAATTGCCACCAGTGCGTGCTGCAAAGGAAAACAGCCAAACCACAGCATGTGAGCTCTGCTCTCCTGCTSTTTCCTTTTCTCCTCGTGGCAGTGACAGCTCCTTGCACTGGGGCTGTTCTCTGCAAACCCCATTCAGACCCAACAACACAYGCAGGGTCTGAATTTCTGTGTATGGCTGTTCCCAACCATCAATCACTGCATGCTGCCTCTAACTCTTTCCTTCCTTGGAAACAGCTTTTTCATGGAAATTAACCTCTTTGGCCAAGGTTGTTCAGTGTTGCTGTTTGGATTATTTTCAACAGAGTGAGTTGACAGCAACAGCAATAAACTGTCATGTGTTTGGGCAGGAGCCACATCTCTGCACCACTTCCCAGTTGCTGCAAGGGTTGCATGCAGGAGGTTTGGAAGAGTTGGAGGTAGACCCGGAGGTTCCTGGCTGCAGAAGTGAGGCAGCAAGACAGGACACTCCTTTTTCACACCAAAATTTCTCCCAGGCAGGAGAGAGGTTTGTCCATTGCTGAGGTTTCATCCAGGGTGGCAGAAATCCCACGCAGGCAGCAACTGCACATGTGTAGGCAGCACAATATATACAAATCATCTTAGTGTATTTAAAATACAGCATGTGTTGAACTGACAGAGCCTTTTTCTGCAGCACCTGCACAGTACCGACGCACTGGGACATGCTGAGTATGTGTGCCTGCTGTGTGTGTTCCTGCTTCYCGTGGGGGAGTGACAGGAATGGATAAGCCTTAGCACAGTGCGACAAGCACTCCTGCATCCCGCAGGGCGGTCGGGATGGCATCGCTGCAGGGCCACTCTGCTTGCCTGCAGGGGGATCAGGGCTGTGGAAGATCCCCAGGAGGACCCCTGYTGGCTCTCAGGATGGCTTGAGAAGAGCAGAGTCTGAATATTTGTTTCTGAAGAGGCTCTTACCCACATTCCTACCATTAGCGCGAAGGGGAGGTGATGAGGGCTGTTGATGTACGATGGACTATGCACTTGAGACCAGGGGAGGGATAGGAGATCTCTGTGCCGTCCCATGGTGGGCACAAGGTGCCCTGTTAGCCCAGACTGGACCAGTTCACAGCTCCTAGCTCCAGTGTTGTCCTGTGGGGTTAGGCTGCCAGCCAAGGGGCCTGTATCTGTCATTGCTCTGGGCCATGATGCAGGATTGCAGCAGAGAGAGGACAATTGATGTACTGAAATCAGTTGCACAAAACTTGAATTTCAAGTGTGCAACACTTCCAGATTGCTTGCTGACTGCTGGGCTCAGGCTCTGTGTTGGGTTAAGATGCTGACAGAGGCCTTGGTGCTGTTACATTCTTGTTCCATCATGCCAGCACCATTTCCCATGGGAGAACATATGTCCCTTTCTCATTATGCTTAAAAATCCCTATTCCTGTCTTACGTTTCTGTATGTTGGAAGTTGCCAAAGAGAAGTTGCTTCTTACAGTCAATTGATGTAGAAATGGAGGCRGGTAGTGTCTAAATGTTGTAGAGCATAGTGCCTGTGACCTGTGCTTCCTGAAGGACCCATCAGAGCAGCTCAATTTCTAGATGATCTCATTTATCTAAAACTTTGGCTCAGAAACAGAAGCTTACTGTGGTGAAATAAAACACCAGGGAATAAAGAAGGAGGAATGAGAAGTGGGAGAAAAATACTGTAAGTTATGAATTAAAGGAATGGGAGGAAGTTGATATGATGTGGCTTTGCCCATATTGTGAGACTGAAGGAGACGAGTCATTTGGAGATTTTAGAGTAAACTGGCATCCTGAAAAGCATGGGAGGGAGCACATCCCTTTCTCAGTCCAGACTGCCTTRAGAAACAGTCTGCAGGGTCATTCCTGAAAGGGCTGTTGTCAGATATGATGAAGATGAAATCACTGTGCTTCCCTGCTGTCCCCAGCATATTTCTCCCAGAAATGCAGTCAGTGCAGTTGTTCTGCATGGCCTGTGAATGCCAACACATCTCCCCGGTGCTCTGTCCTTGAGTGCACACCTTCAGCTTTCAGATGGCTTCTGGGGCTGTGGGATTGCCTGACACAGTTCAGGAATCCCCAGCTTCTCACTGGTCATCAGATTTTCATGAGCTGTCGGATTTCAGCAATTCCTGAGTATCTGGCCACAAATTTTCCTAATCCCACAGTATTCTGGTCACTGTCTGCACAGATTGGTCCTTTGTCCCAGCAGTGTATAGGGGYGGGGAGCAGCTAATACTGGGGAATTTGCTTCATGGATGATTCATGCTGGGATGGCCCTAATCTTGTTCAGTTCAAAATGAACAGTGAGAAATTGCACAATTAGAACTGTAACAGGAAGAGGCCCTTGAAGCACTGTGGCCACCCCACCTGTCATTACTTTCTCTGGTTTATGTCTTCCCATGAAGCCAGTGGATGTCAGAGCACCCCATCTCAGGGCCTTTTGAGGATCCACAGGTTAGAGGGATTGTGCTGGTGAAGCTGTGAGCTGCATCTGGCTCTATTTTGGCTTTTGATCACCAGGAGATGCATGTGTCAAAGTACAGCAGCAAGAATGACGGTGTGCTTCATTGTGTTGCCTGCAGGGACAGCAGCCCACTGCTTGGAGCACATGGTGTTCAGGAGTTTGCCACATTGATGAAGGGAAAGCATATCAGGCTTTGACAAGTTACACTGGAGGCTGAACACTGTCAGCGGGAGAGTACATGCTAGCACATATACTGCATGCATAAAAAGCTGTTTATCTCTGCAAAGGGAGAAGCTGCTGCTGACGATAGGGAATTCATTTCCATAGACCTTTTGGGGCTTTTTGATGTGCGCGTGCTCAGCATCGCTGCGGAGTGACTTCAGTTTCCTAAACGTTGTGCTACTCCTGCTAGAGAGAGAAAAAAGATGGGCCACAGCAATGTCGTGCCTCGGTGCCAGGGATCTTGGGCTCAGGTGGTGATGTGGAGCAGAGCTTTCCTGCAGTGGATCCTGCTGTGTCTGGCACGCCAGTGCCTTCCTATTCTGCCCTGAATGGGGTAGAGGAAAGCTTTTACACTGAAAGCATTGGGCTGGCATTCAGAAAATCTGGATGCTGACTCTTACACAGCCTTTTCAAGGATCTTATGCAACTGACCTGATTTCGCTGTGTCCTTTACCTACTCACCATGGTGGGACTTTCTCCATCCCTCATTGGATCCTTCTGTGAGTATGAGAAATGTAAATATTCAGATGCTCTGCTTGTAGGCAYCGTTTGTTTACCTAAAGGGACAGACCTCCACCCTTACTTGTGGCATTATGGGTTTGATCCTACTTCTGTGAGCTGCCTGTGTGASTCTGGCACAACACAGACAAGTATGATGGTCAAAATTGTGTTTGGCAGTTTCTTGTCTACATAAAATACCAGGTTTTCTTTTGCCATTTCCTCCCAAACACCTTGAAATCTCAACACTGGCGAATTCTCCGTGAGCTGAGACCTGACAGGCACAGCCTCCTCCAAGCTGGGCAGCAAAGTGCAATCCTGGAGCTGCTCTTCCAAGCTGAGCCCCACCAGGAATCCTCCATCCTGTAATGTTTCACTGAAGCCTCTCTGGCTCAGGCCCTTCTTATCTCTCCTTGGGGATCTACATCAGCTCCTGCATCCAGCTCTGAACACGCAGGGCCTGCCACCCTTGTGCAATCCCACAGGAGGCTGGGTGCTTTGCTGAAGCACCAGGACACCCTTGCTGGATCCAGCAGGCACAAGCTCCCCACTGCCAAGAGCAAGGACAAGCTTTCAGTACATGTTTTCCCTGTTTTTACACCTTTCCCTTGATGCTGCTGCTGGCCTCTGCCAGACTGCCCATCTGGCTCAGTGCAGCATTTCTTAAGTCACTTTTAGTAAGTGTGTTTGAAAGAGGCATCTGGCTGGAGAGGTGTGGATCCTCAGGAACGCTGCCCCGTCAGAGTGCCTGTCRTGAGCGTGTCTGGTGTTGGGATGAAACCCATGGCTCTGGTTCTGAGGCTGCAGCATGGAGAAGGTTTTCAGCTGCACATTAAAAGCAGCTTCTGGATCAATGTTGCCAGCAGACATTGTCCCCTGCATCATGACCAGTAATTGCTACATGGGGCTGCGCTGTCCTTTTACAACAATCACTTATTTCATCACCCTCTTCAAAGGTGGCTTTGCATACAAGGCCAAGAGCGAAACCATAGCTCATTACTTGATTGCATAATTACATTCTGCTACAGTGTAATTTGGTTATGGATGTAATTAAATGGATCAAGGTCAGCAGTAGGGCTCAGGACACGAGTTGGGGGAAAAAGGCTGAGAACRTTTTAGTGCAGAATACCACCTTGTTGGCAACTTTAGCAGCTCAGGTCAGTGTTTTTGTGGCCCCGCTGCTTGTCCCTCTGGCCTCACAAGCAAGATGTATGTGATGCTTTTCAGATGGCTTTTCCCATGGTTGTGAGGTAGCCAGCAGCAGCCAGCACCACAGTCATCTGGCTGGAGGGGTGCAAGTTGGCTCATTTGAAGAGCCCCTTTGCCTTCCTGGCAGAGCCTTTCCACAGGAGTCCCTCAAGACCCCTGAACCTGATGCCTGTGTCCTTAGGGACTTCGGGCTAGATTTTGGCTGGAAAGCAGAAAGTGACAACTGTTGGAGCAGTTGTCTTCCAAAACAGCATTGTAGTATAAGTTGTGGGGGAAAGAAATCAGAGGGTTATAAATGGAGCTTTGTTGAGAACTGCTGTGTTGTAGAAAGATAGAATCAAGTAATTCAGGGAGGCTCTTCCACACTGCATCCTCTCTGTCCTGCTGTGTTGGAGCATGGGCTGTGCTGCACCATGGCAACTGCTCTCTGGATATGGACATTGTGTGGTGCACAGACTTTTTTCCCCATTCATGAAATCAGGGAAAGAAGGAACAAAAGGCATTAATGTACACCAAGACTTTTAATAGTGAATGTATGTTCCTCAGAATGGTAACTGAATGTAAGTCATGCAACAAAGTTTATGAGAGCTGAGCCCTTCAGAGCAACCTACTCTTTCTGCTGCCTTCCAGAGCCTGATATGAATAAATAATTTAATGGCTATTAATGTGAATGCTGCTGATTTTGAATCTCCGTTCCTACCATATTAAACCCTACAGCCAGCTTTGCCCTTAAGGAACATTTTTCTGCAAGGGCTTTGTATCCATGCGAATGTTATCTGCACCCTCTGAAGAGGCTGAAGCTAAAGAATGGCTTTTGAAAATGTGTAGCGCCAGGATTATCATGCCTCGGTTTTTTATCAAATATACGCTAACGAAAAAACCAGAAGAACAAAACCCAAGACTTTTCAATATCAAAGTTAAATTTAGAAAGCAGGCTTTTTAAAGCATCCTAGTCAGTCGAAAGTTTATTTTTTTAATGACCAGCTTAAAAAGCAAAATCTCACGACTCTCATTATTCTTCTTTTGTGCCTCATTTGCCTCATATTTTTTTACTGCCCTCTTCTAAGGAAAATGATCCCCATGGTGCTCTTGCTTTCTGTGTGTTTCTCTGAGTGCAGCTGCATGCATTTCTCTGTGAATTAGTAGTTTGCTAATACACTCTGTTTAGTTCAGTTGAGATGCAGTAGTGTAGAACTAGTAAATAAAATCCAGTGATTTGATAAGCATTCTGCCACTTGCCAGATTGACTTTTTGCTTTGCAGGTTTTCACCTTCCAGATGCTTCTGTGTTGCGCAGTACGGTGACAGCCGTTCATGGCTAAACTTTGTGTGCAGCCCCCTGTGTGACGGATTCGGACGGGCTGGGACGCCGTGCCTGTTGCTGACCCCAGCACTCTAGACTGTAGAGGCAGAAGTGACTGTTCAGCCCATTGCTATGAATAGATCATCACAGTTTTGCTAAATCATTCTGCTTGCATGAAGTCCCTGCTTTTGATTGAGTTAAATCAGACACTTCGACACAGGTTATCCTTGTGGGTTTTTTCTCCCAGCACCAGAAGTTATGTTTCCACAGGACTCCTAATCTTCTCCTTCATCTCCGTTGTTATGGAGAGATTATATCAATTTTAATACAAACATCCATGAATCAGTGTTTATTCCTTGAACAGAATGTTTCGTCCAGCTTTAGTGATTCTTACAGGATCCAGTTCTGCTTATGTTGCTGCACTAATGATTCAGGACTTAGCATTGATGAAAACAGATGAAAACTATGAAATATTGCAGATCATAAGAAGGACTGTTATGCCCATGAGAAAGTGGTTTCTCTTTTGTGGGGCTTTTTTGGTTCTGTGGGKTTTTTTTTCCTTCCCCTTGTTCTGTAGTAGAACAGAAGAAAGCAGGAGTGATGTTTCTTCTTCAGTGATACAGTCAGGACAACTCTGGGGWTTCCTTTCCCCTCAGCATGTTTGCTGGAACATATCAGTAAGATTTCTTTAAAATTTATCATGGTAAGGAAAATATTTTCAAACCTCTGAAGAATCCAGCTGTGAGATGTAGTAAATTCCAGGCTTTCTGCAAACTAGGTACTGAGAGTGAAATAGGCAGGCTTAGCAACTGACYTTTTTTCTTATTGTTATGGCCAGTGTAGCTGTTTGTGGATGTTGGTGGTAAGTAGTTTTTAGAAGGCTTTGTGTCACTACATCCAGTGTGGCTGAGGCATTTCAGATCATAAAGGAACAATCTGAAGTGTAAACTCCACTTGGCAGAAGAGGACCTTGTGTACAGCCCCCACCCAGGTTACAGCTGCTGCTCGCATCCCTGTTTTCCAGAGCGCATACAGGGCCCTCGGCTCCTTTTAAGAGCATTGACATTTCACATAATCACATGCCTATTTATTATACCCCACTGCAGTAAGCCAACTATCCCAGCTATCTCTGGGATTAGTGCTTTAGTTCAGACCGGGATTGCACTTYTGGAAAAATCCCTCCAGTCACCTTCACATGCAGCTCTTCGGTTTGCACCACAGAGTGGTCCTAGGCTGTGCAAACTAGATTCCTTTTGGGTGGAACTAAACTGACGGGTGCTCTTTGGGAGTGCCCTTAAAGTACTAGATAATCAAACCATGGGACCAGGTGGCAGCTTGACCAGACTGAACCCATCCTGAAATRTGTACAGTGCCAGTATCCAGCCCTCGCCACCAACAGTTTCACTCTATGCATTTGGTCCTGCAGTCTCTGTAAAAAATAATCAAATGCCTACAGATTTAATGGTAAACCCTGGATCTCACTGAGACTGCATGCTGTAGTAAGTAGCTRCAAAGAGAAAGCAGTAATTTTTAACTCTGGATTGCTCTGTTGATTTTGGGTCATATAATTTAAAGACAGTTGCACAGTCTTCTGTATACTAGTCCCACAATAAAATGGTCTCCTGCTTTACTGTGCATTGTGCCAAGTAGAGTTAGTGTGTTAAATTACTCTCTCTAGAGTGACTATATTATCTTAGTTGGAAGTTGAAGTCATTAGTTGGCTTCTGAACAGGATCAGATGCCAAAGCTAATCTGTGTTCTCTAGCAAAGTGTGCAACAGAGTGAAAAATTTCACTATAGCCACTGCTGCAAAATCCCTGATGRTATACTTCCATCTGTCTGATTCCTGGGAAGCAAAGCCTCAGCTACGATGGGTCACTTGGCTGCATACACTGGAACAGTCAGATCTGAGCTGTGGCATAGTTTGGGTCCATTCAAAATGTTTGTGCATTGTCCATGGGTTATTTCACATCAAAAGGAAACTAACAGAAAAAGAACAAGTCAGGTTGTCAGCACATACATATCATGGAAATCCATTCAAGGTATTAGTAAGCCCAGTCTTGTCTGTGAAGTTGTTTTGGGCTGTGAGATTTGTCAGCTTGTTCAAGCTATGCGGAGATACTGTGGTCAGTATGTGGATGGAAATTCTGTCACAGCAGTGTTGGTTGATTTTCTGAGTTCCCAGAAAAGCAGTCAACAAAGGTCTAAAAGCAACAGAAATGTGCCTGCACACCCTCTACAGTCTTCCTTTATAGCACCTATCTACCTTCACTGGGGGTTGGGATCATGAGCGGAGGGGTGTGAAGTGTCACCCTGAGTGTTACCTGGCAGATATTAAGGTAGCACCACGGACCTTTTCTGCTGGCTTTGTCAGCAGAAAACATTGCTGAGACCCAGGCTTTGAGGCACAGATCTCAGAGGGTTCCTTTGGCTCTCCCAGTGGGCAGCAGAGCTGGCCTCCTCCCAAAAATACGCTGTGAACCTTTCCTTCTCACTGTGTAGGTGCTGCAGCAGTGGGTACACGGGGGAGGGAAAAGCCACATAAATTGTCACACTTCATAACATTTTGTCTTGGTTGTAAGAACTTGCCTGTCCAACACCAGCTCACCCCAGCTTCAGTCAGTGCTTTAGACCACAGGACTTGCTCTTAATTGCCCAGTTGTAGCCAATCTGTCAGTACGCTGTCAAAATATTAATAATGTAGCACCRCTCATTTTCAAAATGGAAGTTTTAACAGCAAAGAAATTGAATTTTCAGCCCCSGTCGTGACAATTCTGAAATTGGTTAAATGCAGGAGAGATCTTTCCAGCATTAGGAAAGATAGGGTGTGTTTCCACTGAGTCTCACAGGTTGAATTTAAGAGTCAAAGCAGAGAGGCTATCTCAGCACATCAGCAGCTCAGGGCTGTAATAGGCCTGGTGAGCTGCTTGGCAAGTCCTCTTATCTTCTGCCCACGTGATGATGAACTACACAGAAAAAATGAACTACACGGAAAAAATGAACTACACAGAAAATTGGGCTGAGGCCATTTTCTTCCTTCAGACCTGCGTTCCAGGCTGGCTGTACCAATGAGTGAGAACAAGACAGTTTTGTCTGTGTGTTAAAAACCATAAAACACTTGTAAGACTCTTCTTACAAGGGCTGGGGCTCATCCGCAGTCCATTTCTCTCTGACATTGTTATAACTGCATTATTTCGTTTATGTCAGAAAGAGAGGGTGTTGGCCTAAGAAACTGAACTGGAACTTCGGTGAAATTTGTTTCTCCACTCGTTCTGACACCTCCTGTTTGCAGACCACCCAGCAGGCCAGGCGGTCTTTCAGTGCTCAGGACCTCAGCACAGAAATGTAGAAACTGAGAGGTTTACCCTGTCCTCCTGTCATTGTGAGGGCATTTTTATTAAATACTCTGGTTTGAGCTTTTGAGGATGATGTTTGTATAAATAATAACATGATAAATCCAATATTGACTGCTTGTTTTCCACTAAAAGGTTTCTTTTGACCATCAGAAGAAAATAATGTCATGTTTATAAATGCATAACCATTACTTTAGTTTATACATTGTAATTATTATCAACAGTAATAAAAATAGCAAGATCGCAAAAGTAACCAAAGGCAACAAATCAATTTATTCTGCCCTGTGCTCAGACTCAGATTGATGCCAAGAAACAGAGAGATCAGAGGTTCAGAGCATCCCATCTGGCTGTGTTTCTAGGGTTCTTACATTATTATTTTTCTTTATAGTTATTTCAGGCTTTAGCAGATGAGGCAGTACAATGCTAATTTAGGAAATCTGTTTTTCTTGTATGCAACTAACATATCTTCATCTTGTCCCATCTTGTCTCATGATCATTATCTATGAATGCAAAGATGTATTTCTGGATGCTRTTTTGGAGTAAGCAGAGTTGATAACATTGTTAGCAATTTCAGACACTTTGTCAGGAAGACAGAATGTAGAGAAGACAATAGAAGAGTTGGGATTCCCAGGTTAGAAATTATCCTGGGGTTTCTCCGCATCCCCAGTCTGCCAGAAATGGAATACCAGAGACAGTGGTGTCAGGAAAAACCCCTTTCGTGGGAAGCAGTTGCTTTCCTGGAAGAGCAATGCTGAACTGGATGGGCCAAGTGCCACGTGAATGAGCTGTGCTGAGATCACTACTCCAGTGCATAGCAGTCCAGATTTTAAGAGGCTTTAAAATTCCAGCTTGAAATAAGATCCAAAACTAAAACCCAAATCAATAACATAAATTCCAAATACACCTTGTATTTTAAAAAGAAGGGATGAAAATGTACTCCATCCAACCATGAATTTGAATTTGGGCTCCATCATCATTACGAAAAAATGAAGCAAAGGGCAAAGTATGTGACTTGCTCTGTGTGCCACATGGGTGAGCAGCTCGATGCGCTGGCTTCTCCGGGTCACACTGCACACAGAGCTGTGCGGTCATTGGTGCCCAGACCTTACTGACAGAGCCCTTTCTCTCATCCAGCCCACCTGGCTCTCCAGGGAGGTATGGAAGTGAGCAGCCCGGCTGGAAGAGTCATCCCCAGCTATGTTCTTGTCATCAATCATTAAGCTGAAGGTTGTCTTCCTTGAGGATTGCACGAGCAGCTCACCAAAGGCTGGTGCAGGGAATTTGGGCACTTCATGAAGTACCTGGTAAAAACGTGCCTGCGTGGTGGGCAGGCTAAAAGCTGAAAGCAAAAGAACACAATAGTGAGCTGTGGTGGGATGGACAGGTCTGAATAAAGACCCCCAAAACTCATCTGCTTTGTAGCCAGAGGGAGACCGTGACTTGTGTGGATCCGTGTGGGCTCGTTTTGATACAGGTAACTGGTTATCTGGGCAGAACGGAGCTCGGGGCCTTGCAGAACCTGCCACGAGTTCTGGTCGATACTCTGCTGCGTGCTGGGCAGATGTCCTTGCTGCTGCAGGGTTACCTTGGCCGTGTCCATGCTGCAATCACACCTTTGTCTCCAGCATTCCTCAGTGCTGGGGACGCCAATAATTTAATCAGTCCTTGAACGTTAAAAGGTGCTTTAGGACAACCTTTGTCCGCATATAAAGATCTGCAGCCTAATTACAAAGGCTCGTCCAGCACTTGGGCTTTTTTGTCTGTCTAGGAATATTGGGTCAGCTCACAAGACTTTGCAGATCTGCACTCCACCTCTTGCCGTGGGTGTTTTAAAGGGAAGCCAACTGAACAAATACGTACCTTGAGCACACAGAGTTCCCACAGAAGTGAGGGCAGATAGCCCTCTAGTTATATTTTCAGAGGCACTAAGTTAGGTGGCTTGCTAATGCTGCTTCCAAGCTCCCAGAGCTGGAGAGCAGATCTGCATGGATGGAGAATTATTTGAAAATGTGCTCCCTCCAGCCCACAGATGGTCCAGGCGGAGTCAGAATGTGTTCAGATACCATATTGCCTCATCAAGTGAATCTCTACTCTGCAGCGGGGCTGTACGCTCCCATGTAGCAGCTTGTTATTTTAAAATGTATCTGCTCTCTCCTACTTCTAAAAGGCCACCAAGAAGACTTGTCACCAATTTCTTATGGAGCTAGAAGGGGGAGGAAGAGTGGAGTGTGAAGAGTAGAATATCACCTGCCATCTGGACAAAGATGTGATGAGATGTAAAGTTTGGATGCACATTTGTGGTTCTTGATCACATGCCAAGAGAGAGCTCAGCTACAATTATTTTAAAGCATTTCCAGACAGATGCAACCCTAGGTCATGGGAGAAGCTACACTGAGGTGGGTGGGCACTGAACTGGGTCAGACTCTGTGCAAGGCATCACTGCCCGTGAGAGTGCTGCTGGGGTCTGCACAGAGCTTATCCTGTGAGCAGAATCTCCATGGTTAAAGACCTGTCCTGGCAGTAAGAGTATGCTAGGATCAAGTGCTCTGGCATGAGGTTTGTGATCACAAATCCTCAGATATTCAAAGACGGGGTTTCTGATTTTCATGGGTTTAAATGGGAGTTGGGCATTTGCATTTCATCTGGAAGCCCAAATATCTGCAAGAATCCTGTGTCTTTGCACATCCATATTGAGTTCAGTGCTGAATTTCTTAGTGCTGTTGGCATCAGAGGAGTGTTGATTAAACTCTGCCCTAGCTGAGGTCAGTGGGGAATGTAGAATGGGCTTTACTGGATAAAGAGCACCATAAAACAGATGCTCTTCTATAATGCCCTCCTTTTCCCTGGGATGGAACAGCGCTTACACAGACGGAGTGAACACAATCCAATCGTTCCATGCTCTGCCTCCGCAACAACAGTGAAATGCCACTGCTGATAGCTGTGCTGATATTTATGATTCCTACTTAATATGTTTTAAATGAGTTGATGAGCTCTTAAGTATTAACACTAACATCAGTAAGTAACCTGAGCCAGAATCTCTGGGAGGGAAGCCTTGCCATGCCATAGACTTTGGTGCGGTTTAGTGCTTTTATCCCATCTGAAGATCTGGCTCAGTAATCGTGCAGAACGTAAAAGAGAAACCCATAAGTGCTGTAAACAAAAGAAAACTGTTACTTTGGGAGTGTGTTAGTTGGATATTTCAACACTCATAATTAACATCCCTTTCCTAGATCGTGGCACAAACTACTTGCAGAATGGGTTTTCTCTTTTATTGCTGCTAGTTTCAGTGACTAAATTTATTAAGTCATTAGGTTTGCTTGTGGATGCGTGTATTTGCTGTTCTCCTTTGGGTTATAATAAAAGGAGATCTTGAAAAAAAAAGAGATCTTTATTTATCTGGCAATTTTGAGAATGTTTGTAGGGAAATGGTGAGCAATATGAACAAAGCTGCCCAGTCTGGGGGGACGCTGAGTGAGCAGCTGGGTTTGAATACAGCATAGCTAGTGAGAGTTTCCTGCTGGCTTTCCCTGGGCATTGCACATGGAAACCTGTCACCATTTCTGCCAGGGTCTCAGGACACCAGGGCCTTCTGGGGAGCAGATTGCTGGCTCTTGTGGTCAGAACCCAGAAGCACCATGCTGTTCCTTAATGGGGACCCTTTTTTTTGCACCTGCTGGCTGAGGATGCTCAGTGGCAGGGATGCTCCCAGACTGGTATGGCAGGAGCTGGCACTGTTTTCTCGAGCAGCACCAGGGCTGTCCGCTGCCCTGGCAGCACTGTGACTGCACCAGGGCTACAGCATTGTTAGGTTGTCATTTTTTGAAGGATCTGACACCTCCAAGGGTGTCAGTGCATCCCTGAATGCCCTGAAGCTTCGTGCCCACAGGTTTGACAGCTGTGCCTCTGCACCGATGTCTGTGAAACTTACCCAGCTTTACACAAGTGTAAAGGAGAGTCCAGTCAAAACAAATTTATTCTGTTCAAGGCCAAGAGGCTGAGTTAGATCTACCTGACTAAGGCAGATGAAAGCTGAGGTGGATTAGAAAAAAAATCTGTCCTCTCACAAACCACCACCAGCCTCTCCTGTGGGGAGGGGTGGATGGGCCCAGACATTCCCAACATGTCCCTGAAGGACCAGACTGGCCCAAGTGATGCAGAAGCTGGCTTGTGCCTGGAAGTCCCATCCATATTTCCATCTACAAATGGCAGGAGACACTAGGGGGATCAAGGGTAAATGAAACATCCTAGTTTTCTAAACCAGAAATAACTTTTGGGGTGATCCATATACCTTATACCCTCCCTGAGCAGGTCTGACACACCGAATCCCCCTTCGCCCAATGGCAGTTGCACACATTTAGCTCCTTTTGATTCCAAGGGTCATTGAATGTGATCTCCTTGATTTTCTGCGTGATAGCTACTTGTGTTGTTTTTTGGGGGTTTTTTTAGACGGTGCATTTTCCAATAAAACTACATTTAGCACAAACCAGACCTATGTTTGTTTTTTCAAAGCAAATCTAATTACTCTTCTTAACAGAATTGTGTTTTGTTCAAGGGATTGGATTGAGATGCAAAAAACAAGTTGCAAGCAGATGCTAATCATTTTGCATGTAAATTACTAACATTTCTTTTACAAATATTTCATGCAGGTTTTTAGTTTAACAATTAAAAAAAGAACTGCTTTTCCAAACCACTTTCAGTAATATCTGTAGACATTTAACAAAATACCTCAGGCTCTAAATCTCCAAATGGTAAACAAATAAATGTATTTATTTACTTTGTATGCAAAAATAATTCAGTCAAAACCACACATTTCACACTGAGTTAAACCAGAGAAATTTCCTTTTTTTCCCTACAAATCACAAGCATGCTCTTTGATGAGGGAACTGGTGGGCTTTCTGAGTGAGCTGAGTTCATGACAGTCCTGAGAGGAGACCTCTGTGGACTTTGTGCAGAAAATAGAGTCACTATTTATTTCTTTGTTTAAAGATTGAAAAAAGACCAATGGTTAAAAGATGAAGCCATCTGTCCTCTCACTGTCTTGTACCTGGCCATGCTATTTCAATCAAGGAGAGATTTGGAAAAATAATTGAGTGGGATTTGTTAAAAGCCTGTTTCCAAAAGTCCCTGCAGCAAGTGAGGATGTGATCTGGGTGCTCATGACCCCAGGGCTTTACCATACCATCACTTCTGGGGCAGGATGTCCTTATGTCCCATCAGAACCACGTGGGGGGCACAGCCTGAGGATCCCTTTGTTGTGTTTACCCACTCTTTATTTGTGGGATGAAGAGAAAGTATTGGATTCCAGGTGTGCCTAGTAGCACATTTCATCAACAGTGAATTTATCTTAGAAACAAAACCAAGCAAATAAATAAAAATTAAATCTTGCATGCCCCAGAGGTCTGGTCAATAGATCAGTGATTTTCCAAAAATACCTTCTGTTATCTCAGATTTCTGACTGTGCAGCAGTAGCTGCTATGAGCTGCTTTAGTGTGAAGCCTGTTATGCTCAGCTGCACTTTTGTCTTTCTTCCCAGCTCTTCTCAGCCTAAGACAACTGAAACAGCAGTTCCCACCTGATTCAGCATAATTGCCACAATTAATTTTGACAGTGAAGCTTGTAGAGAGGTTCTGCCATTAATATCCCAATAGCCTTTTGTTATTGGTAGCCCCAAAGCCAGCAGCAAAAGGCACGTGATGAAGCTAAATGATGCAGTGTAGCTGAAGGCTTGCCATGAGGCACCAAGAAGATACCACTGAAGAAAAACATAAGGGTTTGCTAATGAGATTGAGAGGACACTCTGAATATCCTCAGGCAGTGCTTGGGAGAGTGGCCTGTGTCCTCTGCCCTGTCTCCTCTCTGGTCATCTGGTTCTTCTTTCTCCATCCTCTTGCTCATTATGTCCAGTCCGTACATGGTAGTGCCCACAGAGATTGCTGGTGCTCAGACCTGTGAAGACCCCGTGCCATGTCAGTTTGGTGGCAGGATGGCTGTGTTCTGGTGGGTGTGTCCCCGCACGTGGCATGGTTGTTGCTGGTGATACACGAGAAGAAGGATAATAGTGAATTAACTCAGTAGTATTTAACTAGAACTTAGCTGTCAAACCTGGTGGTTTTCTAAGATGCCGAATGGACAGAGCTGGGGTGTTTCTTAGGGGTGTTGCTGTGCTTCATGTCCTGAAGTGGTAACTTCAACTGAACTATGGGGGATAAGGAATCAACCAGCCAACTCACAAAACCAATGGGATGCTTTTTGTTTGCTTGTGAGGAAGCTTAAACATTTAAGGAAAATCAATATCTTTTTTTTTTTAAATCTTCATTACTTTGATGTCTTTACATGCATTTGGTTTAATATAAGAATTTTGTTGGTTTATTGGTACAAGTGGATGTACAATACAGCATTGCTTTTATGAACTACTGCTGCATGTCATAAAATACTATAGTGCAGTAATTTTAAAATAGATATTTAGCTGAAAACTTAATTTGCAATAACTTTTAATTAAAATCTATTTTTTTTTCTTTGTGAAACAACATTTTCAAAGTGCATTAGCTTTTATATTTCTTCTTCATAGAAAGTAGTCTTTGTTCCATGTTGTGGTCAAGTTGGGAGCTATCTTTCACAGCCTGCCAACTTTTCAGTCCCCCTAAAGGGAATTTTCTTGAGAAGTTTTTATTGATGGGGTAATAAAGGCATGGGAAAGGGGATTGAGTTGTCCAGTTTGGTTTGAGAGCTGCTGCCTGGCTGGGCCTGAAGCCAAGGAGTGCCCCCGAGCCAGCAGTTCAGAGGCAGCTCCTGCAAAGCCAGCTCCCAGGTGAGCTGCGCCTTCCCAGGCAAGACAAAGCCTGGAGATAAAGAGCAGATTTAAGGAACACTTAAACACTGTTCTTTTGGGAAGGTACTTCAAACACCATTTTATAGTGCTCTAAGTCATCTAGAGCCCTCTTAACTTGTTTCACTCTCTTTTAAAAATATTTATTTCTGCAGCAAGGAAGACTCCCTCAGACAGGGCAGAGTGGCCTGTTTTGCTGATGGTGTTTTTACCTGTGTGGTGCTAATGATTGATGCAAAATTCACGTGTGCAGCACAGCTCTGTGCTTTCTGCTGTGCTTTATCTTCTGTAGCTTCAAGCCTGCCAGGCTCTGCAGGTCTGTTGCACACTGGATTTATTGTCACGCTAGCAACACTTTATATAACCCCCAAATCGCTTGGGAACACGCACCTGAGTGTTGCTGAATGTTCAGAATGTTTCTTTAACAAGGTCTGCAGTAAATATGTGGCATGACTCCAGATGCTTTGCTCAGATGTTGGTCATGGGTTTTCCACTGGCGAGGTTGGAGAAGCTCCCATAGACCTGGGAGTGGCAAAGGCTTGGGAGGGAGCTTTGCTCACCTGTAGCAGCACCTGCCTTCACTCCCAGGGCTCAGAAATGCCTTGTCTGGCACCTATAAGAAGGGATATATTTTTTTTTTGCTAACAGTTTTCCTTCAGAAAATGAATTTTTGTTGTGGCTTGAACTTTTTTTGCAAGAATGTAATAGTTTTTAGGAACCTTGTGGGAGAATTTGTTTGGCCAGGGTAAGTTTTCTTATCCCTTGGCCAGCCAACTCTTTTAAAAGAGGTTTAATATTTCTCTGTTGTGAAAATCTTGAAAAGTTACTGGGACATGACAAGTTCTGGTCCATAGCTGAGTGTAGTTTTGTCCTGGAGACCTCATGCAAAGCCAGCACAAGTGACAAAGGCACAGGCACTCCCCCAGCCATCACAGGCTCAGAGGATGTCTTGGACAGACCCATATGTGCTCTGCTCCAGGGCAGGTGTGGAACCACTACTCAGTATCTGAAGAAATATTTGTGCCAGAAATCTTTAAAATTACTTCTTTCTCTTTATTGAAAGATTTCCAGGCTTTTTGCCAGCATTTCCTCCCGTCGCTTTTGAAATTAAATAGTTTACTTGCTTTCGTACTCCTGTTTCTTTGAATCCACTTAAATGGTTCAGTAAACTGCCCTTTGCCTTTAAGAATTTGAAGATGCCTCAGTATTTCAGACAACAAGCATTGTACATTTGCCCATCACAGGGAAGGTATGGGGAAAACCAGGGGAAGGCATTGGGAACAGCAAGCATGTCTCTGCTTCTCAGCTCCCTTTTTTCTTTTGTTTAGTATTTCAGTATAAATCCAGGCAAATTCCTGACTTTTCCTGCGCATTTTTCATGCCTGTTCACTGTAGGCTGATCTGCACACTGCAGCTCTGCCAGGGAAGGAGAGCCTTCCCTTTCAGCCGGGAGTTTTCTCGATGGGTATTGCTGCTGGGAGCTGGCACTGCTGATGCCTGTTGTTTTCTGTTGCTAAATAACTGCAGTGCGTGACTGTTGTGTATCACTCAGCGATGCCTAATTTAGGAGATCGGTGATTAATTCTTCCATTGCTTTTTCTTCTTCTCTCTCTCTCCCTCTCACTGCAGGATGTTTTCACACCAGAGTGCAAATTTAAAGAATCTGTCTTTGAAAACTACTACGTTATTTATTCTTCCACGCTGTACCGGCAGCAAGAATCCGGACGAGCGTGGTTCCTGGGACTCAATAAAGAAGGTCAAATTATGAAGGGAAACCGGGTGAAAAAAACCAAACCCTCATCACATTTTGTACCCAAACCCATTGAAGGTATGGAATCTGCCTGCTCTCTCCATCAGTGGGGTTTGGGAAGGGGGAGTTTGCAACTTCAGATTCAGGGTTTGCTGGGTGGGGGTGTTGGGCTTCAAGACCAGAAAGCAAGGAGAAATATTTGTAACGCTTCATTGGTCTGGGCTGCACTGTTGGCATTTCATCTGCTTTCCTTCCCATGTAATAAACTTTCCACGTCATCCCAAAGGGGTTTCTTAGCTTTGGGGTGCTAAATGATGAATTTTAAAGCCCGTCAACATGAGAAAGTACTGGAAAAGAAAAGCAGCCATTGAGCAGCCAGCAGGTCAAAAGGAATGTGATCCAGCAGTGATCATAATGCTGGCTTCTCAAAGGATTTTGCCAGTGTATTTCAGTAGGTTTCCATTTCCATATAGAGTCAGTAGAGACAGGATTTATCTCACCTGATTTTAAACTTCTGTTCATAGTAAGAGAAGAAAAATGGGTCCCACCAGCACAGCTGTGAATGTCCTTTATACAATTACCCTGAGATAACTTAAATCTGTTTTTCCTCATATGTAAAAACATCCTAGTCAGTCACTGGGGGGTAGAGTTGTTGTCCAAAGTTAGATGGGTTGCTGTCATGGCATATGTCTTCATCACAGTGTGAGGCTTCAGTGAAAATCATGGAGTTGAAGTTTTGCCCTCCTGCTGATGCCTGTACACTCTCTGAAGTGTGCCTCAGGCTCCTGCTAGGGCTTTTTGCTTTCTGTGGGCTGGCTTCTGATAAATGGAGAGGTGTAGTGTGATGATCCTAGTACTTAACAGGTATTCTGGGAAGAACACTTGATTCTGGGAAGAACACTTTTTTTCTGTTGCTTGAGAAAAGCACTCCTTTTTGATCCCCAGACTAGGTACGCCTTTCTGACCCCATCTCAGACTGCCAGTTGCCACCTCAGGGGCACAGCAGCCTGGAGCTGGCCTTGGCTGCACAGCTCTGTGCTCCCTCTCACTACCCCGTGTTGGCTGTGGGAGAAGGGATGAACTGATGCTCTCCTGACAGTTACCACTCAAGTGGGGGAGGCCACAGTTAACTCCACACAGCAGTAGCTGTTTTACAAGCTTCCCACCTCTGTTGCAGGGGCAGGCGGGTGTGAGTGAAAGGCCACTGAAGAAAAGCACAAGAGAAATTCAGTGCAACATTCCCAGAGCATCTGTGGCCTTTGCACAGGAAATGGAAATGTTGAAAGAGCAGAGAATGGCCTGGAGCTGCTTATCCTTTGCTTGTTTTTTCAACATCTTCTCTGCAGCCAGGAACATTTTCTTGTTTATCCGAGGCATTAGTGGGATTGGTGCCCTAATCCCTTGTGTTTTGCTAAGGAACAGGGCCTGTTTCAGGCATGGGGTTGGTCACCAGCTTCTCTCTTGCCTTGACAGGGAGGAGAGTCTTTTGCAAGCATCAGTTTTCACAGCTGGGTTTCCACCTCCTTCTGGTATTTCTTTGCTGCCTGGCTGGGCGTTGGCACTGATCAGTGGGATCCTTTGAATCTAGGCTTCTTTTTTAATAAAGCACGCACGGTGTCTGCCGAACAGCTCAATAGTTTCCTTTTGCATGCATTAAACTAGGCCATTCCTGCAGCTCTCCTCGTGGAAAGCCCTGCCTTAATAGAGATGCCTGACCCACAGCAGAGATCTCATTGCAGCAAATGCCGCTCTGGCTTTCATTTTGAATAACCCAGCCCAGCCCGAGAGCTTCCCTTTCCCGCAGTTGCATCCTCCCACACTTGCTTCAATCACAGCTGTCACATAACCTCCCGAGCGAGTGAGCGCTTTGGAAGTTGGCAGCCAAATTAAGGGCTCCTCCACTCCTTCCCTCCTCCACATGCTTTGCAGTCAGGCTCTCTGAGCGCTGCTGCATCAAAGAGCTGGCAGTCTCCCAAGCCAAGGCACGTGTCAGCTTCCCAAAGCATTCAGCTGTCTGGGACTGTGACTCCAGACGGAGGACTCTGTTCCCAAGCCTGAGATTCACTGTAGGTAGCAGAGGCTTGCGGGAAGGGTTGGAGTAAAACGCGCTCCTCTGCACGTGACTTCTCTGCACCGCATCCATCAAAGTCCCTATGAGCAGAGCTTACAAGCAGGGATGTTACAGAAAAGGGGCAATTCCTACCCTGTTTTAACAGCTGCTTTCTCTTTTTTATGACTCCAAGGAGATTTTCTCCTGCTGTATTTGCATGTGCGTTCTGCAGAATGCTGTGGCTTGCCCCAGCGTGTGGGCTTGGCTGCATATTCAGGACGCAGCTTGCATCCACAGTAACTTTGCAGCTTCCATCCACAGGAACACCCCCAGGTTTCCTGTTGCTGGGTACCACCACCAGCATTAGCCCTGCCACGTGATGGCTGACACAGGAGTGTGTGCAAGGAGGAATCTGCTCCCCCTCGGAAGGAGAGGTGTCACATATGTTGCTAGGAATCACTTCACCTACCACTCGATGGCACTTATCTCTGAGATTAAACTTCCCAATTGTTTGTGATGTACAGAAAAATTATGCAGCAATTTAGTGAAGAGAGTGCTCACAGGGAAGGGAAACAGCTTGCTCCCCAAGCTCATTTGATTCCCATTGCTTCATCCTGCTTTTTGAATTCAGAAGTTTCCCTGAAATGGCAAATGGACAGCAAACTAATAGATAAATAGGAAATATCCTCACAGATAATTCCTGAGTACTACATGTGAGTACATGTGCATATATACACAGCGTGTATGGATGTGTGTTATCTATGGCTTTTAGCAGCTACAGCATTCTGCTGTGCTAAACACACATAGTGTTTTGACTCGTGGATATTGGCAGGATTCTGGAGGTATTCTATATGAAAGTCAATAGATACCAACTGCAAAAGTTCTGGGTTTCAGTTGGTAGGAGGTTTTTTTAGTTTAGTTTAGGTAGGATTTGTTTGTTTTTGGAAATAAGATTAAGCTTAATCAATATGAAAGCACAAAAAACTTACTAAGTAATAACAGGGGAGACGTTCACTTCCTCTCCCATCTGTGCACAGGCAAAGCCAAGGCGAACAGCCTGGTAGGCAGCAGTTGATGTACTGTGTGGTGCCAGTTTTGCTTAAAAACACACATACGCAACACATTTCTTTTGATATTTTTATTTCTGATCACTGATTATTCGAGCTAAATGAGCCCTTAAGTGCAGACATATAGATTGAACTAGACTGTACAAGAAATGAGCTTGAGTATAATTGTCACTTGGACAACAAGCAATCTTTTAGAGCAATTTCAGTCTCTTTCAATGTCTGTCACGATTAGTGCTGGAACAACCCTACCATCCACAGTGCCTCTTGTTTTTCTAAATATCCAAATCCATCTCAAACAATGCGAGAAGTTTCCGGTCATTTAAGTAGGAATATTATCAGATGCTTATTGTGGATGTGCTCTTTTATTTATATTTCCTTCTCCTTAAAGACATAATTTCCAGATCGCTCTCCCAAAGAGTTACATTTCCTCTCTCTCCTGACCCAAGCTAGAAAACATTTGGGGTGGCAAATCTGGCCACAGCGACCAGAAAACTCTTCCTCCATCTAAGTCAGCAGAGCAGCCCCTAACTCCAAATTTATGGTTCTTCAGCTCTCACAGTGTGAACACATTTCAGATATGAAGGTGATCTGTTGGTGGCTGGTCTGGATCCATTTATGATGGGTATCACCACTGATGAGTACCCAAGCAGCCAGATCTTTCCCTGTGTCATTCCTAAGGGATGTAACATCCAACTTTTGTTAGAGCAGAGTCCTCAGATGTTATAAAGTACAAGATAACATTGACTAGGAAGATGCAGTAGGCCTTGTGAAAATGCTTCAAGGATATCACCTTAATACATAAAACATAGAATCATAGAAAGGCTTGGGTTGGAAGGGACCTTAAACATCATCTAGTTCCAATCCCCTGCCATTGGCAGGGATGCCACCCACTAGATCAGGTTGTTTGGGACCCTATCCAGCCTGGCCTTGAACACTTCCAGGGATGAGGCATCCACAGCTTCTCTGGGCAACCTGTGCCAGTGCCTCAGCACCCTCACAGTAAAGAATTTCTTCCTAATACCTAATCTAAATCTCTTTTAGTTCAAAACCATTCCCCCTTGTCCTATTACTACCTGCCCATGTAAAATGTCACTCTCCCAACATCCTAAAAAGTATTCTTAAAAAATCAAACCCCACAAATCTCCATGTTCTTTATCAATCTTTGCTAACAGAGCTCCTTTTTTGGGTCTGTCTTCCAAGTGAGCAGGCTTTGGTATGTTTTCTATGCCACATTAACTCACTTGTTCATGTATCAGACTCCTAATCGTTTTATTAGATGGCAAATCTGATGTATTTTAACCATGATTTTGCTTGGCTTTTTGCTATCCTGTGTTGCCTTTCTTATCTAAACGAAGTGTGATTCAACCCGGCAGCATCCTTCACATTTTACCACCAGATAGCCACGAGCTCAAATGCCTCTGAAATGCATCAGCTGGGATTGGGTTCAGAACACAGTAATTAGAGGCAGAAAACGAGGGTGCCTAATCACTCCCTCGCTGCTGCCCCTGAGTGCTGCTGCTCAGTCAGTTAATGCCCTCCACCGAAGCACTGGCAAATGCAGCCTTTCGGGCACTGACACCCGGCGCTGTGGCGTGTCAAGGGAAAGAGCTCTTCTCTGGGCTGCCTGCCAGAGGATGTGCTCCCAGCCCTGCCCAGACCCAGCCCGGCGCCGTCGGGTGCTGACCCTGCAGGGCTGCCCACTTGCTCACCTGCTAAACAGCAGCTTAGAAAGATTTTGGTTCCTCCGAACTCATGAGGGTCTGGGGCAGGGAAAGCCCCAGAGTAAAGATGGATGGGTGGGATATACCTAAGGTGCTTAATAAGCTTTTTGCTGTATTCTAGAGAAAGGAAATGAAGTTTGTTGCATCCCATGAATGTCTTCAACTTGCAGTGCTGCCAAATGAGAAATACTAGGGTCAGGACACAAAATKATGCTTCTCAAACTCAGGCAGTCCCTGATGCCCAGGGTGATTTCAGTGTCATCATGTGGGTGGTGTGCCAGTGCCATGTCTGGGAAACAGAAATGAGTGGGATCCTCTGCCAGCATGTAGGCAAGAGTTTGAGCTGTTTCTGGCTGACTAGCAGCCCCTTCCAAGCCTTTGCCTCCAGGAAGAATGGTCCCTGCCACCCCCTTCCTCCTCATTTGTACCCTCAGTCTCCWTCCTAATTGGTGAGTTTATTCTTTGTGCAAATTCTTGCCTTGTGCCTGTGAGCAGCAGGCACTGCTGGTTAGCAGGGGAGCAGGGAACCTAAAGCTGCAAGAACCGGGCATGGGAACAGCTCCACTGCATTCACCCCCTTCCGTTAATGCCTGCAGTTCTTCAGCAGATCAAGCTAACAGCACTTTCCAATTAAAGCATGAATATGGATGTGTTGATTGGAATCTGGGGCATAGGAGCTGATTATCTGATTGAAACTCCAGAGCATTAGCTTGGTTTCCAGACATTAAGGGCTGTATTTGGCTTGGTGTGTGGGTGTGGGTGGGTGGGAGAAGCAAGGCAAAGCAGGGAGGGAACTCTTGTTCTTGCTGAATTGCTCATCCTTCCAAAGCTCCTTGTGCTGTGTGCACCAGCAGACCTCCCAGGCATCCAGGCATGCCCACTGTCATGCTGCTGCTGCTTCACCTCAGTGCAGGTGACAGGGTGGTGTGTCTACATACACACACACACACACACACACACACACAGAGGGACTCCAAAGAGACCTGCCAGTGAGTGCTGCAAGTCCTAAACCCCAAAGATGTACTTCAAAGTTGGGAAGATCTGGGCACTCACAACAGTGCGTTTGCAAACACCCCCTCCCCTGTCCATGACTAACATCTCCCTGCGTGAGTCACGCTCAAGCTTCCTCAGTACAAAGAGGAACAAACTGCGGTCCGAGATCCTGTGTTGCACAGCGTTGGGCTGTCCTTGAAGCCCCTGCCTGTGCAGATGGAGGTGTACACACCTGTGTGTCACAGTGCAGGGGGTTTACAGCCACCGCTGAGCCGTGGCCACAGCTCGGCACACGTGCACGAGCCTCTTGTGTAGGAGGCTATCCAGGCGTCTCTTGTGCATGATGCCATGGAAGTATTGTGTACTCTGACACTGTAGGTGTATCTAAATACCGAAAATATGCTTGTCCTATGCTGCTACAGATTTTCTGGCATGGACTGTTGGCACAGCCTGTCTGGTACAGAGGCTTTGACAGCTCTGTCTGAAAAGCTCAAATGTGAGCAATCTTCAGCCATGCCCCACATCAGTGTTTGTATTATGCACTAGACTGGAAGATAAACTTACAATTCCTGCCCTGTTCGCTTGCCAGGTACAGGGTTTCCCTCATTTGTAGCTGCAAATGTTGTTTACTTCTGTAGCCTGGTTTATATCCATTAGTCTGTGGGCCTTGTTAGCAGCTCAACGTTTTTGCCCAAAGGCCAGGATTAGGGGGCAGGGAGTTGAGGAAAGGCAACATGCCATGGTGCTGCTGCTGCAGGCTTTGCTTGTGCTCAGTCCTTGTTGTTAAGCATCTGGCCCAGCCTGATGGGTTACTGGGGAYGGGTGCAGGTGAGATGAGCTTGGTAAGTGCAGCTGTCTGGGGGAAAAACTCATGAAGATCCCTCCAGCTTGGGACCAGAGAGGTCAGGATGAAGGCAACAATGCACTTGAGACAGAACTTTGTGTATGGAATGTCAGGGGCACTGGGACAACACTGGCACAAATAACTTATTCTTCTGGGCAAACATCACTTCAGAGAACAAGGTGAGTCACAGAARTGATGCACATCCTCAGTGCCATCCAAAGGCTCTGCAGCTCAGAGTAAGAAATCACAAGGGCACAGGTTTTCCCCAGTTGTTAACCATTTCATACTTTCTTTAGGATTTTAGTAGGTGCTTTGCCACAACAGGCAAATTCACCATCACCATGTTGTTGAGTGACTCTCTCCAAGGTGTGAGGGGCAGCTCAGCAGTTGAAAGGGGATGGGATGTGTGAGTCCTTTTCCATCTGTTGTTGCTGTGCCACAGCAGCATGCAAACAGCATCTGTAGTCTGGGCATGGTGGGCAGTCTCGGCATTGCTCATCCTGGCCTAGACCCATGGGACAACTTCATTTTCTTTTCTAATTTTCATCAAAAAATACCTCCAATAGCAATAGCAGTTTGCAGAAGAGTGCCTGACTTGAGCCTCTCTGGGAGGCTGTGTGTGTGTGTGTGTGTGTGTTTTTAAACTGCTTTGAAAGCCTTGCATGAAAAATACTCTGTGGGAAAAGTAATATTTTTTCACTGCTCATAGATTCAATTCAATATCCCTTCTATTAATACACAGTTGACTGCACTTTATCTCTGTCCTGTATTGTTGCACAGTGCTATAACTGTTTATCTAGCCAGGAGTAAAAGTGCAGAGCAATAATGTCATTTGCAGTCTGCCTCTAATTGCTGGGATTTATTTGCAAATCAGGGGAGATTATAAATACAAGCACTTACATTGCCTTTTCATACATGGGGTATTTTTTGTCATTTCTTCAGATAATTTCTGAAGTTTTGTTCTTGTTGATTACCCAGAACCAAACCCTGATAGGCTCTACCCTGTGTTGGAGCTCTCTGCTGTCGTTTGTGATGTGACAACTTTGCAAAATGAAGCAGTGCACAATCATTTCTTCATTTCCTAATTTTTGCAAAGATCTGGACATGACACTTGCAGTCTGGACCTACCTTATGTTCTCAACTCCACTGTGCCCGCCCTTGAGATGCCTCACTATTTCAATCACATCTACACCCTGCCACATTCGCAGTGAGCTCATCCGAGATGCTCCCCTTGGTCTGAGCAGCCCATGCCCCTGCTCTGGCACACCTCACACGGCACAAGGACAKCCATGAGGACTTAGTCCACATGGTGAGTTGGATCAATGCTTTGTCCTGCCCAGGACACGGGGATGAGCCATGCCTTGGGCAGACGTTGCCTTCTCCGGCTGTCTGGGCTCCAGCAAGTCCATTTGTGTAGGACACACACTGCGTAGCCAGGGTCTGGAGAGAAGGTGCCCTCCAGCCACCCTGTTCTCAGGTGCTGCCAGACAAGCACGCGAAGCCGGGACGGCTCCTGGCTTGCTGTCGCTGAACTCATCCCCRTGTGTCTGCTCACGGCCCTGACCTTGGCTGGCTGGCTCGATCTGTAGAGGAATAAATAGGAAGTGCCGAGAGCAGACCTCAGCTCTTGGCCAAAGGAGCCAAATGGGCTTGAGTCACCACTTCCAGATCCACAGCTCAACACCCAGAAGGCTTGCATGGCTCRGATGCAGGTGTAGTTTTGATTCAAGTCTCTCAAGGGCTTTTGTTGGAGGTTGAGGGCTGGGAACCGAGTTATTCTTGGACCTGTTGTTAGATGATAATCAGCATCTCAAGACAAGACATGGTTCTGAGAACTGAAATGTTTAGTTTATGTATATGAATATAACATGAAAACACTGTAAAGCACAGAAAACCTAGAAAGATTTACCTGTGAGCAGTCAATCCCGTTTCTCTCTCTGCCTTCGGAAGAATCCAGAGGCGGAAGCGATTGGCAGTGAGGGCAGGTAACAGATCCTGCTTGGTAACAGGATCTACTGCTGGGTCACAGAGGTTTTGTAAGAGTGTGAGACAGAGTGTGTGTGTGTGTGTGTGTGTGTGTGTGTGTTTGTAATGGGACTGAAATTCAGCATCATATGCAAAGAAATAATTTGCTATGGTCATGAATATCTGTGACTTCAGTGCTCTAAATGGGTGTCTTTTCTGTTTGCAGTGTGCATGTACAGAGAGCCATCGCTGCATGAAATTGGAGAAAAACAAGGACGCTCAAGGAAAAGTTCAGGGACACCAACCATGAATGGAGGCAAAGTTGTTAACCAAGACTCGACATAGCTGACAAATACCCTCCCTTCTTCCAACTTCTCCCCTCCCACCCACCTACCCACCCCACCTGGCGAAACCACACTGAGACGATGACAACTGAGCAAGGCAGGACCTACCGGTAGTGGCTTGGAGTGTGAACTCCAGAATCTTTCTTTGTGTAGGACGAGAAAGTCGAAACCCAGATCCTGCCTGTTGCAACGTTTTAAAAAACAAAACAACAAAAAAAAGTGAAGAAAAAATGTTTTAAATCAGGACTCCATTAACATTTTCAAAAGCAAACTGTTTGCTCTGTGATCAAAGGGGGAAAAAAATCTCATCTCTGCATAATAATAATAATAACAACTAATAAATATAATAATAATAATAATAAAGATGTTACCTTTAAAAATAAAACAAAGCTTTTGGAAAATTGAACTTAGCATATGATGTGCGAGAAACGTGGGAAATGCATCCTGGGACTGTGCTTTCTGTCTTATCCTTTCGCCTCACACTCACACCATTGTTCTTAATATCCCTGCTTCCCTGGGGATGGATGGGATTTTTCACAAAGCAGGAAAGGTAGGGATGCATTATGACTGTGTTTTCTCTGCTATCAGTAAAATATGGCCTGCCCGAATTAGGAGTCTGACAGTTATGGGCAATGAAGTAGCTACTCTGTATTCAGCCTTTTCCATCTGMATTCATACACTGCGTAGTTATTTGTTGCTAATGTCACTCCGTGAGTATGTTTGACCCAAGTCTGGCATTTTATGCCTTTTTATCATAATTATTTATATTTATAGGCTTGTTTTACTGTATTAGTTGCCAGGGGAATTTCAGAAATGGGTTTCCAAGTCCCACAGGATGAAGTGATCATATTTATTAGGGTAGAGTTAGGAGATAAAGGGCAGGAGGGATAGCTGCTTGCTTTAAAATAGGAAACAGATCAAGAAATGCTTGCTGTCAGATGGAAATGGTGAGGCGTGTGCTGTATGAGAGGGTAATGAAGGGATTTCAGCAATGGAAAGAGGGATGTGGGGAGGGAGGGATGTGCCCAGGAGGGAGCAGGTATAGGGGAACATGGCAGGTTGAGCCTGTCCAGCTGTGCCAGGGTGAGAACATGCTGCCATTTCCTTTGGCAGCTGGGGCCTCCCAAAATGTTACAGCTCCACACGTACCACGCATGTTCGAAGCTGAGGCTACAAACCCCTCTAATCCACAGCCTTACCACTGGGATGGTCTGAGGCCCCTGAGATGCTGCAGCAGCCTGGGTATGGGTGTGGGCGCGAGTCTTGCCAGTGCCAGGGCTGCAGATGCGGGAGAAGCCCTTCAGAGGTAGTGAATTCCCAGATGGGGAAAGGCAAGGAAGAGGGAAGTGGGGTGAGGGGTGCCCAGTGCTCAGCCCACCTGCAGCAGCCAGGGCTTTAGTGGGGATTGGCAAAGCTCTCCCTGTCTGGCACGTTCTCTCTTTGCGGTTTGGCGGTCAGCAGGGAACCRCACACCCTTGCTGCTGGGTGGGACTGAAGCAGGGCAGTGTGGGCTGGTGCCCCTTTTTCTGATCACACACAGTAACTTCAGTTTCTGACCTTTATGGCATGCAGGGCCTGCAGGAACCAGCAGCAGYAGCAGTGACAGAGCTGCTATGACAAAAAGAGGCACTGTCCTGGTGGAGAAATCCAGGAAGGCTTTGCTGCTCAGGCCACAGGCACAGGTCCTGCAAGAGGGGAACAGCAAAATGAAAAAGCAATTGCCCAAGGGCCTGGAGAGGGGCTGCTGAGTCAGAACAGCTCTTTATGCAAGGGGAACCAGCCTAAAGCCTTGCAGTTACAGGCCGGGTGGGCATGTTTGCATCACTCGTAACTAACAGGCACACRTGAAATACCAAACACCTCCTTAATTATGGAGGCTCCTGTCCCATCCTGGCCAATGCCTCAGCTGGGCAGCGGCCACGCAGGCAGAGCTGCTGTGGCTGTGGGAGAGAGCTGTGCCAGGGCTGTGCCAGGGCTGGCCACGGCGCTCCTGCAGAGCCGCTGCTGCCCCRGGTGCCCCCAGCCCCACGTGTGCCGGTGCCGGGGAGCGTCAGGGCTCGGTGAGCGGCTCGGGATGGGCAGCAGAGAGACAGCCAAATCACAAGGTTGTGGAAGACTCCCAGGATCGGCATGAAGGGATGAATTTCAAGCATGTCCTTTTGTGTTTTGAAAAGCTGAAAGCTTGAAGAAAACAGCCTCTTGCCATGGCTCTGCCACCTAATGCTGCACCTGTGGGCAGCACCCCCCCCATGCTATAGGTCATGTCAGAGCGACGGAGTGCTGCCCTCCAGCCCCACAACACCGCTRCAAGGTCACTGACACATGCTGGGAACACACACTCAGCCCCACCTGTTGTAATTCACTGCCTACATTTCAGCTCTCTCAGAAACTAGAGAGCACCCCAGATTAAGGGATGGGGGRGGGGGAGGCTGTTTGCTCTCTGGAGAAATGAACATTCAAATAAATGGAGTCTCAAGACCAACATGTTGAGCTATCAGGTTCCTGAATTAACCAAGCCACCAGGCCATGGTTTAGGCACTGAGCCACAGCCTTTMCAGCTGTCCTGGAGGGAAAGCCCGGCACCTACCACAGAACAGAACACCCACAGCACACCTTGACACCACAAGCCTCTTTTGGACCCAACCATAGGCAACTTGCCAAGGGCCCTGATGTCATGTAGAGCAGCTGCAGCATGASAGACTAAAAATTGCTGTGACCTTGTGTGCAGGGCACCCTTTGCCTAAGCCCCAGAAAGTAAGAGCAGAGCCAGTCCTACAATGTGCTAATTTTTCYATTGTGCGACTCACCTACCACTTCCCACACTGGGCTTTTGCCTTGTTAATAGTCTTTGGCCAAATCATTGTAAGAGTCCCTGGAAATTACATATTCAGGCCTAAATCTCAAAATCATCTGCTCCTTTGTTCCATGGTGTTTGAGGTAATCACTTCCATGTGACACTCATGGAGCTTGCCCGCAGTGAGAGCTCCTCTTCTCACCCAGTCTCTGCATGACCTCAGAGCAGGTTCTTCTGCCYTGTGTTGAAAGTCAGAGCTGGCTCTCCTTGCTGCCTGTGTAACCTGGGCGAGACATGAGCCATGTATGATGGCATAAACGATGATAAAAACCTTTAGGAAATGCTGTGCTTTTCTTGACCTCTAGGAAGCTGCAAAAGTCAGCTCATGGTGTAATGCAGGGAYTCCTGACATCATGATAGCCCAAAAACCAGTGAGGCTGCTCAGCCCAGCTCCACAGTGTCYACCTG
Organism: Amblyornis subalaris; assembly: GCA_018881555.1. Lineage (NCBI taxonomy): Eukaryota > Metazoa > Chordata > Aves > Passeriformes > Ptilonorhynchidae > Amblyornis > Amblyornis subalaris. Next base: position 11,591,023 of record JACAXG010000014.1, on the reverse strand, counting down.
CACCAGCTGCTGACTGGGAACTGCTTGGCTGCAGGTGCCCCAGTGCCCTCTGGATGCCTGGGATAGCCCTGGGAGACCCACAGCTTGTAGGTACCATGTGGGGCTTCATGCATTTTTTTTTTACACAAGTGCCTTGCAAGCTCTGTCCCCAGGCTTTATCTCAAGGAGATGATGTGGGTTTTGTTGATTATCCATCTGCTGCTTCCCAATTTTCAGGAAAAAGGGGAATCCACAGAGAATTTTGTTGCTTACTTTGAAGTTCCAACAGTCTCTTCACTGCTTCTCGCTCTTCTTGCTCAGTGTTAAAGTCTTGATGAGTGATGTTTCTCTTGTTTCTTTCTTTAGCCACGCATGCCACAACCATTTAGGGAGCTTTGTGACTCAGTTTAACAGTACAGTGACTGCAACCCTTGTCTGGCTACATGTGATACCAACAGGACACATTCCCTTCCTAGCTGTGTTGGCATGGCTTTGAGCAAACATCTAGCACAGAAAACAACCAAGAAAAGTAAATGATAAATAAGATATTTTCATGGCACATAGTTACTGTTAACTCTGGTAAGCCTGAAGCAAACCTTTCCYCTCTGAATAACAGATGCTGCTATTGAAGGTCTTGGACATTCAAAGTCCAGCAGCAGAAAACACTTTACAGAAATATGAGCRCATTTAAAGCATTCATTTTGTTTGACCCTGTTTTTAATTGTGATGTTGGCACGGTTCTGGCAGTACATGCTATGCAAAATAGCCCCTCTTGCCTATGCATCAAGGGCAAACCCAATAAYATGGCTCCAGTTTAGACCATAAGGATTTTCCTAGGGAAAAAATGCACRAAAAGCTACAGACAAGCATGCCATACTGCGCCAGCAAGTTCTGCCACAAGTGTCAGCACTGGCATGTGACAATGTGCTATAAAGTGAAGCTGACACTCAACAAAGCAATTTATGAAAGTTGTCTGTCAACAACATTTTTGTGTTTGTGCTCAGAGAGGTTCTGGCTGATAAAGGCCCACGCAATCCCTCAAGCTGTCACGGGCTTTGCTTTACACCTTTATATCTTCAACTGCACTGATTGTGCACCAGGAGAGTTACTGCCCCAGAAAGGCATCATTGCCACACTCTGAGCAACGCTGAAGAGGTGATGGTGTGAGCACCTAAGGCTGAGCAGAACTAGCAGGAAACAAAGTGTGCCATCCTTCCTGGTTCCATGCCAGCAAAACTGCAGCCTGGATGCATGATAGGCACGAAAAAATATCTTCATGAGGATGACGCTTCCTAAAACAAAGAAGGCATAGACTTCTCATTAGTGAAAGCACACAAAATCAACCTTTCCTAACGAGCATGCACTAAAATACACTCCTTGTAACGTGAGGGAAATGTTGGCCCCAAAACATGTCCAGCACTAAAACCCTATTAACTGGGGGATAGCTTAGCCCTTGTTCTAGATGGCAAGGATCAGTTTGTATATCATTGCATCAAGGGAATTAAAAACAAGAATAGACACAAGTGAGCATCTTCAGGGACAGCTTTTCCTCCCAAAACTGAAACAAAATGTTTAGTTGCTGCTGTGGGATGCCCAACTGCACAGACCTAGGAGTAAAACCAAAAGAAACACCACTGCACTTCCTTAGTGAAGCAGAGGTGTTTCCATGGCATTCACATCTTCCCTCTCCCACCACCAAGGCTGCAGCCTTCAAGGCAATGGAAGCTGTTTCCATGAAGCAGAAGGCAGCAAGGCTCACAGCCTCCTCACCTCGCCGAGTAAAGCTTGACTGCTCTGCTTCAGCTGCTGAGCTMCAGCCATGGCATCAACCAATGTCCCCATGTTCTTCTTAGACACCTTGGTTAAGGATGAAAAAAACCCAAAAATAATCCCATAGCCAAGCTGATACATTTTTAGTGGCTTTAAAGGCATATTAACATCTCAAAACTGATAAAACATTTGTGGCCACAGAGTTAAAGCAAAGTAATTACCACTTCAGGACAGAGGATTTCTTTTCATGATAGCTACATAATGAACCGCTGCATGCACAGAAAGTTGGACATCTTCCCAGCCTGCCTCCCTCRTGGATTTCAGGTACCTGCTCTATGGCAAAGGAGGTCTAGGCCAGCATGGCTCCAGGGCTCATCTCACCACTGCACACACCAAGGATTGTGGTGATGGCATAAGGAGCTCACACAGACTCCAGAGCATTCCCAGCTGAGGCAACTGGAGGATCAGTGCAGAAAAATTTGACCTTTCATGGTCAAATGTCCTTTGTGGAAAGGACAGGATCTCTCATCAAACAATTGCTTGAAAAGAAAGAAGGGGGTTTGTTTTATTCAAAACACTCTGGTGCAGGCTTGGGGATAATCCTTCTTTGGAAAATGCCATTGATGTTTACTGAGCAATAAAAACGGATCTGGGCTTTCAGAAAAAAAGGCATTATCAATTATTTAAAAAAAGTGTCTGGGTATGGGATCTGAGGAGTAGCAGAGGATAACTCTCCCAAGARTCTATTAAGAATGGGCTATACATTGTTCCATTTTCCATGCTCATTACAATCACTGCCCCAATAATAGCTGTGTGTGGTGCCTTCCTCTATTCTAGTACAATTTTCCCCATGGGAACTAAATAACTCAGTTTAAATACTGAGCAGGGCTAGTAGAAGAAAGCAGGATGCTTCTGTTGTGTTACCCTTGTGTGCAACCTGCATCTTATGCAGGTGGTTCCTACCCTTCTTTCTCATAGCTTGGTAGAAAAATAAAGGGGTAGCACTGGGGAGGAGGAACATGTTGATCAGTCAAACTAAATGACATTGTGAAGGACAAATTATGTCAGACTTAATAACTTTCAGAAATTAAAGCTTCAGTGAATTTTAATTCCTTGAGCTCTAAGAAAAATTGCAGGGAAAAAAGCAACCAGTCCCTAAGCTAGGACTTTGCTGACTTTTAAGTCTCTATATCCAGTTCCTGGCTTGTCTCCTACATACATTGATGCTTTCCTTTCTCAGAGGGCTGAGTTTCCCTGGGGGATCATGCTTACTGAGTCCTCGGGGCATCCCAGTCCAAACAGGGCAGAACAGCTCCTGCTCAGGCAGCAGTGAGACCCCAAACTAAGTGCCCTGCTCAGCCTTTTAGCTGATGGCCCAAGCCAGAGGGGCTCCTCACAGAGTCCTCCCTGGGGCACCACATGCCTCCTCCAAACATGCCAGGAAAGACAGGAAAACAAGGCTTATTGCCCTGAGCAATTCTGCTTCCCAGGACTCTGATTTGTGCAGACCCCACAGTAAGAACCCCAAAATCTGGGACACAGAGATGTCAGCTCTCCTGCCATGCTGTTCCCAGTGGGGACTCATGGTGCCAGGAGCAGCCTGGAGCAGGGGTTATGAGGATCACAAAGCTTATGAAGGGATCTGATCATATGATAACAGGACACTGCAAAGGTGAAAAGCTGCTGATTCGACTGTGCCTCGCAGGGGTCACTTACACACTGTGACTCTGGCACTGCCCCTTATTAATTTTGTTTTCCAACTTACTGCATAAGCTGGCAAATCAAATAGTTTCACTCAATTCCCTATTAAACAGAGGCTAGCCAGCGCACAGGGAACAAGCTTTACTTGACATCAACTCAGTTTGAAGATCAAAAAGAGGTGTGTTTAACTTTGCATGATCTTCATTTTTTAATTTTCACTGTTTTTTGTGCTTCCTGCTATCAGACAGCACAGAAAGCAGAACTAATAGGGAAAACACTGACTTCTGCTGTGGGAGCAGAAAACATTATCTCACAGATGGGACACACTGATGAGTCCCAGCTCAGTTCCTCTGGGCTTCAGATGAGGAGTTTTTAYATGAGAATGCAATGGACTTTCACAAGGTCACTTTTAGGGCACTGTGAGGCTTGTCCTTCATTGTCCAGTTCATGTGATTCTCCCAGCAAGATCAATGGGCTGCCAGGTAGGACCTAAATCTGAGTTCAAACTGTGTTGTCAGTGTGTGGAACCAGAACTTCCTGGGGAAAGCTCCCTATGGGTACTTAGAGACCTAAATTTGCCGTGGAAAAGGATCTAGTTCAAATCACCGCCTTTKGATTCCACTTCCATAATTTTTCCTGTAAAACCAAACCCAGCTTCTAAATTCTATGCTCACCTCTGTATTCTTGAATCTCCAGATGCAAACACTAGACTATTTCAGAATTCTTTTCCATCTGTAGGATTGAATAGGCCTTTTATAAAGTGGTAGCATTTAAAATAAGAAAAAAGCTCAGTATTAGCAATATTTAATGGCCAAGGAGCACAATAATCTATCTCTAGACGTGCCCAAACTGTGGAGTCCACATCCATGTAGAAATTTAGCTTTGACTGTTGCAGTTTGAGCCATTTATTATTAATTCAGTAAAACCAGTTTTCTGTTCAGAAATATGTTCCTTGGGACAAGCTACTGCAAACACATCAGCAGGTAGTGGCTTCAGAGAGAGACAGAATGGAGGCAGTCCTGAGAGTCAAAGCTGGGTGTACATTAAACAGAAAGACATGTTCATCAGTAAAATAAAATCTTTCCAAAGTCAGCATGAGCTGGTTCCAGGTGAAGGCTTTATCTTTTCTTTGCAAAATATTTGCCTGCTCCTACAGATTTGCAGGAATAAATTTTATGTCATGTTAGCTTGTGCTGAAACAATTGACAAAAACCCCCAAAAACAAAACCAAAAAAAGGCGCCCCATCAGTTCCATACTGCCACCCACCTGGATTCTGCTTTGTTCTGGAAACTTTAAGGAGTTGAGAATCGAACTCACCCCTCAGGGCAACTCCAATGAAATCGATGTGCAACCCTGGGAATTAATCTGGCCCAAGCCTCATTTTCTCTTTAACTGCGGGAACCAAGGTCATTTTCCCATCTGGATTTTGCAGAGGCTTCTGCACATACTGATGAGTTATACCTTTTATCAAACCTTGACCATCATTTTCAGGGCTAGAAAATGATTGCACAGTGTCACAGGATCACAGGAAATAGGATGAAGTCTCTTGGTGTAAAATCCAGACCTTACATTTACTATGTGCCACCTTTCCTGTGTCCCCCAAAGTCATATACACTATCTTTCCACAGTGCAGGAATTTGTTCTATGTCTCCAAAACCTCACACTTAATGCCAGATGACACCACTCATCCTCTRTCTTAGGGAAGTTACTGTTTTCCACATCTGTAGGTTTTATCTAACAGTGTGACCAGCATTTTCTGCTGGTTGTAGGACTGAGAAAAACCAACTGTAAGTTTCTGGTTTTGGAAGGAGAGGGTGTCTATCTGTCTGTCTGTCAATCTATGCCTATAGCCCTTTTCCCCTCTTTCCTCCTCAGTAACATCCTCTGTGCCAGTCCATGTGAGGTCTGGATGGATCTGACCCTGCAGGAACCTCTGATGACAGCAGAGCATGGTGCAGTCAGCCTGCCTTAGACCTCGACTTGGTCAGCACCTTGAAAACGTCTTTTGAGTAGTTGAGGGCAAAGACCTTGTGTGAGCAAGCAATTAGAGCAATTATTCCAAGTTCCAAAAATGGGTCAAAAAAGGCATAAAGGATTGGCTGCAGACACCCTCTCCATCACCAGGTGGTCTGTGTCAGACACTCTGGCCAAGGCTCCACCTGATACATCCAACCTCATCCTGGGAAGAAAATATGCCATTCAAACATGGCAGTGACTGTAARTCAATATGTTGGAGAGAAAGGGTCTGCAAATGCAATTCCTGCCTGGAAGCAGACTGCACAAGGCTCTCTGGGCATCCCCTTCCAACCTAGGCTTTGTATGAGCTCATCACCTCCTCAGTCTGTAGAYTGGGGTGCCAGATGTCAGCTACAAAGTAATAACACTGAGAAATTTGTGGTTTGTGATATTTTAATATCCTGAGCAGAGGATTATTCGCTGTTTAGTGTGCTTTAAAATGTTGTCCTTCTGTGCAATTGACAGCTTTACTGCTCCTGGACAGAATAACAAACAGCTGTGCTGCTAAAATAAAGGAGATCTTTTGGATCATCTCAGAGCACCATCTTGGCAGCCTTGGAGCCACAGTGACTTGTGGAAAGGGTGAGTGGTTGTGGGGCAGATTTGCCAGCTGGTGCAGGCACTTGCAGCTGCTTCGAGTTCATGTATAAAAGATCTCATCACAGATTATTAAAGGCAGAAAGGACAATTGTAAATCAGAGGGTCCTACCTCTTGTGTAAGAGACTGGTGATTTCAGAGCAGAAGTCGCAGATTAGTCTGACCAGAGGTATCCAGCTGGGCAATGGAAATTCTGCTCTTAGTTCACTGAATCTCACATGCCAATGTTGTAATTCCACAATGCAGCAGAGAGTTYATTCAGAGGCTGCAGACCAGGTAATCAGATTCTGTGCAGGTTTACTTCTTGATTATTTATTCAATAAGGACCACATTAAAAACCCACTGGAGACAGTGAGAGACTCCTGTTGACTTTGCAGCAGCCTAAATCAGACCTGAAGCGTTCAGAGTTTTAATATGCACAATTGGAATTTGGTAGCGATGCTTCCAGAGGGCTGTATCAAATTATGAGCTCCCTTCGGAGTAATGTGCTCATCACACATCTACCTGCCSGAGGGTAACCTCTTACAACTTGTTCCAAACAGCTTTCCTGCCTGGATTGACACTTCCTCAGAAGACCTTTGAACTGGGATCACCTACTAACCTCCTTCTGTGCAAAAATGATTTCTTGGCCCAGGTGAAGGAAAGCATGGCTGGTGAGGATGGCAGAGAGATGGAGCCACAGCTCAAGAGTTTGGAGCAGTTGAGGCACAGCTGTAGAAAGGACTCCAAACAGCTTTGTGTGAAGTMTCAGCTAATGTTGCCTGATCCCTCTATTGTATTTCCCCTTCAAGACAGGACGCCACAGGCACTCCTTCCTCCCTTTCTCCTGCACCACCATTCCCCTCTGGCAATACCTGAATGTCTTTGGTCAGAGCTGCTGGGGTTCCTGCAGAGCACGACAGAGCACAGAAACTGCCCATATTGGTGGCATAAAATCTCTCTGGGTGCAGGGCCACACAAGCCAAATAAAAATGTGATCCCTGGAGCCGTCAACCCTTGCTATGTGTAAAAGCACCAAAGAGAATGATCTGTCAGTGTCTGGGTATGTCAGATGTGGACCCAGAATATATTGTATTGTCTGTTGATGACTTTAGAATGATCTTTTATCCAGTCTGTAGAAGATTAAAAGTCTAGGCAATATTTTTTGGGTGTAACAGTATTTTTCCAATGAGAAAAAACCACAGTCTCTGATTTGTATTCCTCTGACTTGAAATCATTCATTTTAAATGACTGTTTGTTCTGCTAATTTAGAATCTGGGCAGGCATGGAAACAATTTATTTTGGTTTGTGAAAGGAGCTGAGCATGGGCTTGTTGAGTGCATATGTACTTTGTTGCTTTGGGATGCAACACAACTCCCTGCGAGAATAAGAGTTCTCCAGAGGCAAGGACTCCACAGTGAGCTCCATGATGGCACCCTCAGAGAGGAACCCCTCCTGGACTGAACATCAGATCTGTTGCATTTCTCTGGTCTCCTCTACGAGAGTTATTTTCTAAAAGTCACTTAATGAGCTAAACCCTCCATGGCTACATGATGCAGCCCAGTCTGACACAGACCTGGCCAAACTCAAATGGGGACTGCTCCTCTCCCAAATCCAGCGTGAGCCCTCTTCCCTGCTGCCCTGAAAAAGTCATTGTACTTCTTACAGCCTCATTAGAAACTTGGAGTCTCACTGCTGGAAGCGTGGAAACTCATTCAAAAAACCTACTCATGCGGACGCAGATAAAAAAGGATTTTGACATCTCTAACAATGCCACTATCCCAGTAAATAAATTATCAGCATTCACTTATAATTACTTTTGTTATATTTGTACCTGCCTTGCAGCAAATTTCCCAAGACAGAGTTCTGATGTCTGCTAACTTTATTTTCCCCAACGTCTAAGCAAAAGAGAATTTTTTTTGAAAAATGCTTCTTACTATTTGAAGCAGAAAAGTAATTGGTATTGAACAAAAGCTGCATAATATTGTCTTTCATGATATGCATGGCAATGACTTGGACTACAGCAACATTACATGAAGTGGGGATTTGTTCAAATAGCTTTCATTCTGGTTTGCCACTAAACCTCAGCAGCAGCACATTCAATACATATATTTCAGTACCCCAGCACAGACATCTTGTTCTGTAACTAAAAGCGTATCATCTTATTGCTCTGAGGATTCTTGCCAGTTGGCACCCTTGCACGTGCTAAATTGCTAATTTTTTAATATTTACCCACTTATCTGTTTTGACACAGCGTGCCTACCTGAGGCAGAGGGAATTGGTCCTGGGAGCGTGGGCACTGCACTGTCAGGGTTGTCGACACTTACCCTGGCACTCTGTAGTCAGACAGCACAGCAATGGGCCCCTTGCAGCTAAACTGATAAACAACAAGAGATGTTAGAAGCTGTATGAATTGAAGCCACAGCCATCTAAGAGCAAAGTGATTTGCACGGGAGATGGCACCAGGAAGAGTATAAGGCGAACCTGACTGATCTCCTTGATCTCCTGCAGATAGCTCATCCCCTTTGACACCAAAGACTGAATTCATGCTGTATTCTTGCACCAACCACACGTGGGTTTGAAGCTGGGTTTGGTCCAAAACCAGAGAAGAGCTTGTCTCTATGTCTTAGACTCGGTGAAACTGGTGTGGCAATTTGCTCTGCCAAGCCAGGGCTGGGGCTGTCCCAGCTCATGCTGTCTCTGGTCTGAGCCTGGCTCAGAGCTCRGACAAAGCACTGAACCAAAAGAAAATTATTTGCTGGTTTAGCCCCTGAGGCGACTCAACCCAGGGGCAGCCAAGAGCCAGTGGTGGCACAAGGGACAGGGTGGGAGCATGTGAGGACAACAGCTGGCGGCAGGGCTGCTGCTGTGGGAGCAGACAGCCCTTCCATCACCTTATCCAGTGTCAGGCCATGTCCTCAGTGCCTGCTGCCCTCTCTGMAGACAGAACGGCAGGATTGTCTCACAGCCTCCTGACTGTGGAAGATTTCTTGCCTCTGTCAGGTTCATGAGAGACTCACAGTCCTAGGCTGGCTTTTGCTCTGAACCAGAGACTTTCCTTCTCCGTTGACTGGTATGAAATTAATGAAAATTAACAACAGCCCATGAACACAAGCACATTAAAGCTATGCAGCACTATAAACACACAGAGACAGGGTCATCTCGCCACAGATGGCTGCTCTGAGTACCTCCAGCACTGTTGCTAACTAATCCTATTAGAGACAGCCAGGACTGTCCCCAGCCATGTGTCCACAGGCAATGTGCAGACAGAAATGCATGGCARACCCCAAGATCCCCTGGCCACGTGTCCACAGGCAGTGTGCAGAGAGAGCTGCGTGGCAGCAGCTGCTGACAGCCTGCCCGCTCCTCGACTGCCCGAATTTCATAGCAGAGTTGTGCTAAGCTGCCAGCTGTGCCCAGCTCTGTCCTGGGTGCACCAGGGATCTTGTTCCAACCACATCTGTCCTGCCAGGTTGGTGCCAGAGCAGGGAGTAAATTGTATTCAGAGAGTGGCCCTGAGTATCCAATGCAGGCAGCRCAGACTCAGCTGTCTTCACAGAGAGGAAAATTGGCTTCTAGAGCCCCTTGCAAAAATAAATAAATAAATAAATTCAGCTCTTAATTCAAAAGTGAGAGAGGCTTGCGGCCAAAATTTCACATTTTGCAGCATTTCAGAGAGCTCTAGTCTTTGTTCCAGGCTGAAACTCCAGCCCAGTTGGCACAAGTCCYGTGGGTTTCAGAGCAGCTCAGATTTCTTTCTCTAACACATACTGCTGAAAGCACTGGCTTATGAAAGGTGAACAACTTCTAAGAAATGGGCTAGAGCCAGACCTGGCCTTCCTTATCACTGTCTCCCGGGTGTTTCAGCACTAGCAGCAGGCAGCAAACTGGTGGTGAAAAAATCCACAGTAACAGCAGAGTCCCAAGGACTGTTAGAGGCAAAAGCCCCAGCCCCTGGCTGAGCTGCACAGTAACATCGCAGTAAGACTGCCCATAAGATGCTACATAGAGAAGGAATGGAACTACACCTCTTCTACTGAGCTCTTTACCTTTGTGATCATCCAAAAGAGAGAGTCTGAAAAGAACTAGTTATCCTCCCTCCATGCAATGTCCCACAGCCATTTCTCCTGTGGTAAACRACTACTGAGGATGTCCAGTGCCAGTTCTTCAGTTGTCTCAGGTGCCTGAGATGTACAAGGGAAAAAACCCATATCTAACCAATGTGTTCTGAATGTCCCTCACCTGCAGGTGTTTGAATGCTGGAATGGATGCACTACCTGGCTCTGGGAGTTTGCTTCTGCCAGGTCTGCCTGCCCTGGCCCTCTGGTCCCCAGCCCACCCTTAGGGGAGCAATTGGGTCTGGTCTTGGCTCCAGACCAAGGCCAGCTGGGCTCTGTTCCCAGACCTCCCTCTGCTTCCCAATGCTGTGCAGCTCAGATCCCTTCTGTGAGCCTCCATTTCCCTTTCTGCAACAACAGAGTGGGCCATGGGTTTCTTTTTGAAAGCACCAGGCAAGCAGTACAACAGGAGAGAGAGAAGGATTGGGACTGTCCAATCTGCTGCTCTCCATGCAATGGCCTGAGCTCAGGAGTTGGTGAGAACTGGGCTCCATCTACCTCCAGCCCTGGTTTTGGAAGCAAATGCCCACATTGCTGAAGAGGCACAAATCTAAATCTCCTTCCTCCTGTACTCCTGCCTGTTCTCTATGGTGCCTCTGAAAATTACAAATTTGCCATTTGAAAACAAAAGTGCTTAGCTGGCAAGAAAGACTCCATAAAGAAAGCAATGGAAGCTGTCACATCTGTACTGTCTGAACACCATCTGTCTCCCAAGTTTACTCTGAAAGAAGGGAAATCCCATCCAGTCCTCCTGCAATATATCAGTAAATTGCTTAGCAGGGGCACTTGGAGGAGGAATGAACACATTTCAATTAGACAATGGCATCATAAAACACCAGCTCAGTAAATAAAAACCTGGAGGTTAACATTTGTAGAGATTAAGCAATCTGTTAAGTAAAGTTTACTATGGCATGTTAGGGTTTTTGTTGTACATAGTTATACACATGTAGCATCCAAAACAGCCTCCTTAGCTTACTTTTCAGTCTGTTATTTTTGCTTTACGTGTATGTAACTACCTGAGAGTTACCTTAGATCCAGAGACTGATTTGGAACTGTAGGTATCTGCAGAAATAGGTGTTTCACTTCTGGTAGAGAAAGAAAGGACAGCAGAGTGATGGAGAGGAACAGTAAAATCAGAATTATTTGGGTTGGAAGAGACCTTTAAAGATCAAAAAGGCAAATTGTATCTTTGCTTAAGGGGCTGATGACAAATGTTGGAAATGGAATGTAACTGCTGCAAATGGGCTAACCATTACCATTCAGGAAGTCCTAATTCCAGGTTAGGTGGAACTGAATGCTAGGATAACACCTAGCTGGAGAAGATGTATCACCTCTAATTTCCAAGACTTTGCAGCCACTATGGTTATGACATTTCCACCCTGGAAATCTCAAAATAGCCTCACAGATGTTTGCTCCTGGAAAGACTGTATGCAGTTCAAGCCTAAGCTAAGAGGAGGATCCACTGTTTCTTGGCTGATTTTACAAGCAGGCTTTGCATCCAAAGCAGAGTAAAACTGGGCAGGCTTCAACTTCTTCCAAACTCAGATAAATGTTTGTGATTAAGATAAAGCAGTACAAATCCTTAAGAAGGCTGCTCCTGCAGAGTGCTCCTGCAGGGCCCTGTGTGCACGGGGAGGTCTCACTGTGCTTTTCAGAGGAGTGGTTTCTCTGCCAGCTTCAAGGAGAGGCTGCCCATAGCTGCCATCACTGCAACCCTCATTGGCTTTGTGAATAAGACTTGGGGCAGAATTTGTTCCAAGGACCCCGTGAATACTCAGACTAAAAATTGAGCAGCGCATTTGCACTGCAGTGAGTTGTGCCTCACGAACAGCCAAAACCATCAGTCCTGTGTTATCCATGGGGAAATGAGTCCCAGGCAAACACAGCCTGTGCTGTACCTTCCACCATGCTCCAGTAACTGCTGGACCAGATCCACCCGGTACCAAYGCCCCAGGGAGCTGCAGGAACCTGCTGGCTGCTGAAATGCCCCTGTACTAYAGGACTCCTGCTCCTGTGCCGCCGGTTCTCCTTCACTGTCACTTCCCCCCACTCCTTCAGCATCACTGCCCCCCACACAAGCTGAGAGATTATCTCAATTATTCCAGCTGTTGTGCCACAGCACACTGAACATAATCAAAGCTAACAAAGCACGCTTGGCTGGCTCCATTGTAATCTGGCACCGAAAGCTGAAGATCCTAACTGAACWGGGCTCAGGCTGATGTCATTTGAGAGAGTTTGGCAGGGGAGAAGGGGGAGAAAAAAGAAACAAAGCTGTGGATTTTACAAGGCTGAGGTTTTTTATCATTAGAAAACTTCAGAGAAGTATTGATAGGGTGGGATGACGCTGTGTTTCTGGGRGTTTACCAGTCTTGATATCTTTTTGAAATGCAGACTTCTTAGGCAAATATTCCCAGGTATACCTTGGGTTATGAATGCAGATTTACCTGGAACTRTGCTCATACAAGGTCCTGGATAATCTGGCAAATCCATTCACTTGTGCTGATTCAGGCAAGATGCTGTCTTCCACTTTAACACCATGATTAACACTGGGGCTTCTTCAATGCATCCACCTGAAACAAAATGGAAAGAAAAAGAAAGACTGGAGTAAAGCCTACATTATACACACTTCCAGCTCATTTCCCTAAGTAGAGAACTCCAGGCTCACCAGCACCAGGATGGATGACAAATAAGGGCCATGGCCTTTGGCAAAAAGAAGTCCATTTGCTCACCCAGCTCCATCCAAACTTGCAGCAATCAGTGCACAAAGGTGCTCAAGTAGGAAAGAGGAATGGAAATAATTTGTCCATAACACTTGGGACTGACACTGGATCTTAACCCCGTGCCCAAATGGTGAGAACAAGCACTGGTTAGTCAGGAGCAGCAGCTGAAGATAATCTCTTCTCTAGGCTTGCTTATCTAAGCAGGCATACCTCTGAGAGCCCCTGCCAGCCCACTTCTACCTTTTGGCTGCTAAGTTTTGTTGCAAACAGCTGAGGRTACACCACATGCCCATAAAATGGCACTTCCCTCCCATGGCTGGTTTTCAGGAGCTATTGAGGTCCACATCACAGCACCTGAGAGCAGCTCTCCAAGTGAGACATGCCAAAAGGAGATGCTAAGGCCATCTCCAAGGACTAAGACAGCAACAACTTCCAAAACACAAAGGATCAAAACTCTTCACATCATGGCCCCACTCTTATAGACTTCTAAGCCATTTAGTCGTTTTTAAAAATGAATGATGACATCCACATATCCTCTCCCAAATGCCAGAAAGAGCAGAAACTTTGCAAGTTTTCATGTGATGYCCCTTCAGCAGGCTGAGAAGCATTTCTTTGCTTCTTAGCATGTGAACAGCAGCAAACTCCTCTCCATTTTCATCCTTCTAGTATTGTAGCCAGGAATGTACATTCCGGGGGCATTCAGAGCTTCATGACAAGCAGGGAATAATCTCCAAAATCTAGGTTTATGCTGAAGGAAAGCAGGAACTCTCTGTGTGTTGTAGAGCTCTGGCACACAATCGAAGAGGCGAACCTGCATCTCACACAGAGCAGCACTGAGCATCCACAGAGCAAGCTTTGTGCAGGATTCATATACTGAATACACTTATACTCTGTAAGATACCAGGCCAGGGTGATAACCATACTCACATGCAGAGCTTGCTTCACACCCRGCACCTGAAGCGTTAATACAGCACAGGAGAAACCATGTAATCTCTGAAATGAGGACAGTGCTCCAAGAATGGATCGATCCAGGGTTGCCCTTCAGTTCCCTGTTGCTGATAGACAGCAAATTGATCAGTGTGGTTTGAATTTCTCCCCTGACAATTCAGGCAGGAGAGGGCCGGGAGCTCTGTAAATGCATAATCTGCGCCTGGCACTGGCTCGCYGTGTACTAAACAACGATAAAACCTTTGGAGCAAGCTGTTTCCCCTCCAGTTGGTTAACATTTGTATCCAGCTGAACTCCTGGGGTGATAAGTACAGCAAACCTCCTCCTCTGAGGCAGATAAATAAAACATACTGTAAAGAAAAGTACAGGGTATTGGCACGTCTCTCTCACAGGCTGTAAGCGGCTGAATGCCGCATCCCAGTGAATGCGAGGAACGAGAGGGTTTTTTTCCAGGGAGGCTCTGCTCACTCCCTGCCTTTCTCCCTAGTAACTGATCCATTTTTTTGTTCGTCCTTCCYCCTGGCTGGTGCACAGAGCCATGCCCCGACACAGGACCCAGCAGCATCTTTGCTAATTCTCAAAGTGCCACCTACAGTTTGTGCGAGTGCATGTGTGCGAGCAAACACGGTCCCAGGCAGAGGTGGAGACACCCTATAAACGATATACATATCTCCGACCTCTGAGACATGATCAAACCAGCCCGTAGCTCTCACATGAGAGGACAGAAATAAGTCTGGAAGTGGTTCTGTTCTGGGGAGAAGGTCTTCTGCCTGCAGGGGAAATCAGGCACTGAGCACACACACTCCGCAGGAGCACAGCAAGCCTTGCAGGGCATGAAGTGGGGTTGTTCTGACTGCACCTCGTATACTTTGTGAGTGGTGCTCAATCCCTAGCTCAGAAGCAGCGCCACAAAACCAGAAAAGGGATCCAGTAGCTGTTCTCCTCCCTGATCAAACACACCAATGGGTATGGCAGTACCAGCTCCCCAGAGGTGCCACGAAAATGATGGTAAGGGGGAGCAAGTGCTAGAGCAGAGCAGAGCAGAGCAGCAGCTTCAACAGTCACAGCGATTTAGCAATCACCACCACCACTGCCATCCCACCCCCATTCCCCAGCAAAAGGGCCCTGCACAGTGGAGAAGCTTTTTTTAGACAGTAAGGAAGACAAACAGGGCAAAGGAAATGAATGCAACAGCTGAGAGGCTTAGGATTTAATCAGAGCTGGCTTTCTACTGCTTGCTTGCTGCCTTTCTTCACCTATTTTCAAGGGAAAATGTCCATGTCTATAGAAAATACAGAAAACCCCAAAACCCAAACAACTATTCCCTGCTCCCACTGTGTGACTGAAATAGCAAAAAAAAAAAAAAAAAGTTTTTTTATTTGTTTTTTATTAATTTTCTTGCAGAGGTAATTTAAAATAAATAAGAGAGGACTTCACTGGTGCTATGTTGTCTTATAGCAGTCAGGCTACTTGGGGAGCTCACAAAAGCCATCCCTAGATCCACAGGAAAGACAAAGGCCAAACACACTCTCAGTTAGAGGCTTTCCTTGGAGTTTTGCCTCCCTCATCTGTTTTGTTTGCGGTTTTTTGACAGTTCTGTGCAATACCTATGTCTTTTCCCTGGGGTTTCATCCAGTCCAAAGTAGGCTGTGATGGACTGTCACCATCAGGGGATTGCCCTGACCAGGTTTCCACTGGTGTATGTGCAGACCTCAAACAAGCCCCCCATGTTTGTTGAAGAGCCAGATCCTGGCTGGAAAAATCCCTTCTCAGGCTTGAGCAGACATTTGCAGGAGAAGACCTGAAGAGGCTTGAGTGTTCTGCTCTGGAGCTCCTCATCCTCATCCTGTCCCCTGCTCCAACCAACCCCAGAGAACCCAACCACAGCCTCTGTTTGGACACGGGCACACTTGACAATGGTTGTTTACAGTGATTTCACTTGGACTGGGAGAAAAACAGGAGCACAGAATGGTTTTTAAATACACCCTGTGGCTAGAAGCCTGGAAGCAGCTGGCCCCTGGCCAGGCTGTGAGAATGAACAATGATATTTTGGGGCAGAGACGGAGGCGAGCCCAGATTCTTCCTGCTACAATTTGACTTTTTTGAATGTACTTAAATGGAGAGTTTGTTAACTAATTGGATGTCTTTCAGTTTGACTCTTAGCTTTGGCTTGTGATATAGTAGACACACAAAGAGCACATTCCCTATACTCCCTTCAGTCATCAGTTATTCCTCTCACCCATCAGTTGGTTTCTTTATCTTTTTAATGTTTCTTTGCTGTAACTGTAGACCTTTGGTGAGAAAAAGAACATGGGAAAAAAGTTTTCTTCCCTTCTGTTCTTGATAAACACTTTTATTCTGCATGTTAACTGATTTCTTGGCTTCTGAAGAAGCAAATAAAATGTTAGGAAATCAAAATCAAAGATGAAATATTGAGGTTATCCTAACTTCTTGTTTCCTTTACAACTCTGCCATCAACCATTTGAGATTTTAATTTCTGTTCCAAAACAGCAAGCAAGAAAACAGTTTACAAATTCTTCAAAACTCCCACAGAAATGGGAAAAACATTCTTACTTAACCATCTGGACARCTACTGTGTCTGCTCCAGCTCATGGCTGTCAGACCTCAATCTCCCCAGCAGTGGGGGCAGGAGCCACCTCCATCCACAGGTGATAGGACCACACTGACTCCTCCAGCAAGAAGCTGAGTTTCCATAGGAGGCTGTGGTGCTGTGGGACTCGTCCTGCACCACCCTGTACTGACACAGAACACAAAGTCACTGAAGGCTGCCCCAACACCACTGGGAATTGCATTGGAAAGCTCCTTCAGGGTGGGTCTGGGAGGATTTGGGGTTGGGTGAGCACTTAAATCACTGCTTCTGAGACAGGCTCTCAGCACTTTGTAACAATACAATAACTAAACAGGCCTGTGATTAATTTTTTTGGATCTGCAGGTGGTCAATTACCTGGCAGATCTTAGTCAGGCACACTACTCTCCTGGACTTTTTCTGCTAGAGAGAGATATTCGGTGGGGGTGGAGAGAAGGAAATCGAAAATGCAAAAGGAAAATTTGACCAGACTACTCCCACTCCTTGAAAACCCAAAATACATGTATGCATGTAGCTGACTAGATGGAAGCTTAAATCCCAGCTGTACGTAGACTCACTCAGCAATATCCTCATCTGTACCCTCACTTCTTCCCTCCATTGAATTCTGTTAACTGGGAGCCTTGCAGTGGGTTGAGAAGAGCMCCAGGGAAAAGGGGGAGCCCTTGGTCAGGAGCCGCCTGGGATGGTGCTGCAGACTCACAGCCACACACCTGTCTGAAGGAACCTGCTGCCATCAGGTTTCAGCAGCTGACCCTGCACTGGGAGGGGCCACAGGTGAAGACAAGAACACCTAGCTGAAGGTCCCCTCCGTGTTTAATTACAAGTGGGTGGGGAGAATTTGTCCAGCCTCCTTGTTCCTGGAGGGTTAAAAGGCAGAAAACCGGTCCCATGGCAAGCTTGGCTRCCTATTTCTCAGGAAAATGCAGTTTTGGCAATCCTGCTGCAATCCTGCACCCTTTTGTTGAAGCCAGTGCCATGCTTTAACCAAGTATGTTCGAGTGATAGAGAACAGGCAGATAAGCCTGAAAATAACTATCTGGGTACAAGTGACCACAAAAGTCCTTCAGGCAGGGGATGCAGAGGTGTCTGAAATGGGACACGGAGACAGACAACAATCAAAATTCAGAGTTGAATCTATTTTTCCCTTAGAGACCACAGCCAGCCAGCCATGGCAAACCAGCCCAGAGGAAACTACACTACATGAATTCCAACTCTCATGCGGGGACTCATAATGCTGAGACACCACAGCAAAGGAGCAGGTTCAGTGGGGGAGAAGCTGAAGCCCAGGAATAAGGCGTGGCACCTTTGCAACAGCTTGATCAAAAGGAAAACAGTGGCCCAGYGAGTCCAGTGACCTGGATCGAGACCCTCATGTGGCCCTGGAGCTGGTGTGTGGTTTTGCACAGACCCYCTTCCTCCAGGTGGCCAGTTCACATCATCAGCTCTCAACTGGCAGGGATGCAGTTTGCTACCTGCTCTCACAGTGCCTTGCACAAGAGAATCCTCCTAGGAGATGCCATCAAAACACTGCTGAAATGGAAACAGAACGACAGGGCAAACGGGGACAAGGCAGTGGTTAAAGGGGCACATTTTGCATCCGAGCAGCAGGCTCCACGCACTGCCTGCTCGGCACTGCTGGGCTACCAAAGCTGGCTGTCTTTAGCGGGCAGTACCTGCCTCTGTCGTGGAAATGGCTCTCTCCGTGCACATGGCCAGGCAGCTGGCAGGATTGTGACCCTCCCCCCTGCCTCTKAAGACACCTATGGAACATGCCCTGGGAAGCTGTGCAGATAAACAATACATGAAAATGTATGTGAGGAGGAGTGTGCAAGACGGGGGGAGAGAAGAAAGGAGAATATGAGAAACCAGACATCTAACAAAGAAGGAGGAAAAATGATCAGGCAAAGCAGTGAGATGAGAGAGAGAGTTGTTATTAGAGGCAAGAAGTGAAAAGAGGCAAATTAAACACTGGTTCAAACCAGAGTAAAAATAGCACAGGAGGAAAAGGAAAAAGAAAAGACTGCAAAGGAATACAACTGATGTCTTTCAGTAGGTGCTATCACACTCATGTACCTGCTCTGCCAGCTTTGCAGTGCAGCACATCCTGAAATGAACTGCAGGGCAGGAGGATGTCCGTGGGAACAGCCCTGGCTGTACCCCACCCAGCCCTCATGCCCTCCAGCTGGGCCCACTGAGATAAAAAACCTGCTGCAGGCTCACTGCAGTTGGTTATTTGCATCAAGTATTGACCAGTCACTGCAAAAGGACTTGGCTCTGTGGCTGCTTTTTGGACGTCTGCATCTCCCGTCACCCACAGAAGTAGCTGGGGTCTGGTCTGTGGAGCTAAATCCAGCTAAGAGTAAGGCTAAACTTAGCTAAGCTAAATCCAGCTGGTTACATCCAGATACAAAATTAATCAGTGCAGAAGTCTTCATGTAGCAGTGTCAAGCAGGATGTCTCTATTAAGGTATCTCAGAAAGTTAAGACAGACTCAAAGTCCATATATTTATACTTGACTTCCATTCTGGTCAAAAAATTAAAACTGGGGATGAGACCAAGATCAAATCTTAATTTTGGGACATCACCTCCTTCCTCTGCCCCATGTCCAGCTGGATCCACACAACAAACTACATTAATCTCTGGGGACAGCAAAGAAAACTGAGAGCAAAGCAAAGCAGGAATTTGTGTGTAAGAAAGAACCATAAGACAGGGTACAAAGCAATGATAATGCATCACTGAAAAAATCACAGCTGATTAGATGCACCTTGGGGTTGTCTCCCTAGTCCCTCCCCAAAGCAGGCTTTGTCCTTATCCTGGATGCCCAAATTCACAACCAAGTGTCACCAATACATATCCCAGGAATGCAGCTGGGACCACTGTTACCTCTGGCTGACACTCAGACATCTGAGGAAGAGTAAGGCACTGAAAGGGCAAAAGTGAGCCACTCCTGTGTGCCTGCCCTGCTCAGTCCTCGTTCCCCCCAGGATCAGCCTCAAGGGCAGGAATGTCTCCAAGGGTTGAAGAAAGCTGTCCTGCTCCCTCTTCTGCCTTCAGCTTTCCTGCCTGACCTTTGCCAGGTGACTCCGCACTTCAGCTCACTCCCTGCTAAAGAAGGATTACAGAACCACCCTGCTCCAGGAAAGTATTGCAAGAATAAATGCATTAACAGTTGTGTGAGGCACAAGAGCACTGAGAGGTTGGATGAATATAAAAGATTACTGCACATTTGATTTCTAACTTTACATCCTCGATCAGACCAAGTAACCTGACTTTATCAAAGTGCTACTCAAGCTGACAGTCTCTGGAGAGCACGCAAGTCAGCCTCCTCTGAATAATCTCAAGACATGAGCGGAAAGACCAGCCCTGGCCTCTCTTTGGTTCTGCTGTCACTTCCCTTACAGTGCTTCCCCACATTTCCAGGTGTGCACACACTCAGAGAGCTGGAGATCTGAGCAGAATGAAGTATCAAGAGAAAACAAAGCCCTAGGACACATATTTATAGGCAGTCATAAAAATACAATTCTTGCTTTGATTGTGTATTATCCTGACAATCTCCAAGTGTAAGTACATGCTACTCCAACTAATCTGAGATGAATCCAAATGTTAGCGCACCACTTATTTGCTTTCATATGAATATAGGCCTTTGGAGAAAAGAGAAGCTGTGTTTGTGTGTCTGTGTGGTAGACAAGTGAGTTGGAAACGTTTACTAAGCATTTTTGTGCCATGGTTTTGTAGATAGGACTCATGTTATGAACTCCTTAAAGAATAATAATTTTACTCCAAGCCCCTTGTCCTCCTCTCTCTCCGTTGCTGTGTTGCTGCTCTGCTTTGCCAGCTCTGTAACACCAGATTTCTTGATTCAGCGAAGGAATAGCTGAAACAATAAGGAAGCAGGGGAGGAAGGTCGAGCTGACCTTGTGGTGCACAAGCCGTCTGGGTACGAGCCTGCTGGGGACCATCGAGGTCTGGCTAACGYGGCCTCCCCGAGCGGAGAGCTGCTGCTTGCTGGAGTTAATATTCACACCCACTCTGTGCAGGGGCTGCAAGTACCCAAGGAACAATTAACCTGCCACAAATGCTTGTTTAGTCATTTTTAATCCAAGGCATTGATGGGAAAAAAMCTATGCTTTTTCCTGCTTGGCTTAGAGTAAGAAGCGGCGATGTCTATAGATTTACTGATGAAAAGCTTCCTAAAAGGAATTCTCAAACAATGAGCCCTCCAAGCAGCCTCTTTTTACCCTCTGATTTTCATGCAGTGAGGAATTTAGATTTCCTATARCTTATACCTGCTTTTGTGAGGGAAATGCCCTTTTAAAACGTGCCAGTGCCTTACTGGTGCAGCTGCCTTGCACTTAGAAAGAAACAGTTAAAAGAAATACATTAAATCTTATGCCAGAGCGAGACCTGCTGTCTCAATTCCTTTGAGTCAATCAGCACATTGATG
The DNA here is from genome assembly GCA_018881555.1 of Amblyornis subalaris. Lineage (NCBI taxonomy): Eukaryota > Metazoa > Chordata > Aves > Passeriformes > Ptilonorhynchidae > Amblyornis > Amblyornis subalaris. The sequence continues at coordinate 11,570,141 of JACAXG010000014.1, read as the reverse complement.
CTGCTGTAAATCAAAGGCAATTCTGCAGTACAGCACCGTTTTGTAAGGCAGGTACTGCCCTGCAAAGGTAAATGCATATGCATATTAACTACCAGAATTTATTCAAAGTTCACAACCTCCCAATGTTTTGCTTATAGTCTAAATATTCAAACACATCATTTTAACTGACACATATAAGTGAAATGCCAAAGATGTATATGTACAGGGCATATACTATAGATGTGTAGATACATCACACATACATATTTATTTCACTACACAAAAAGATGCAATCATTGTTATATCTCATGTAAGGCTGGATGCTGTTTTCTGTAGATCATGATGACAGCCTCTGTTGGAAAACTACAGGAAATTAGCCCTGAATACTCTGCATAAATTCTCAGCTTTTGAGGAGCTGCAAGAAATCAACTTATATTCAAGTTAAAACTGTTCCTCAAGAAACATGCACATTCTGAATAATGTGAGTTTTCAAGCCAGTTTAACTAAAGACACTGAAGCAGGGGAAATGAATGTGCAAAAGAAAAGACTTGAGAGCACCCTGAGAATATTTATATTGTTAATTACCAGAYAGGAACAAAATACTAGTGTGTTTTATTGTCACTGTATGCTTCAATATCATGACAAAAATGAAACAAGGCTTACAATTGTAGAATGTTTTTTCTACAAACCGGTAGCTTACTATGAATTTGTCACCGTGGTTCTTACCCTTTAACCRGTAAAAGGCACACTCAGCAGCAGAAGCATGGCTTTACTGGAAAGCCAGAACATGGCTGAGATACCTTTCCTGATTTAGGATTTCAAATGTTTTAAAAAACTAGGTCCAATCCAGCTGCATCTCCCACTTTTCTGCAGCACRGGCAGGAGAGTGCATTACTTGAAGCTCTGTACATTCTGAGCATCAGGAACCACAGAAATTCTTGCAAAACCCAGCAGGGAGCACGAGATGCCTTGCCCAAAACGAAAGTGGGATCAACTACTGCCTTCTTGATGCAACAGCACAATCCCTTCATTCTAAATGAACTGGCAACTTTATCATCTACCAGGTCCTTTACRTATTGATGATCTATAAGCACAGCTATAGAAATGCTGTGATCAAGAGATGGCTCTCAGAGCACCTTTCACYGGATAAAGCAGTGAAGTTCAGCTATATAAGCCAAAGGCTTGTGGCACAAAGAACAAAGCAGGGGTATTTGCCAATTTTACCTTCAGTCAGTGCCTCGGGTGCTGCACTGATTCCTTGTACCTATCACAGGAGGCACCTCGAATGCTGAGAACAGTGGGGGCTGAGCTGGCAATCAATCTCTGTTACAGGGGCTGTCTAAGGCAATTGGTAAAGTTTGTAAGCACGGAGACTTGCCTGTCTGGGGTGTGTGCACCTGCACTGGGCGTGCACATAGCCRGTGAATTCCACACTGGAGGTTTATATAGACAAAGATACATTACATAAACACACAGACCCAAAAGATGTATTTTCCAATACAACCCATGGCCATCTCACATGACCTAAATAATTCAAGGGCAGGAAAGCTACATAACATAGAATCTTTGCTGATAACAAAGCAATAATCCCCTTTCTGCGAAGAAATGACAGGTTTGAAATTGCCTTGTGTTCCCAGGCTTTAAAGTTGGCAGCATGTCGGTTCTTGTAAATGTTTCACTCCAGAAGAGTCTGGCGATCCATTATTAGCAGCTAATTCACTGTCAGGCATGTGGGCAACAACATTTGGACAGGARCGATGGAGCATCAGCTGTTAGTCTGCTGCAACTCCCCACGTGTTGAAGACTGGGAGATTTCCTGACATAGGAATATATTTCAYGTGCTGTGGGTCACTCTTCTGGTAAGAACAGCAATTCAAACAGTCTGGGCTTTGCAGAAGCTCTTTTCCCTGTCTGAGGCAAAGTCCTGCTGTCCCCTGTCCCATGGGCAGAGGGAAAGGAAGCTGTTTACAGCAAAAACGAAACATGGTGAAAAATAGAAATGTGAGCGCACAAAATTCATGTCAGCCTGAAAAATCACAGTTGCATTGGTTAAAAGTGCATGTGCCTCCTGCCTAGACAATCTTCCCTGTCTTGAAGGGGGCATTTTGGTTGATGTTAATTTCGGATAAACATATAGTTCAATTCTTTCATAATGCCATCTCTTTTTTAAAAATCAAGTAATTAACAGTAATGAACAATTAAAAATAGCTTTATAAATATCACCATGCTCTTAAACAGGAAATTACTAAACTCATTGTACAGCTTATCTGCCACAAAAAAAGATTCAGTCAGCTCTTCTATTTATAACAGCATCTCCCTCAACTAATTAGCAGCATTAGCATTCACAGGCTGTTCACCAGGAGGATCCAAAGACCCTCATCTCCTGGTCTGGGCCTGGATATTTTGCATCATATTTCCATTAGCTCATGGGAACTTTCTACTACCTGTGTCTTCAATAAGTTAAGATTCTCTCATCTCTTGTCTGTGTACTTTTGTCACAGCCAAAGTATTATTTTACTCGGAAGTCACAGGTCTGTGGGCACACATGGCATAATGGCACACAGCACCAAAATTCTGGCTGAACTCACCACTGTCACCAGGTCCTCAGTCCTATTGGCTGTATTATCTCCAATTCCTTTGCAGAGCCATCATAGAAGGCAAGAGCTGCTCAGCAGGAATAATATTAGACCTTTGCCTATGCCTGGGTGACAGAGAGGAAAGAAAAATCTTTCCAGAGCAGAGGGGGAAAATCAAATTATTCTGAATATTTGCCAAGAGCAGGAGATGCTTTTAAAAGGGGTTCTGATACCAGATTGAAACAAGGGAAGAAAATGAGGAGGAATATGCCCTAAAACACTTCCCCTTGCTGGGCTTTCTGTCTTCTAGGAAATAAGAGGYTGAGATTGCACTGGGAACCCAGCTCAAACTGCAAGGGGAAAAGTTGTGAAGTGAGAAAGGCTGGCTTGGGGAGAGATCAGACACTCTGTGAAGTTGGCAGCGATGCAGTAAAGGGCGGGGGGAGGAGTGGGGGTGGAAATCCCATCCTAGATTTGACACTCAGGGAACTGCAAAGCTGTGCATGGAATAGAAGTCAGGCAGCTCTTCAAAAATAGGCTGGGAAATCCAGCAAAGACACAAGCTGTGCTGGTGGCTGCTTATGAAGCCAGGACCTCTGAGAAAAGGGCTGTGAGCATTTGCATTGCCAGGAGGTGTGCAGAAAGCATTGCACCGTGCTCAGACTATTTACACGATGATTTTCCTAGTTTCAGGAGGTGTTCAGACTGCCCCTCTGAGAAACTCATTTTGTATTTATAAGGCTTTATGAACTTGCAAAATCTTTCAGAACTTCTGATCTGTGTGTAATTTCCCATGCTTTTCTTCAAGTGCTTTTCCTCTCCATAACAATGTGTTGTTAAGTTTCAAAATCTTACTGCGTGAYCGTAAAATTCATGTGAGGTTTCGGAGCACTGAGTCTAAATGCTGGAAACTGGTGCACCAGAACCAAAGGAAAAAATGTTCAGGGGAAAAAGAGAGGGCAGGAGGGCTGCAATAATTCTGCATATGAAGAAAAGAAAGTTGGAGTTGTTTAATAAAGGAAGCACACAGCCATGTTGTTTACTCACAGGGGGAAGGTGCAGTGAAGGAGGAAGGTACAGTGAATGCAAAGATCAAAAAGGGGGAAGAAAACAAATTTTGGCCTTCTCTGAATCGTTCTTCATACTGCAGACTGGCTATGGTGAAACCTGCCCATGCATGCTCTGAGGACATGTTGTTTCATGGCCAATACTTAATCTGCAGCCAAACAAATGCCCACAAGCATTCAGACTTTCCCTGGTMTGTCGGTAGGATCCCGGTAAGAAGATTTGTCACACATCTCTAAATGCAGCCCACAAACTCACTTCCCAGCCATCCCATGTTTCAAAGATTTGTGGATGCCAAAGGTAGAACAAAGCATTCACATTCCCTGTGTGATACAGACCAGAGGATACCAGTTGGCACATTTTAGACCAGAAAAATACTTCTCATTAGTATCAGTTTATCAAATGAAAGTCACCCAGTTGTAAGAAAAAAAATAATAAGTATGGAGAATCTATTCTGTCTCTTCTGTCCCAGTACTAATGACCTTCTTGCTGAACAGTTCAGCTCTGCCTTTAGTTTCAATTTTTCTAGATTTGGAAATTGTAGAAATGCCTGGGTGAGTCTCTCCAACCTTTGCGATAGAAAGGAGCTGACATTAGCTGATTATAACAGCACTTCTAGCTCGAGCATATCTGCATCTCTGAAAATACTATGAATTTTGACAGGTTTTCAATACATTTGTCCACCCACAGAGCTGATGTCATCTCACTTGCCGGAGGAAACTATAAACGATAGATTTCCTTTGGCTCAAAAGAGATGTCTGAGTAGTGGCAAAGTCTGTTCTTCCACAGTCATCGCAATTAGCAGGGAAGAGCCTGAGAATCCACAGGCTGTTATAGTCAGTCAGTGGCCAGAAACAATTAGAGAGCCTGGCTGGGTGTTTCTTCATCCTGCGTCCCTCAGACAGCCCAGCTCTCGCTGGCAGGAAGAGCCAGAACTGCCTCTTCCTGAGATCCATTATTCAAAAGCATCCTCTGTTCACTGACCCAGGGTTATCACTGGTTATGAGCAGGATGACATTCCAGACCTAGCGGCACGGAGACGATGGGAATGGTAATAAAGTCCAGATCAGTGAAATGAGCTGGTCCCCAGCTGCTCCACCTCTGCCCATAATGCGCAGCCAGCCAGCTCAGTCCCTGTCTTGTTCCCAACACCTTCTCCTCTCATCCCACCTTTTCCTATGCAACTGCTTCCCCATGGAGGGGTACCCCGATGAAGGCAGCTCTGGTGCCACGTGTCTGTCTGTCACTTGTGGCACTGGGTGTTTGGGCACTCTAGGTCTCAAGACAGACTCCTGCCTTCATCCCCACGCCGGATCCCACCGTGCTCCTCACCTGCAGTAAAAATGGCAATACTGGGGCCTCTCATTTTGTGACATTACTTGTGGAACAAGGGAGAAAGCCCAGCACTGACCCACACGCTGGGCATGCGCCAGGCCTGGCCCCATGCTCCCAGCAGCCCTGCTGGAAGGGACATTTCCCAGGCCCCCAAGCAGATCCCTCTTCTAGCCCTGTTTGGTAGGGGAGGGAGGGAAGCGGGGAGATCTGATATTGGCTCTTCCTTCTTGCAGCTTAGAAATATAAGAGCTGTAAAACTAATCAGTTGGTGAAATTTTCCTCTGTAGGAGTCACGGCCAGTGAAATAGGCATTAGAAAAAGATGGATGTGGCAGGTCTGATTAATCCAGGTGCTTTTCCTGAATAACGATAATTGGGGTTTAGCGTGGCTATACGTATAAAATCAAATTTAATCAGCAAATGGACTGCCTCCAAACTTACTGCCAACCCACCCTCACATTTATCTAAGACTACTGCTATAATTTCATTGAAAKTGAAGTTTTCACCCTGAAAATTTATTCTTTCACCTTTGATGGCACTTTAATCCTTTCCCTTGCAAAATACAAATTCGGCCTTTCACTCAGGGAAGTGGAGCTGCATGTTCCTGTGCCTGGTCCTGTCAAGAGGCATGAAAGATCAGTGAACTTTACCTCACCTATGGCCACAGGACTCTGTTAATTCACAGCTTAGAAGGAGAAAACAGCAGGGCAATGCACTGAGTGTCAGCTGGAGCTGCCAGCAGGAAAATTTAGCTGAATATTCAAACTAGAGGAATAGACTACACCAGCTCATGGAGCAGCCCTGTGAGCTGCTAATTGTGGTTGGCCTTTATCTCCAGTGGCTTTCTCAGTTACAGTGAATGCAATATGGCTCGTTAGTACAGCAGCACATAGACRCAAGTGTAATTACAGTAATTAATGTAATCTCTCAGCTATCCCAATCATAAGCGTCTGAGCACCATCCCTTTGGATAGTCAGAGGACCTGAAGAGGACACTTGAAATGCATCCTGCTCTTGTGATGACATAGAAGATCATCAGAGATTCTCCAAGTGGTTGTGAGGCAGCTTCAAGGCACTCAGTATTACCTTGTTATTTACCTGATGTATGAGGTTGTGTGGGTTAATAAGCAGTCCTCTGCCTCACAACACCAATGCAACCCAAACTGTGCTCCAAAAGAGGGATAAATCCAGCAAACCAGAGCTCAAACCTCCCTGGCCAGCAGTTGGTAGCTGTGGTTTGACTCCAGCTCCTGGATCTGCTCGACTATCCCTGGCATCCCAACGTGCCTGGCTTGGCTCTGCTTACAGACAACAGATAGAGCTTCTGACCTCCAGCCAAGCCAAGTGATTGCCTGGATTCCCTGGATTGCCTGGCTGGGATCATCAGTAGTGACGTTCTGGACTTTCTAAATTGTTGCCTGCCAAGGGAAATGCTTAGCCATGTACATATACATATCCATGTACATATACATATCCATATACATGTACATATACATATACATGTACATGTACATATCCATATCCATATCCATATCCATGTACATTCTTAAACATGTACAAACTGCTTCTCTCAGCTTGAATGAAAATTTTACTGGGGCCCATGGCTAAGGGACAGGGAGGGAGCTGGATACCTTAGGAAAAATTAATAGGAAGAATGGCTGGGGTAGTTTGCCTGGTCATTTCTACCAGAAAACAGGACCAGTGCCTGCACAGTCCTGGAAAGTGGGAACAAGGCTCCTAGGCTGTAAATCAGGAGCTGCATTACAAGGGAATTAGTGGACTTTGGTCCTTCTGCATTCCCACATATGTGGTGTTACTGAGGGAGCAGAAAACAAGCTGTGTGTATGTACAGACACTGAATTTCAGTGTAGCCCAGTTTTTGAAGCTCAGCCTTCTTTATCTTATGACCAGACTTGGAGTGGCATCCCAGGCTGCATCCCTCCTCTGTGAGCTCTGCTGCCTGTGGGGGCTTGGCACAAATACTTCACAAGCCAAGAGTTGGCTCCAAAAGGATGGAGCAAGCAGGGAAAGCAGCCACAGCCCCAGGGGAATGAGATAGAGGTGCTGGGGGTCATCAGTCGTGGTGGTGCAGGGCACAGATTCTTATTGACCAAGATCCAAGCCAGATGTTTCTTTTTTTCCCTCCTTTTTCTTGTTGCCTTTTCAAGTAGGCTCATCTTGACTGGTTCTGGGGTGAGCACGGCCATAGGGGGAAAAAATGAAATACGTACCCTGCCAGTTCCTGAACATTTTCCAGTTCAGATCACCTTCTGGGATTCACTGATCTCCAGCCATTCTCCACCAGAGGTGAGGAATATGATGGGAAATACAAGACTGACAGCAGGAAAATCCCTGTCCTTAGTCCCCTTTGTGCATCCCCTAGGACTGATTGGTCACTTGAGGGACCCCTAGGACCTGTGGACCAAAGTATAATGAACACCACTCTAGAGTCGCATCTCCTCTCACAGGTCTCTGCAAAACTTTATAAGCTCCTCTGCCTTTTAAAATATTTGCCAGCTTTGTGTAATGTCATACTGTGTATTTGTCCGGTTGCTAGCTGCAGGGGAGGGTTGATTCTCCACTCTCTTGTTCCTTTTCACTGCAGTAAGTTGCTGATCTAACATGTCCATGTTCATTGCCCAGTCATCCAAGAGCTTCTTCTGTATTTCACAAGTCACTCTTAACTAATTTCTCTGAGCATTTTTAGAGAGAACTTTAGGAAAAAAAAAGAGAAAAAGACCAGTATTTACTTCAAGAATAGCAACTACTCAAATGATATTTTTATTTTTTAAGAGATTCAGTTTCAAATATCACCATGGATTAAATCAAAATAACCTGATATTGTCCTTTTACTTCCAACTTGTGAAGAGCACAAGAGATGCTGTTGTTACTCTGCTCTCTTAGAGCACAGACCAGTGGCTGCTTCTCCCCTCTGCCTCACCTGTAGTGGCTGCTGGCACAAGGGATGATGGAGCACATTCTACTCTTTCTCATTTTGAAAAGCTGCGTATACAAAGCACGTGGATAGGGCTGCTGGAATCACGTTACATATGACAGACAATAGATTATACTTGCAAATGTTTGCACAGTGGAAAAGTTAATGGAAACAGAGAGACTCTTCCATGGATGAAATCTTTTTTTGCCATGCAACATGGGAGCAGTTCTGCAGCAGGTTCATCAGGATGGTGACTTTGCACTGGCATAGTGACACACACTGATGTGGCATAGCTCTACCACTGCTTTGACACAAGAAGAACTTGGTTCAAGCTAGGATTTCTATCCTTAATCAGAAATAGCATCTCTTTCACCCAACCAGGATATAAAATTCCAACCTACATAAGCGGAAAAAAACCCAAGGCATTCCTCAAGCTCACCAGACACTAATTGTATCAGGGACAGGCTGAACACTTTTTCCTAGGGCTTACAACATTCACAGAGCCATTCCCTTGCTTTATTACAGATTGCCCTGTATAATAATGCTAAAGATCAAACCACAAAATCTGCATTTCCCCTTAAGCAAATTGCATTTTGGTTGAGGGGCTTGGGACAGAGAAGAGCTGCCAGCACTGGATGGCTGCATCGTTTCCTGAAGCCTCTGCTGGGAGCTGCAAAGTGCTTAGTGCTGGTTGTGCTCCAAAGATTGACTTGTGCTGACAACACCCTACCCAGGGCAAAACACTGGCACTCTGTGCTCTCCAAAGGGCTTTAAGTTAGAGGTGTCCTCTATCATCTCCCCTCAGGGAAAACTTCTTTATCAGGTGTTTTAGGGTTTAGGTCAGCTGTGAGAGCAGAGGTGGTGGCAGTGCCCAGGACTGGAGTCACAGCTCTCCTCAGGGAAACTGTGTTGCAGCAAGGATGCTCTTCATGGAAATGCTGTAACCTGTCCAATGGAAAATGTTACTTTGGGCTGGTTACCTCCTTTGTAAAGGGTGTCCTGAGCTGGCACCAATGTGCAATGCTCAACTCAGCCCATTGCATCTGCAGGTTAGAGTAAACCCCTCAAAATTCAATTTGTGAATTTAAATATAATAGAAACAAAAGCATCTGATGATGGCACAAGCAGGTCCTGCCAAACAGCTGATAGAAACTGGGATAAAATGTTATTCTTTGGTTATTAGGACAAACTGGTCCTGTCTGTGAGGCAGCTTAGCCACAGTTGATGATACAGCAGGACCACTTGATACTACTTTAACTTTTTGAACTTGAACTATAACTAGAAAAATAATAATCAAAGGAAGAAAGCACAGGTTTGAATGACGTATGTCCAGATAATAAAGTACATTGCAGAAGGTAACAGGCATTTCTCTCTATCAAAATTCCCACTTAGATGGAAAAAAATCATAAAACTACACATAGTAGCATTGCTGAAAGACTCCCCAAAAGCCACTAAGTGCAGCTGAAGTTTGACATGGTACTTAGAGCTCAGAGCATGCAGAGCCTTCTGTCTATAAATGGCTGGAGATGCTGCATATCTCTTCCTGTATTTTTTTCTTTCCTTTTCTATATATATGTATATATATTTATATATATAAACTCCCTGCCTTTCTGGCTGAATGATGGGATGCCTGTGATTACAGCAAGAATCATGCACCCTGATGAAGACATTGTTATGACATGGAGGTCTAGAGACCCCCATCATACTCTGAAGGGCCATGTAAAGCTTCTCAGTATCCCAAAAACCTGCCAGTGAAGCGGCAAACTCTTGTGATATGGTGCTTTCCCTCCTAGGAATCAGGATGAGATAAAATCACCCTGAAAATTAATCTCCAAAGTTCACTTAAATTAAATAATTATCTGTGTTAAATTAGAACACTTGAAACAGTATAGCATTATAATTTTCCCTCAACTTGAGAATAAATATTCATCTTTCCAAGATCTACAGAACACTTCTCCAAGGGTGCTATCCCCATATTTTATCTAAACTGCCGCAAAACACAGACATTTATTTTCTGCTATAAAAAAATACATATTTTATAAATCAATCCCCCCAGAAATAAATACCTTTTTCTTTTTTTCAAATCTGAAACAAATTTCTCCTGGGCTCAAGGATCTTCCCTAGGATTCATGTAATTGCAAACCTAGACTTGTACAACCCTTATTAATTCAACAGTGTTAAAGGATATGTTATTTGATTATATGAGTTTGCTCTTCAGTGGTACAACACTTAGCCATTATACAAACAGACAGAGATAAGTTATAATTAGGGACTTCAGGAATGTTCTGAAGATCACTTGTAATTGGCAACAGCAATAAAAAAACCCTAATTCATTTAATTAGGCATATGATGGATATTATGACTTGTAAAACCTATCTAAGCTTATTGATAAGGAATAATTATTAAAAGCGGCTTCTGTTTACTGAAGGAACGGCAGCAGTTACACTATGAACAGTGTCAGATCTGCAAGTCTGTGATTAGGGTGGGTATTGTCATTTTTGCTCTCTTTGGTTTCTGCTGTAGTGCTTTAAAGGGTCTACAGCATGACATTAAGGGTAACACGGGGCTTCTGCAAAGATTATGGGCTGTTCACAACAAATTAGCTGAAGATCATGTCCAAAAGTGCTGTTTACAGCCCTGTGCCACAATAACACCTACATCCTGAGAAGATAAATTAATGTATGAAAGCCCCCAGAAAAGAGTTACTCCAGAATGCCAGGTATGATGACCTGAGCATTTCCATTTCAGGTTACTGAAAGGATATTATCATTTGCACAAGGTCTGGAAATTGGTCTCACACTGTACTTTTAATGACAAGGGAATATCATGATTTGGAAATCTAAGCAACTCATCAGAAGGCTGGGCTTTTAAATGACGTTTAAATTGAATGGTGGGTAAGATGTTCTCCAGAGCATCCTCCATCAGCTTTATGTTTTGAGATTTGCCAATCTCAGGGTAAAAACTATAATTAATTTCTCCTTTTCAAACCTTTAAAATATAATTAAAGACAACATACATAATAAGAAAGTTTTCTCTTGATATTAACATGCAATGTTGGAGTTAATTATTATAATTTTAGCTCGTGGTTTTTATCATTCAGAATGTTAATCTCCCTGTTACTCTGAGAGATTGAGGAAAAACTGGAAAAAAGAAATTGTAATTGGTTTTTCCAGAAAGAATGCTTCTGTGCACAAGTTGAATGTAGTGTGCAGCTAATTTTGATGAAAATATTTAATTGGCAATGACTACAAAATAAACTTTGTTCTTGTTCTCAAGAGGTTTTCTCCCCTTAAGAAGTACTTTTGGTAATTAAACAAAGGTGAAAGAATATCATACACAAAATTGCATACACTCATTAACCGGGTTGTTGTACAGATTCAGCTGGATACAGCTTTGCTGGATTTTAGCCTTGATCACAAGATCACAGAATCACAGAATATGCTGAGTTGGGAGGGACCCACAAAGACCATGGAGTCCAGCTCCTGGCCCTGCACAGCACCATCCCCAAGAGTCACACCATGTGCCTGAGAGCATTGTCCAAAGGCTTCTTGMACTCTGTCAGGCTGGTGCTGTGGCCACTGCCCTGGGGAGCCTGTTCCAGTGCCCAGCCATCCTCTGGGTGAAAAATCTTTTTCTAATATCCAACCTAAACCTCCTCTGACACAACTTCAGACCATTGTCTGGGGTCCTGTCACTGGTCACCACAGAGAAGAGATCAGTGCTTGCCCCTCCTCTTCACAAGCATTAACTCTCCCTCTGCAGCTTCAGACAAGGGAACAGCCTGCCCAGCCAGGGAGACTCTCTGGGAGGCTCAGATTAAACAGGTTTTCAAGTTTTGCAGGGTGGGGGCCATGGTTGCCCTTTGGGAGCCACAAAATCACAGTAATGCTGCACTGTACTATTGCTAACTGTGCTGTTTCCTACTGCTTTCCAAGCTGTTTGATGGGGTGTTGCTGGCACCCTGGCAGAGCCTGCCTCACCAGGAAAATGAACATTTGTCATTCCACTGTCGAGCAGCTCAGGAGGGTTTGCAGTGCACAGGCTGTCAGCTGGTGATTGTGGCACTGGATCAAAGGGCCTGAATTCAAATCTTGACTCTGTCATCAAGTCAGTACATGGCCACAAACAAGGTCCTGAATGTGAACTGCCCAGGCTGCTGCCCTCTCCTCTCCTCCCACTCCCAGAAGATGACCTGTGTTTCAGTCCAGCTCTGGAGGGGTGATGGGAGGATGACTCACAGCATCTGCAGCAGCCCAGTAGGGCCAACCCAGGTGACAGCAGTGACTCAAGAGAAGCAGGCCAGGTTTCGCCCTGCTAGCAGCCTGGGCATGGGCTCCAGGTGCCTGGGCGTGCTTAGCGCCTGCACTCTGTTCTGGACCTCCAGAGAGGTGACAGACACAGCTGCGATGGTGTCAGGGCAGGAGGGGAGATGGAACAGACACGCTCCTGCTCTGCAGTGGGAACACAGATCCCATCCCGGGCAGGCGTGCAAGTCTTTCTCTGCCCTTAAGCCCATGTATCTTGCTGATTGACCTGAATTGGCTCTGCCTGCCCCAGAGGAGCTGTGAGCGTGCACTGGCTCAGACTTGGCACTGTGATACCACATTCCCACAGCTCTGGTCGGCTCCAGGCTGACAGTGACCCCCTGTGTGCCAGCAAAGAGCAGGCAGAGGTACTCAGTGCTGCCCACTGTGCCAGGTTTTGCTCCTGTGCTTTCGAGAAGTCCAGGGGTGCTCCCAGAGAAAATTACAAAAGCACGGGACAGTCAAAACCCATCCTTGGAGAAACAGCTTGTCCATTGTCTCACACACATTCACAACCCAGGAAGCCTATCAACATTCAGGAACAAATCCCATATGTTGTTTTATTCTAGGATACAATATTATTCAGCTTTTTTCCTTTCCAATGTGAATACATCTTTGTCAGGAAAAACACTGTTGCAGTGTCTGCGGTGTAAATGTCCGCACTGACGTGGGCTGTGGAAGGAAGTAGGAAGTTATGCTGGTGCGGAGTTTAAAATCACAACTTAGAGATCTTTTTTCAGTCCTTCACATGCAGAAAAGGTAAAGCTTCTTCAGACAGAGGCAAACATATTTACTACACCACACTGGTTACAACACGAGCAGCAAAGACTTAAATCTTCACTTATACTCAGGTTTTGCAAATTCTCCCAGGACATGAACCTGAACCAAACAGATGGTATCAAGCTCTGATGTAAAGACATGAGAGATAACACTTAGGAAGAGAAAAATGACTTGAAAAGAGAACAGTGAAATATTATCTCGAACACAAGAGAACAACAACTTGCAATTCAAACCCAATTACTTTTTCCAGCACTTAAAATGAAATTGCTTTGGCAGTGCACAATGCTGAGAAGTTGATTGACATGATCTAGCATTTCATGGACAGAACCTGGCCCAAGATTCTTTTCTTTTTGTTTAAGCAAGTACCTATAAATCTACACAAACACGCATAACTCTATTTCATCCTATCCAAAAAATCCTGTTACTGGAGAAGGAAAGGAGCATAGGAGTTCACTGCTACCATAATCCATACCTTTGTTCCAGAAAAAATTGTGCCTGAACTCTACTGGGATTTGTGCAAAAAACCAGGTTTTCTTAGCCAGTAGCTGAGCCACAATCAACTTTACTTGCTGACCTGCCACTGCCACACCAAAACTGAGGCTGTGACACAGCAAACCTCAGTACATGACATAAGTTACTGAAAGAGCTTTGCTGCGGGCTTTTTGGGCTTTTTGGCTGATGTTAGTCAAGCTGCTTCCCTTTTGGGTCCCACACTGACTGAATTATTTCTGCAACAGGCTGCAAGAATTAACCAAGGCAGCAGAGTTGTGCTGCAAAGCTAATTCTCCCCCAGACTTTCTGCACTAATGAAGGAGTTCTCAGGTTTTGCAGCATGGCTGCCTGTGCAGCCTGGTCATGGCATTCACCCTTGAAAAGCTCAGAAATATCAGGATGCAAAATTTTAGCCTATCTCTATTTTAAGCCTCACAGGAATTCTTCCTACCTGACTTTCCTCTGTTTATGCCACCGTTAGAGTAGYCCACTGTTCAATGCCACTGTGCTTCCCATGGCAGTGAAAGGTCCACCAGAGGAGGAAAATACAGCATGGGTTTAGCAAACAGATTATTCTTTCCATGTGGGAGCATGGAACAGCCACCTTCCAGCCCCAGATCAATAAAGCCTGTCTCTTCTCAAACTCTGAAAATCCAAGTTTCCCTAAACCCAAAATTGCAGCTTTGCCTTCTAACCTGCTGAAATAAACAAGGAGCTTTAGGGTCCTTCTCACTTCCTTCATCTCCCAGGGTCACACATCCCACTCTTCATTTAGACTTAATTTAGCACATCGTCTGGCATCCATCCCTCTGAAAACAGAAGGGGACATGTTTCAGATCACTGCTCACTCCCCTTCAGAGAGTGACAGAATGGCTTGGGTTGGAAGGGACCTGAAACATCATCTCATTCCAAACCCCCTGCCATGGGCAGGGACAGCTTCCACTAGACCGGATTGCTCCAAGCCCCATCCAACCTGGCTTTGAACAGTTCCAGGGATGGGGCATCCTGTTGCAGGGCCTCACCACCCTCACAGCAACTCCCCCCACCTTTAGGGCACAGTCCCTCTCCATAGCACCCTGGAGTGCCTTGTCTTTCCCTGAACAGAGCTTTCCACGTCCACCTCCATGAACGACATTTATGAAGCATCCTGGTTTATCTGTCAGAGGAATAACGTTTGATGCAGTGCCTCTGAGCTGAGTGATTTGTCAAGGTAACTGCAACGGGAGGACATAGCAGTGCTGGGAGCTAATGTATTACCGTCCTGATAGATTCATGTTCTTAAATTGATGGCTGACATTGCTGGACCTCTCTGCAGAGAAACTGCCTCGGCCATTGAAATTGCCATGTTAAAAATACTAGTATTTATCACTTACAGGGTGCTTTATAGCCTTCAACCTATTTACAAAAATTAACCAACAGATCTCCTCCAGTTTCTGTGGTGAGTACTCTGCATAACTAACGTTACTCTCATCTTGCAGAAGGAGAAATATGAAGGCCTCATGAATTGGCCGAGTACCCACAGATCTGGCTGAACACTCTGAGAGTAACAAGAAAAGTTCACATGAGACATAAACCTATAAACACCAAACTGCAATGAAAAGATTGGTCAGAAACGACATTAAATTCTGATCTCTCCCAGAGGAATGTGGAAATATGCCTTTTGTTTTTAGAGATGTGATACAATACATCTGTATTAGGAACAAAGATAGAATTCTGATTTGTTGATGTTTACCTGGTATCACAATCCAAATCCCATTTCTGATGTGCCATTGACCTCTTTGCTTATTAGTACCATATGTCACAGCAATTCAGTGAAAAAAGCAATGCAGTATCAGGACATTATCTAGAGTTCACTTCTTTTGTAACTTCGGTGTCAGTCCTAGAACTTTGCAGCACACCATGCAAGGCAATCCCTTCCTTCAGAGACCTCCCCACCTCTACCACGTTTGCAAGTAGCAAGCCCATTTTGAGAATAGATTACAAACAAGCATCCTGGCAAAGCCCAACCTCCCTCGACTGCCCAGCGACTCTTTCTATGCAGGAAAATGGAAAATGAATGTCCCTTGTAGGCTATCAAAGCGCTGGCAGCATTGCGGGGCTGTTTGTACGTGTTCCTCTCCAACGCCTGATTGCAGAGCTGAGTTGTGCTCCTGGGAACTCCCACACACCAGTACAAGTGCTGTTTGTATTACTTAGAAAAATAATGAGGTAATTTCTCCTTCGCCTTGTCCTTCCAGCTGTCGCTACCGCRCGCTCCTGCCTGCAGAGGCCGTTCCCTCCAGCCTCTGTGGTGTTCCTGGCTGTTCACAGGTGCTGCCAGAGGAGCTCTGGGAGCTGACATTATCACTGCCTGGCACTTCCCTCTGCTGTTTCCCCTTGTCAGGTTGCTATATTCCTAATAAAGGTGAGGCATTCAAAGCAGGCAAAGGGGACATTGCACTGCAGTCTGAGGGGTCTTCAAAATAGGAATTAACCACCTAAAATTCCATCTGTGCTATTGATAAACCCCTGGCCCCCCAAATGAAGATAATCAGCCCAGCATTTTTGACATGTGCAAAGCTAACTACTGAATGGCCCAACCTTCCTTACCTTTAATGTTAATACTGACTTCCCTTAATCCCCAGTCTTGAAAAATGCATCAGGCATATGTCTCTGTTTGCAGAGGACAAAACCCAAACCAGTCAGCCCAGAAGAGCTTTGATCTTATTTATTGAAGTTGTCTTTGTGAAATATGTTCCTTTTAAAAGTCGGTTATTAGAAGTTCAAAATAATGAGACCATTAAAATATCTTAGCACAGACTGGGATCAATTAAAATAAATGGACAGGAATAAGGACTGTAAGAACAAGTTGCTTCTTCAGGGAATTCAACACTCAGCTCTGTCTACCTCGGCTTCAGTATTTGCCACATGGATATTCATAGTGCCTTGTCTCAGAGTTACACACAGCTGAATGTCGTGGTTTTTGGATCAACTAAAATGTACTATTTTTTTTTTTAAGGTAGAAAGACTGCTTTTTAAAAATACAGTGTGTGCCAGTTCACTATCAATGAATGTTTAGTGGTGTCTTTTCTTTTTCAGCCAGATGGAATTGCTGCACCAGATCTCCTTGTATATAAACCTATGCTTAAGTTTATTTTGATCCAGTAAATCAGGTATTTAAGGATAGACTATTCACAGGGCTGAATGCCTTTCAGTGGGATTTGGGGAATTTAACCTCCCTTTGTTGAAAATTGTAGCCAAAGTACTTAACTGAATAGGGATGAACAAGCTTAACTGGAGTTTTTAGCTCACCAGATGTGCTGCTTTCTTCCCAAACTAGAGCTAAATCTAAAGAAGGGGAGACATTGCTGGATATACCTTACATAAAGAAATTTTTTTCTGAGGAAACATAAGCCTAGATTTGAAAGCACTTATATGAGCATGAAGAAGGAATCTAGAAAAAAAAATATAGCAGGAAAAGAAAAAAACTTGAAAGAGGTGCACACTGTCTCTTGCAGCTTGAAAGCAGGTAGAAGTTCTTTCTTTTCTGTTTGCATTAAAAATAGTAGACAAACTTTGCAGGAGTGCTTCAAGGTCTAAATACTTTCATATCTGAGACCCAGCACCTTTCCATTCTAGGAAAGCAATCTAGAAAAACAGTGAGGTTAAAGCACCACATGAGAGCCCAGTAAGGCTTGAACTCAGCCACTGATTTTCAGTGCAAGGAGTCAAACAACCAGACTGTTCCCCAGGGKTTTTTTTCCATTTCTTGTGACCCTTTTGTCTGTTCTTTGGTATGATCCTGCTGTCCCACGACTGCCTTTCCATGCAGTGGAGAAGTGTTCCAGGCTAGGCTGGATAGGGCTTTAAGCAGCCTGGTCTAGTGGAAGGTGTCCCAGCCTTTCCCGTGCATTTTTAAGAAGACACATTTGTTTTTGGCATACTTCAGCTTAATTTTCCAAAGCCATTGCTTTCCACTAGTCTCCAGTTGTCCATCTACAGCAAGTTTTGTTGGAAGGGCTTTCAACCTCATCATCAGATTGTTTTCAGCAACTCTGTCTAAGCATGAATGTCATCTGAGCAGGAACTTTGCATCATGAGAAACTGCATCTCAATAAAAAGCTTTCAGCAAGCAGCAGTTCTCCAAGGCACGGAGTTATTAATGTACTGGAGCATGCTAGTTAAGCAAGGTAATTAATATATCTCTGAGCATTAGGTATGCATGGCCAACTCTGATAGCTGTCAGCAAAACATAATCTAGGTAATTTCTAGCATATAAATTGAATGCACTTTTGAAAAACAATTTCTAATTATGAAGACTAATTAATTTTGKGGAAAAGCTTGCTTTTGTTTAATTTGAACAATAAATTTAATTATGATAACAAACACCCAGTGGACAAACCGTTCTGAAGAACATCATCTCTGTCCACAAATAATCAGTTTTCTTTTATTTAAAACCTGATCCTGTTATGTTACCAAGAAAAAAAAAAAAAATCTGCTTATTGCAAACACCAACATGATTTCCTGTGTCATATTTGGGGACACGTCTGGCATTAAACTCACTTGCAATGGTGCCAACTGCATATGCAGTGAGGTGTCACAACCTGCCTCAGGCTCAAAACTGTGGATGAAATATTCAATACCACATGCAATTGATAAAAAACAAATAGCTGGAATAGAAGGTATTTTTTTTATTATCAGCTTCCAGCAGCCGGGGTAGTGCRTAGAAAGCAGTGGAACAAGACCAGGAGAAAAAGTAGAGTTGTGCCAGGCTTTCTCTTTTTCTCCTCAGGACAACAATCACCCTTAAAAACTGGCAAAGTGGGAATCAAACCCACTTCGTCCTTCTTTGTCCCCTTTGCATTCAGTAATACTCTGTTCAGATTCACCCTCACAGCTGGGACACAGGAGGTATTTTGGTGGCCCCAGTGCCAGCCCCTTGAGCAGAAGTTGCTGGCGAGCCCATTTCAAATAAAGCTGGGAGTCTGTAATGGTCAGACTCTCAGCTCTCCCAGTACTTCCCCATTTTGCCGGTTTTCTCCTCTTCCCTGAGCAATACATGTGGACTCTTTGGAGCAGGAGATTCACTCCTTCATCACAACACAGAGCAAATATTCTGCTGAGTGTGTTGGGCTGTGCAGGCTGAAGGAGGAATGAGCACTGATGCTGAAGGCTGATGGAAAAATCCTGCTTCCATTGCCGGGGAACAAGCTAYACCCTTTCAGGCATGCACATGTTGCCGAAGGAAAGCAGCGCTGCCAGCTGCAAGGGTCACCCTCCCCTCCTGCAGCTGCCCTAGAGCTGATGCTGCACGGCTGTGCCATGCGGGACCACTGCCACGACAGGGCAGGGACCAGCCTCTCTCGTGCCTCCTGTCACCAATCCTCAAGCACGGGAAGGTGACAGTGACATCCCACCGTCACCTCCACGAAGCTGGATGTGCTGGCCAGAAAGGAAGATCCTACCAGGTAGTTGTTTTTTGCTCCCTTCTTTCTCCTGTCTGCAAGCTGCACGCCACACAGCAGAGTTGCACTGTGATGACCACGAGGCAGTTTTCAAAATAAAATATCCTGCTTTTGCCCATGGCAGAGAGTTGTTTTTATTGACTCTGAAGTGTTACTCTCCGCCCTYGTTTGCTCGCGTGGGATTTGAGATCAGAAAGTGAAGCTCAAGCAGCCAGTTAAAATTGCTGAGATCTGGAAAGGGAACAGCACAAGAAGCACGGATTCCCCTGAAGAAGGAAAACAAGCCTTTGAAGTCTTTTTCCTTTGCTCAGCCATCTGACTTGTGTGCAATTCATGGCCCCTGGGGTTAAGATTTGCATCCCAAAAGAAAGACTGGAAAAGTAGATGGTTTGAGGCACTCACACTTAGAATCCAGAGACTTCACAGGCTTCATGGAGAGCTGCATCACATTTCTCCAAGGCCTCTATAACCTTGGTGCTAAGGAGTTCCTTCTGTCACAAACCCTTCAGACAGCGCTGAGTCAGGTGAAACATCAGCAGGGATGTGGCAAACTTGCTTACTCTTATTTTTCTTCATGATCATTGCTTTCCCTTGCTAAGTACCCGGCTTACCAGGAAAAGTTCTTCACAAAGGAGTGCTTCAGCAATGAGACATGCACTCAGATGACATAGGAAAGGCCACAAAACTATTAAAATAAAATAAAGGGAAAGAGAAAAGGGCACTTGGTCTGCCTGAATTTCTGCTAAAGGCAGCTTGGAAGCACATAGGGCCTTTAAAAGACTTGAGATGAAATGCAGTCTTGACTTTGAAGTACAGTGTATGTGAGCTAGGGATCATCCTGATGGAAAGACTAATACATCTTTCTTCCTCCCTCAAAAACTTTCTTCTCACATTTACTGTTTCACCTCCTGCTGCTTTAACCTCATCACAGCTGGAAGTTTCTGGGCTGTATTCCTAGGAGTAAACTCAAGAAGAATTGTCTGGTTTTCTCTTCTCGTGTTCTGTTACAGCAGTAAAGTAGGGATTAGATTTGGGAAGTGCTTGTTACTCATTCGAGCTCTCAACTGGTCTCAGGCACATCACAACAGATTGTGGAGTGAAAATCTCCCAGAAACCAACACCCAAATAAAATAAGAAATTTAACAGCTGATCAAGCCAAGCAAAACTTATTTGGTAAAGAGGAGAATGGGATCAGTATGTGTCAAATCCAGCTGGGTAAGTCTGCTGCACTGTGGGGCTTCTGAAACCCTGACAAGGAAACCTGTGAGGGCAGGCTGGGCAATACAAGAGAGAGCTGAGTGAAGAGATGCCTTGTCACAGAGTAGCCTCATTGTCAGACAAATCAGAGCATAGATAACTGCAGCAGMGAGACATATCTAACAGAAATCCATTTGGAAAGGACCGAGAGCAAATGGAAAGATAAAAAAATAATTCTGCAAACCCTTGGCATAAAACATCATCAGCCTGATACCACAAGTGAGCGCAACAGGAACGAGCAAAATTTCTGTCACTCTGCAGAACACGGAGCCCTGCAGCTACCAGCTCTTCTCACGGGAGAAGGGAATCCCTGCAGAGGCACAAATAGCAGCATCTGGCTCTGGGTTGAATTCCCAAGGTCACTTTTAAGCAGAGCAAGAATTTAGCTACTGCTGAGACTTGAAATGCTGTACAAAGCACCACGTTGGGCTGGCAGTAGCCCACGCACCATGCCCACGCAGAGCTCTGCCAGGGAGGAACRAGACGAGGGGCAGGGAGTGCCACAGCCGCGGCAGCCCTCCTTCCCTCTCCCCTCTCCGGAGCACTGTGACACTGCCGGTTCACAGCTCCAGCAGCACAGAACTGACTGCAAGGACCCTGTCCATCCAGGCAAGAACCCAGGAATACACTGGGGGGGGGGGGGGGGGGGGGGGGGGGGGGGGGGTGTGGAAGGAGATGAAGGATGAAGATTTTATCATTAAGGCTGTAATTGCATTTAATCATTTCACATTATAACCGAGTAACTGCCTTTCAGGTCATTGCCCTACAGAGTTTCTGCTGTATAGGGAGTGCTGAGACTTAACTGCTTTTGATGAAAAGTCCCTGCAATTGCAAGATTCCTGGAAAAAGTCTGATTTAAGACAGCACTGTCTGATTGGAAAAGCAATGGAGGGCAATTCCAGCCAGCAACAAATGGTGAGATCCCCTTTCTGTAGAGCAGGGATCCAAGGCACAGGAGGTGATTTTCACTAGAGAATCTACAGCAAAGCAAACTGCAGGAGAATCCTGACTGCAGTGTTTGCTTCAGGTACACAAGGGCGAGTCTCATTAGCAACACAGCCATTATTTAACATAATCTTTGTCGTCTCCTTGAAGAGAAAATTGGTAAGTGGGCAAAGGTTTTGTTTCCCACCCATGCACGTGGCCCCAAAGCCATCTTTAATTTTCTCATTAGCTTTCCTGCCTGGCTCGCCCACCACAGGATTTGGATGCTTCATACAAATTAATGAATTAACTCTGCCAGCAGCTCTATGACAACAGAAAGTATTACCCCTACTTTACATATTTTAAAGATGCAGACAACACCACAGACTTGCATTGGATGCCCAATACAAGGCATGTGAGTCTCATGGGTTTCTAAGGTTCCTGATAATTTTATGCTCTGAGAGCAGTTCCAAAAAAATTCCGTCAAAGACATGAATATGAAACACTGGGAATACAGATGTGATTTATCCACATCCTATCCAATATCAGGCATCTAACAGAAGCTAAATTAGGCCTTTATTTGCTCTAACCTTCCTCTATAGTCTCTGAAAAGAAATAAAGCAACTTGTGTCCACATGGCTGTGCAATACCCACCCTGGGTCTCCTCTCTCCATCTATTTTCCTCATGGATGTGAAATGAGTTTTCTGAAATGTAAGAATGAGCATATTTCCAACAGATTGTGTGGTTCAGCTTCCTGTGGCTCAGCACTACTTTGTTGCTCTTACAGAGTCAACAGGGCTTCCAAATGGGCTGGCTGCAGAGCAGTGGTCCCTGTGACTGCTGTGGTGCACTTGGGTACCTTTAGCTTTGATATGGCACAGGCCTACAATAAAATGTCAGTCCATGCTCCAACAGACTGATAAGTATGAAGGAGTTATTTATCTGTCTAATGAAAGAGTGATGAAGATAATAAGAGGATCTGGCCTGTGATACTGTTCATTTATCACAAAGATGTTAATTAAACTTTGTTAAATCTTTGATGGTCTGGCCATTTGCAAAGGAGGGCTGTCACTGCTTCTGGCCATGAATGTGAGGTGTGGTCTCTAGCAAGCAGGCAAAAGTACTTTTTTCCTGAATAAGCATTTTTTAAGCCACTGGATGTGCATCTGCCGAGCCGTGGTTTGCAAAAGCACATGAGGGCAGCAAGTGCCTGTGTGACTTCAACTGTTACCCTGTTTGCAAATGCAAGAAACTCAGCATGCAAAAGGAATGCATYAAACAGTCCCCACTTCTTCCCTGGAAACACAGGCCCAAGGAGCCACTTGCAAAACACAGCCTTAGATCTTGAGCTGCTGCAGCCACCATCTGCAGACTGAGGCTTTCAAAAGGCAATAAAATGCAATTTGAACAGGAGGTAAAGAATGTGATATGTTCTTTATAGCTAAATAATTAACAAAAGGAATTGAAGAGACTGAAATATTCGTAGCTTTAAATATTTATAAATTAATTTTTAAAGTCACTATGTAGTATTGAATTATCTTTAAAAGTCTGCCAATCTAGGACTTCTCAGTTTCATTTCTGCTTGTTATTACAGTTATTAATGCTCAAAAAATGACAGGTGCTTGGCAAGAGGGATGAAATGCAGCTTCCAAAACAACAACAGCAGCTAATGCTTGTGCACTAGTGTAGGGTCAGCTACTCTGCTGGCAGTCCCTGGAGGAMACCCAGCTCCTGATCATCCTGAGTGGATGTGTCCAGAGCTAGACAAGCCATGCTGAGCCGTGCCAACAGACCCTCCAAAGCACTGATTCTGGCCCCATCAGYGTAAGCAACAGCTCTGTGCTGACTGTCTGAGAAAGGGGCAGTAACACATCCCTCTGCCTGGGACCCTTGCTGGGCCACTCAGCAGGTGTGGTGTGCCTCAGTGAAAGACTGCTGGTGACAAGAAAGAGCAGTTCAACAGGGTGTGTAGGCTGAAGCTGCATCTTGTTCCTCCTTGACCCCACAATAGTCTGCACGTTGTAGCAGGAATTTCACTTGTCTTTTATTTGTCCTAGGAAAAATTAAAAATATTACTAACGTGGGTGGTGGCATTCCACTCTGGCACCACGCTGCCACGCAAGAGGAGGCCCCTATCTGCTCTCCTACATCAATACCTGAGAACATTCACCATGGAACACAGCCAGGTTGCTGGACATGCACAATTCCTTCGTGCTCAGAAACGCCACAGACACCAGAGCATCTCATGTTCCTCCTGCGTGTCCCCYTTGCAAACACAAAGTGGCAATTGCACAGGAGCACTGATCCCTTTTCAACACCCCTGCATTATGGAGCTCCTTCTTTTCCCTTTGATACTTATCTCTGATAAAAACTCTGTATTCACGTAGCAGCAGGAGACCATTACCCTTTGACAAGAGTCTATTTTCATTATCTCTRAATTATTCTCATTTGATGTGGCTCAGATGGGTTACACTCAAAGARGCTTACATGGTAGCACTTAGAAGAACAACAAAAATTGTCAGACTATTTTCTTATATCAGCTAAGGAAATCAAATCATAACTTTTTTAAAAAAAGGTATTTCAGTATTTGTAAGTGTGTGAAAATCTGGAGCTTAAATCTTTCTAGAACAACAAGAATGAAAAGTCAGTTTATGACTCACAGAAGAAATAGTTTAATCTAATTTTCTTAGAAGGTTTAATAGTTTAATCCAGAACATTGCTTTAATCTTTTGCTTTAATTTAGGACTATAACTCAAATAGAGTTGAATACCATAATAGAATGGATGATCACATRTATGAACAGTTCCAAAATGGGACACAATGGGATATAAACAGTGAACAGGGTAGTTTTATACAGATACTTCTCAAGCCAGGAGATCATTCCTCTGATGAGCCAATGCTCTTGTTGCATCTGCTCCTGAGCAGTTCTGGTCCATCACAGCTCATGCCATGGGGAGATAAGCACTTAAGAGATGCAGCTCACTACCTATCTGGTGATATAGATTACCTGAACTTCTCTGCTTTTCACTCACACTTTCTGGCATTTTCCTGTCTTGACTTAATCTTTTAGAAAGAACTAATTTAAATAATGATCCTTCTCTAACAGTCAATTGCATTCTCAAAGTGAGCTGATGTAAATYGAGTAGGTGGCTTGTCATCATACCATAGAAACATCAGAGAGATGCAGCAAACTTCATCAGGCTGCAATTGGTCTTTTCAAAGCAATTTATGTGGTTCATTTTCTAGTGCCTCTGCTGGTCCTACAAAGTGAGGGTTTCTCTTCATGATTACAGATGTTACTCAAAACAGTTTCAATACTTCTTCCTTTAGAATCACTCTGTTTATGGGATTGTTACATGTATGGGCACCTAATAAATCAGAAAGAATTTGGAAGGCAAAACATACACTTTTCCAGCTCAGAAAGTGTCTATGTACGCAATACCCTCCTCTCAGACACTCTATACAACATTATTGGTTTATTTATTTATAAGAGTAATGGCAGCCTTGCAGCTTGTTAGTGAGAAGTCTGTAGCAAGGATTTGGTATTTGAAGCCTGACCTTTGAATGGGAAACAACAGCTGGAGCAGTTATTTCTTGTCTTTGAAAAAATTAAAGTAATCCTTAGAGCTAGGACTGAAGAGCCCCAAAAGGCCTTTCTGCAAGTCTCCTCCTGAAAAGTTTTCACCGCAGCAAGCAGCAGTGGAGTAACTGCCTGTGGTTATTCTCTTAATAACTGTTCACTACAACCCAGTGGAACCAGGAACAGGTGGATGCTTTGGGGCAGACAGTCTGTATAACAAACTGGTTTAGCTCAGAGCCTGGGGAAGGCAGAGCACAAGCACAGACACCCTYCTGGTCCCAGCCAGCACCCACCCGGGACTCCCAGCCAGCATGCCTGCCTTCCTACCCTCACAGGCACCTCTGGGAAGGAGGATTTCTTCCCAGATTATCACCGAGGAGGTTTTGATGCAAGAAGCTGTCAAAGGAGATGGTTTAGATGCAGGGAGGATAATCCCCATCTATCTGCTTTAAAAGGGAAGTAAATAAAAATGCTCTCCTTAAATCACAGAGGCACATGGGTTTATTTGGGTGAAAGGCACCGAGGCATTCGCTCCTTGATCTGAAGGCAGAGAGAAAGGGCAGCAGTAACCTCGGRCAGGGGGAAAAACAGCTACAATGAGGACTGATGACATTAAAATCTGCAGTGCCAGCATCCTGCCACTGCAAAACAAGCCAACACTTTACATCCTCCCCTTTACTCTGCAGAGTTTTCAAATACTTCTGCTTTTATGCTGAGGAGTAAAACCACTGACCAGTCTCAGCTGTGGGCATTTCACAGAGGAGAAGTTGCTCATAAGGATGACTTACTAAGGAGTATCTCATGAAACAGCCACCTAACAGCATATATTATCAAGCAGAATGTGTGACCATAGACTATTTAATTCTGCTGAATGCTCAGGTGAGCTAGATTTGGGRTGAGACACCCACGTGCATGATCAGAAGTCAAAGAAATAACAAGATCCAAATTATTGTCACTAAAGAAAGAAAAAAAATCATACTGAAATGAGATGCAGAGGTTTCAGAGTTCAGGTAAATAACCATGGGAACAGAACACCTGGGGAGCTACAAGTGGGAGTTGCACAGCTTTATAAAAAAATCCAAGCTAGTTCAAACACAAGYTCAGTTTTAAGCTACAAGTTTTAGGAAGGTATAAATAATTACAAGATTTCTCTTGTCTTTGTTTTGCCAGTCAGACCACTTTGTAAAAATGGTTGATTCTTTCTTTGAAATCAATGATAGATTGATTGAACCATTTTTACCATCTAGTCTGACCTCAGATTTCTTTGATAACAATGGTATCCTTGGTGGGGATAACATGTTAGAGAAGTTCTATGATGTTTAGTGTGTCAGAGATGCCACAGAGGATGCGATCTCTGCCCATCTCAGAGCTGGATCAGAGGCTGCTGGAGAGGCTGAAGATCACATGCCTGCAGCCCTCCTGCTAAAGTCTTGACACTGGGGGAAGCAACCTGCCCACCCTCCTGGTGCTTGGGGAGAGCACACGGGGGGCCTGATGGGACTGTGTGTTCAGTGGTGTGGAAGGCTGCAAAAACAGCAGCATCCAGCAGCATCCACCACTGCCTCATCCAGAACAGGCACAGATCGAGGGCACCTGAGGACACAAAGAACCGGATTTGCCATCACATCCGACCTCGTTTGACATTTTCACCTGTTCAAAAGATTGTGCATAATAAACTCCTGCCTTTTTGGTTACCTCATGCTGCATGTGAGCGCCACGCTTCCTCTAGATGACAAAGAGATGACAAGGGAATGTCCTTCTAAACCAAGACACTGAAAGTGAGGGATTCAGAACAGAAAATCCATTGAAAACAAGGCACTCAAATCTTTCTGTCCTTTCTCTGGGGAGAAGGAGAAACCATGGAATTTCATCTTGGTGAACACCTTTACAAATACCTCCGGATTTCAGAAGTTTAAAGAGAGCCAATTTCTTTCAGTTTTGCAGGATGTTAAGAGAAAGCTTTCAAGTGTCCCAGGGCACTCCTAACACACAGTTTTACTCACGCTCTAAATAAATTAAGTCGTTACCAAAGTTTAGCATCCAATGGCCGTTCTGGCCTGACGAAAAGCAGATTCAATATTTATTTGCTTATGTAAGACAGTCTCCTGTAGGCACTGGGCCCAAGTATAACAATCATCTTCTATTGAGAAGATGGCTTTGAACCAAGCCATCTTGATGAAGTCTTTCTCACGGCCTCATTTTCAGCTGTGTATCAGCCAAACAACCCAGCTACAAACAGAAACTCCAGCAGGAACTGCTTAAGTACCCTGGTACTTTGGAATCGAGGTTTGGCAGAAGAATAAAAACCAGAGAGATATCCTTTGTGCTGCTGTCTTTTGAGCTCTTTGATGAAAACTGAGGCTTGCAGGGTAACTCCAAGCCATGTAACACACATATGAATAGCTACTGATAATGAGGACAAGTCAAATTAAACAAGCTAACTAATATTAGAAACAAAGACATCCACGGTCGTGTGTCTGCTCCAGCCATCTAGGCTGAATATCTAATTCATGCCAGAGCCAGAGGAGGAATCAATATTATTGTTATTTATTTAACTCTCACATTATAGCAAAGCTCTTAGAATATGATAGACAGGCATGTATTCTAGGGGTTTTTGACAACATTAGTCATAGAATTTCTTTAGAAGAAGCCTCCCATTTTTTTCAAGAACATCTTAGGCTTTTAAGTGAAGCAAAAATCTTTTTAAAAACAATATATTTTTGTATTTTTTTTCTTCCAGAATGGAAATTTTCTCATATTTCTGTTCTAGTGGGCAGACACTGACAAAAGTTTAGAGGTTCTTTTATATGGCTGTGACTCTTYGGCTGCACTGCTTGGCATATTCCTTAGGAACCTCATACCACACAGCCTGCTGTGACCCAAAAAGGACACCTGAAATCTGGAACTCAGGACTGCTTCCCACCTCACTACATTCTCCTGTCTGGCAAGCCCACAGCATTCCCTGTGTCAGATGTGGGGCTCTATGGAAGGAAACCAGAGCCCACAGGCAGAACTACACAGACCTGGCCAGGTACCTGATTTGCATCTGACAGAAGGCCAGTGCCTTATCCCTGCAGAATAAAACCTCTTTAGCAGCTCCAGTCTGACCTAAAAGCATCTGTAACTCCCAGTATCAAACACCTCCTCCAACRCTAAGAGTTTCCCAAGTGGAGCCTGGAGAGCAAGGAGAAGGAGTGATTTTAGTGAGAAAAAAGATGAAAGGCTGAGAGCAAGAACAAGGAGAGGAAACCTTGTATGGGATCCCAACCAYAGCCCCCTACTCTCCTTTATCAGAGCCTCTCTCCTGGGATCTGGAAACACAACCAGAGCAGCATCAGCTAGTACCCTTTTCCCTTCCCCTGGGCTGGAGCAGCCCTGCCTGGCCCCAGCAGGTGGGGAGGAGGGAGGGGGCTGCTGCCCACCAGGAACGCTGTGGCCTGCCCAGCAGCAGGTGGCACTGGCAGTGTCACYCGTGATGAGGATGGATTTGCCCCTCAGGCGCCACTGCCCGAGCTGACACAAACCTCGCTGAATTTCCGTGAAGTGCAGAGAGGAGAGCTTTTAAATTGCCTTATACCTCRAGGACACCAGTCCTCACTCAAAGGTCAAGAGCGTGGAAGAGCAAYCCATTCCTGATGCAACCAGCTTGAAAAAGATGCAGAAGGGATTAAGCCACAGTGCCTGGCACTGACAGGCAGGGGAGGGGCAGGGTTGGGTAAATGTTTGCTGAGATGTGGCAAATGCAAAATYGATTTTCTTCTTCATTTAGCACGTTTTTCACTCTCCTCCCCCCTTCTCCTCCCCTTTATGATTAAATTTAAAAACAACGGTGACTTCAATGCAAACACACTTAAAAGTTTAGAGGAGAAGCATGAGGAGAGGGGTTTGAGAGAGGAAACAGCTGCACTGAGAGAAACTTCTGAACTAGGAAAGCTGCAGGGATGCAGAAATGGTATGAAAAGGGATTCCCTGAGGAAAGAGGAAGGAAATAGTCTTGGTTTCAGCACACTCCAGAAGATGTGAGGTCCTGATTCCTCTGAGAGAAGGATGACATGACCACAGCTGACAAGTCAGGAGGGACCACRCTCTTGGTTTACTTTAATTTGCGCAGGCCCTTCCCATGTTCATTTTACTTCAGATATAGCAAACAAGAATTAATTAGACATCTTCTGGAAGAGGAAAAATCCGCCATAGATTTTAAATTTAACAGACTTTTCAACTGTCTTTTTGCCTGGCAAAAATCTGGGAATGTTTTGTTGATCCGTAATGTTACCCTCCTTTATTGCACAGCAGGAATGTCATTAGAGAGAGAGTGTGTGTGTGTGTGTGTGTGTGTGTGTGTGTGAAATAGGTTGGGAATATTTAAAATTGCAGCTATGAAAGTGTTTCTTCAAGTATCACAGAGCACTTTCCAGTCTAATTCAACCATTCAGAGCTGGTTGGACATGCAAATCAAAATGAGAACAAATAGGGTGAACTTCAAGTTTTTTGCTTATTTTTTTCATTTTTTAATTACTTACACACACCATTACTGATCAAAGAATCTGGAAAACAGAAGCTGGAAAGCCACATTCAGCAGCAAGCCTGCAAAGGAAAACCACGTTTTTTCCTTTGTATTCAAMTATTGTACTACTGGGAACAATATTTCTTTTAAGCTTTCCTGAAACTCATTTTTCCATTTGTTTCCCTCCTTTACAGCAGTTTTCCAATCTCAGCTCTGCCAAAGCTTTTGTTTAGAGTAGCTGGACTCTCACTGTTGTGGCATATGAGCCCCTTGGCCTGTGCCATCAGTGCTTCTTTCCACACTTGGCATCCCTAGGGATGCTCGGTTTAATCCGGTGCAGGTTTTTCCCAGCCATCCAAATTAGCCCAGAGCAGAGAAGCCTTGTGTTGCTTATTAATCATCTGAATGCCCATGCACACTGTTAGTGCTAARCTGAAAATCTCACTTATAAGAAAGGCAAGAAACAATGTAGACGCAAAGGGAGGTGACCCACATTGTCATCCCGAGGGAACAACTCATTACAGGTCAGTTCTGGCTGGCCAGGGCTGCTGTGGTCCCCTAGACCTGAATTAACACAGGTCTACCATCAGTACGCCCTCAGAAAATGATTACTTATGTTAAATTTTGTGAGCCAGGGTGGAGTCCCCTGTTGGATTTGGCTCTGCAAGTCTTCTGAGAAATGAATATCTTGGCAAGGCTTTTCACAGGAACAGCAAAGCAGAGGTGATTATTAGAAAAGTCCCAGTTCCCAGACATTTAGCACAGCACTGCCTGGTTTTCAACACCAGTATAAAACACAAACCCTCAAAACACTCATTTCCTTTTTCAGCTGCAGCTCAGAGACCATGTTTCCAAAGGCCCCTGCACCACATAAATCGTGCAYGAAAAATTACAGACACCAGAGAGTTACTGGACACAGATGTGCCAGGGGAGCTCTAAGGCACTGCACCACGTCAGCCATGGCAGTCCAGGTGGCCCAGTCCCTTCCCGTGTCACAAGTGTTTGAAATCATCTGCAACCTGGCAATGGCAAAGTGATGCCATCAGCTACCTGTTAAACATGGAATGATTCTACACTTTATTCATAATATGAGTGAGAACCAAGGTAAGGTCAGCTTCAAAGCCTTTCTTACCTTGTCAGACCTAAAATAAAATTATGTCAGTGAAAGCCTGAATATGGCAAGATATAACTCATACACTGTACTCCACTGAGTCTGGTTGGTGGGGATTATGAAGCTAATCATGTGCTCCATCCAAACCTGGATAAAGCTGAGGAAGTTTCCTGTTGGTAGATGTACAGCCTGAACTGGAACTGTCCATCTCACAGGACTGTAGTGGACTAAGCACAGGGTTTTCAAAGTTCTGTTTTTAAGAAATATTTAATGTCATAAAGCTTCCTGAGGAAGTGTTTTCCACACTGCATGAATTGTGTCAGTGCAGTCGCAATGTTCAAACTCTACCATGTCCTCCAGCTTGAATTTCTGTACAAGGATCAGCTCAGAGCTTATGCTTGGCTCTGCCTTGGGATCTGCCTTTGGGACTGCTCTGCCCATATGCTCCCTCCTGTTTTCCCTTGAGAGCGGGAGATACACAGGAGACAGCAACCTGCTCCAGTGAGCCAGCAAAATCCAAATCCAGCAAGAAGGTGGGAGGTTTCTGGCAAAGAAGAGCCAAGTCAAAGCACTCTCCAGTATCTCCCTGCCAAAAAGAATTTTGGTACCCCTCCTCTTGCTCTGTGCTGATTTATTTCTGCAGCAAGGGGAGTTTTCCATGTGCTTATTAACTGTCTCCAGGAGGCTTTTGGCAAATTACATTGCCATCTTCCTCCTCGAATGCATCCCACTGAAATCTGTATTCCTGTCACCTGCCCCCACCTCTCTTGGTGGCAGCTACTCTGTTCAGCTGTTCTTCCACTCTGCATTCCCGTTAGACTAGCAATATCTGCATAATATCTTTGGGGGAAAAGAGCTTTTGAAATACAGCTTTTGTTTTAATGACAGAACAGCATATGCTGTCACTCCTCCAAGCATTTTCTAAGTGGTGATAATGCTCTCAACTTATTTAAGTACAGTATTTTTCCACCCAGGCTTTGTGTAACGATGCTTCCACCTCGTTTTCTCTCGGTAGTGGTGGCTGCAAACAGGGCACGAGGAAGCCAAAATGATACAGGCAGCAACTGAGACAGACAAGAACCAGTCAGGGATGGTAACAGACCCAAAAAGCTGGACCCAAAAATAAACCAGGAGACTCTGAGTTTGGGAGTATTTGAAACAGCTCAAAGACAGCAAACACAGCCTGGACTTGCTGTCCTTTGTGCACATGAAATGCCTTTGTTAAAGGATGCCATGTGCAACATCCACTGAAGCTGCACGACTGCCTTTTGTGCCATGTGGTGGCTGGATATGAAAGTGCCTTCAGTCACAGGGCAGGCTCCCCTTGCCAGCTCACCATCTGCTTCCTGCCAGCCCAGAGTCCAGCCACAGACCCACCCATGGCACTCTGCCCTGCGGCTGCCTGCCTTTGCTGCCAGCGTGTGGAATCACTTCCAAAAGTCAAGCATTAGAGGCGTCCCTGGGTGAAGTTAAAGGCCGAGACATCCACCCTGCTGGTAACCCCTACAGGACACAGCTGTGTGTGGGTCTGTACCTCTGGCACAGGGAGCACTGTGCCCCTGCCAGCACGCTGGTCACCTGCACACGGGCAGGGGCTGGTACCCATGACCTGGCACAAAACCTGCAGCACGGAGAGCAAAGGGCAGAGGGTTGGTCACGAGATGGAAAAGCTCAGAAGCCACTTCCACACTGCTGCCCAAGGAGCTTCCCGTGGCTCACTTGTGCACTTCTGTTTGAGAGAATCTTTCTGCCTCTCCTGGCTGCGAGAGCAACTGTGATTCCAGATGGTTTCTGCTCCCATGCGAGTCCCACTCAGTGTGCCTGCACACGTGTTTTGACTTGTTTTGTTTAGATTTGCAATATCATCCCTGGCTGGACAAATGCAAAGTGACTTATTGGCAAAGAGTTTTTTAAATTATTGAATTATTTACCTGCTCATTAGCTTTGATTACAAGTGACCACGGCTGATTTAAATCAAACTTGACCTTCGAATTCAAAACACAAACAGAAACGACGGCAACAACACACCCAGCAACAATGCTTGTCAGTCGTAGGCCTGATTCAAAGGAGCAGAGGGCACAAGTGACCTTTTCTGCAGAGGGAGAGGGCCTTCTTGGAGATTTCTCTTCCCATGTCAACAGATGTTTGCTTATTTCCCCATTGATTCCAGGAGCAAACAGGTAGAGCATGTGTTCTAGAGAATCCTGTTATAATACACACAGGCATCAGAGACTAGGATATTTCTGCATTTCCTTAAAATAAAGACAAGAAATCTCCATAACCCACTAGACACACTTATATTCCCAGATTTGTTTTTAAATGAAGGTGGTCTGCATCAGTTCCAACAAACTGCAAATSTCCCAGCTCTGCTCTGGTGTGCAGGTGACACCCCCTCTCAGACATGCAACTGGCTCTAGATYTTGCATTTATTTCACAAAACAGTTGAAGTATGAAAGTGAAGACAGAGACTGGAGGAGTTCCAAAGGCCTCAAAATGTCACCCTTGTTATTAAAGCAAAAAGAGAATGTAGGAAACTGGCTGAGAAAAAGTCAAAAGTTTTTTTGTGAAAGAATCAAATTGCTCTTTCCTTCTCCAGCTGTTACCTGCAGCATTGCTGACACTTTCACTAATAAAATGTGAGGAACATGCTGGATGTACCCCAAAGTAAACCTATATATTAGGGAGATGGGATTTGCTTCATCTGGTGTCCTGGTAAGGAAACTTTCCCACCCCATGTTTGCTTTTGGATGTGCTGCCCACATTAGAAAAGATGACTCAGGAGTGAGTAGAGGAAGGTGTGGAGTGACTGGAGGTGGTGCTAGCATTGCCACCCCCAAGGCTCTCCTTTGCAGGCAACTGTAGACTGATGAGGAAGAAACAACCACATCCATCCCTACAGGGGTGATTGGAGAGACAGGTCCTCACCTTAGAGAAACACCCAGCTTGGATTTGACAGTCACTTTGTGCCACTTGAAAAAAAAAAAATCCGTGGTCTGGAAAGGATTTGGGTCAGACTGGTCCTGGCAGACCTGCGTGACCCAGAGATGCAGCAGTCAGGCAGTGCAGAGGAGCTGGCTGAAGGCAGGCAAAGCTGCTCCAAGTATGTGCTCAGATAGAGTCACCCAGAGTTCATTTTTTCCATTTGCTCTGTCCATCCCCTTCTAGGCTTTGTCTCCCTCAAAGAGCTCCCAGACAGATGCCAGAGGACGGTAAAAGCTTTGAAAAGAAGTCTGACCTGTTGTTTAGATCATCCAAAGAAGTTGCTTGATTTTTTCTTATTTATTCATGATATGCCTTCCCTCAGGTGGGAGGTCTCCCTGTCTGAGTAACATTCAGGTGGGATAGATCAGGTTCCTTTCCTCTCCTACAAGCTCCCTCAGCTGACAGTGGCACTGACTCCCTGCATGGCATGCACAAGCACCAGCAGGTCCTGGAGATGTCACAAATCTGCACTGGCTCACTTCAGGGTTTTACAGCACAGAATTACACAAAATCAGTAAACTATAGCACGATGAAAGCTAAAGCTTCCTAATGGCCTCTGGAGTTTGGCTTTAACCAGGTAGTGATGCCTGCAGGCTCAGTCCACCAAACCCACACTGAATTGCCCCTCTCCATCCARCCCTGCCAGGAGAGAGCTTCCTGCACATTTAGCTGATTTGTTGAATAACGCTGAGTGATATAAACATAAAAGAGACTATTTGTCCTCTTGTTCCAGTAATACTCCTAAGCAAATCTCAGACTGGAAAACCCTCCCAGACAGCCAGACACCCCCCAAGGTAAACCTGCATAGGTGGTTGCTACCTCACACGAGGCTGGCTCTTCCATATGTCCTCAGTCCAGGCCATCACACAACACCCTRAGAAACATTATAAATCCTTGATCTGCTAAATTCATGTCTCTCTGCAGACCTATTCCAAGWCTATTTTAGCAAGTAAACTCCAAGCAGAAGGAGAGGGGTACCAGAACACGTGCCAGTTTCCAAAATCAGTTTTAAAATCCTATTTGTAAGTTTAAAATACATCTACAACAGATCTGCACATATAATCCTCTTGTTCCCTTTGACTGTCTCAAACTAGACTCAATGACTAAGTCGTGGATATTCTATGTAAACCATTACATGTAACACCCCAATGTTGTCCCTAAAGCAGAGTTCTTTCACCTGGCCTGCAAGAGCCAATCAACACACAGTAGAGCTGCTTGATATGTTTTACCATTCTGCAGAATAAGCTGTCAGGCATCTAACACCACTGGCAGACCTTCTAGGAAACATGCAAAGTCTGTTACACAAAAAGGTAACAGAGAAAGAATGATGCAGGAAAAGATAATTGGTCATTTGCACTTCTGTAACAAAACTCCTAATGCACGTGTGGTGGTCTTGGTCCAGTTCATTATACTACTGTTGACACACACAAATTTTCCTGAGGGTGTGGAATATTATAATCATCTAAGGTAATTCTAGGTTGTATTTTCATCCCATCAGCTATCACCAAGTTATTATTTAACCTTATACTYTATTAGAGTTTCTGCTTGAGCYTATTTGGACAATTAGTTGCCAATAAAATAAGGATTTACAGCATTCTGTTCCTGAGSACTCCTCACTGCTCCGTTGCTCTGGCACCTTGTTGTCATGGTTTCAAGAACAACCCATAGCTGCTGTGAACCTTTTTTGCGGCTTTTTAACTTCATTTGACATTGCAGATGCAGCAGTTTCAGTTTAGGATTGCCCAGTGTGTGRGTAGTTGTGTCCAGCTCCAGTCCTTCCCCTGCAGCACCAGGCCCCTCTCTGGCCTTGAGCAGTTGCTCCCACATGCATTTGGAGCTGTACCTGCCAGGAGGACTCTTGTCTCCACCCATCCGTGCACGTTCACTGATTCCTCCTTAAACAACAAGCTGAACTGTTTGTACGGGAGGTACTTTAGTGGTTGTAGCTATAAATCAGAAAAAATTTAATGCTTCCTTTTTAGGTATTGAAAAGCAATCCTCGTTCTCCTGACAGAGTGACCTACAGCGCTGGGGCTGTGTCTCTTGGGTGTCTTCCGCACACGCCGAAGCTTTGAGCGAGATCCCCAGCGGGTGGAAGCTGATGAGCTGCTGCAGTCAGGAGCAGCAGAGCCCCGGGAGCAGCGCCTCACCTGTGCCAGGTGACAGGAGCCTGACGGGTCCCCGGGCTTGGGGCTGCTCAGCGGCACAAACCTGAGCTGTGCCTGGGCTGACCCTGTGACAAGGGGAAACAGGTCTGTGCGAGACATGGAGAGCGAGAAGTCGCCTTTGTCCCCTGGGAAATTGTCCCCGGGGCAGACGGCGCTCCTGTGCCCCGCGGGCGGCAGACAGGGACCTCTCGCTGATGCCATCCCGTTCCCTGCTGCCTGTCCTGCCTCGCAGTAAAAGCAGCGGAACAAGCAGCCGCACATCCCTGCCCGAAGGGCAAAAAGATAAACGCCTCTCAACTTGATTTCATCTCGCTCTCTTCGTCGGCAGGAGCAGCAATTCCGTGTGAAATCGCAATGTGACATTGTGAAGGGTACCGGGGGAGCGCCTTTCGTTTTTAAAGTGAAAAAACAAACGGCAGACCTTAAGAGCAGCTGATCCTTCTGCAGAGACAGGCGAATGAGGCAGAGCCGGAGCGGCTCGGAGGGGCTCACAGSCAGCCCCACGCCACGAGCAGATCAGACTCCCCCACCTCGCCGGGACTCCCTGCACGGTCTGGGTCTCACTTCCCCTCTCYTGCACTGGAGACTGATTGCTCTCCGTCACTGCCATCCCACAATGGGAAACCGAGGCATGAAAACAACTATTTTGCTACCCCTTGCCAGTCTGAAAGAAGGGCTGGGTTCTAGACCAGGATTCAGTTCTCACCTCTGACCTAGCGCTGCCACAGTTCTGCAAAATATCACCTCAGACCATCCCCATCCATGGGGAGTCACGAACTGGACTTTGCAACTTTTCTGAGGACATGGGTGGGATAAAATTTTTAAAAGGTGAATTAGCCACGTTCCTGAATCATATCAATCTCCTTTTCCTACGGTAGGCATCTGAGCCCTTTCCCAGTGCCTTCTTTTTCTCCCTCTGTAAAAACAGGACACTTATTCAGACAGACAATTGGAGGAACAGCAAGTCCCCGCTAGGTTATGTGACAATTTGTCAGGGTCCTGAGGCCCCCAGGAAATGGTGCAGGGATGATGGATGAAGGTGTGAAACAGAATTGTCACTCCACAGCCGAGGCATTAATCAACTGTCAGGGCAGCTGAAGAGTGTGGCAGGCGAGCCTGGAAAAGGGGGCACCACGCTGCCAGCAGGGCCCCCGCTCCTGGCACCTCCTGCGGAAGGAAAATACTCCGGGAGTGACTGCAGCTATGCACAAGCAGCAAATGGTCCTGACAATTCCCTGGGTAGTTATTCCTAGAGAAAGCAGTCATTCTGGCGTTTCAGAGAAATTTGCTCGCAAGCCCTGCTCTGCTCCCCAGAGCCATCACCAGCTGTGGCAAGTGACTCCAGCTCTGCCAGCGGGAATGCTCACGAGCAATCCCAGCACTCACTCCATCCTCCTTCTTCTCATTAAATGTTTTTATTTCCAGTTTGTTGTAAATTGCAATAATAATTTTCTTTTTATCCTTTTTTTTTCAATTTAGGCAATTTAAAAAATAAAATTAGAAAACATGTTGCAGCATAAATTGTCTTTTTCCTCTTTAAAAATTGAAATCAAATGTTTTGACACTTGGGAAAAAAGCTCCCCCTATTTCATAGTGAAATTATTCAGCAAGAGCTAATTTCACCAAGAGTTTAGTCCCTTTGAGAACTCAATTGTTAGTCAAGATCCCTACATCTCAAAAATATTAGCACATATTGAATAAGGCAAGTTCAAGACAAACTTGTGTGGCCAAGCAGGTGTTATTCCCAGATCACCATTAAGTTGCTCTTTTCTATTTCTACCCCCTTCATGTCTCCCTACCATTTATTTCCATCTTTGCCCCAAGCTCACACATCTGTAGCTTCCCTGAGCAGTGGGTGTAGTGTTCCCACCAGCCTGCAGACTTAGATCTGTGCTACACTACAATAACRGTCTGTGGTGGGTATAATACTTGAAATATTTTTTTAAGACATTCACATTCAAAATTCCCCTTTGAAGAACAGGAGGGACAAAACCTCAGTACATGTCAACATCAAATTCCAGCTTTTGTCTGGAGAATTTAACCCAGATTGTTAAGTCAGTTAATATCCACTGCTGCAGGCTCAGCCCTGCTCCATTAATGTTAACAGGACTTCAGTGTGTGATTTTAACACGACCTTAGGARTAGATATCTCCTGCATATTTTTATAATATTAAACAGACATCTTTGCATGTGCATTGATAACAAGAAATTGCCAGATCAAAAGCCGTGAGCCATTACTGAAGTTCTGGGTTTCRTGGCACATCTGATATCTCTGAGCAAGGAGAACAGGCTTGATATCCCCTCAGMCAGGGATATTAGGTTTTCCTGCTGGGTCTCAAAAGAGATTTGAAGCATCACATCACCATAGCTTACGGGTTTAAGTCAAACATCCGCTGAGTGCAGCCCCGAGGGATAGTGTCAAAAGAGAGAGATTAGGAGCATCTCCTGCTCTCTGGCCAAGAGTGGTTCTTATTTGGTGCAGAAATGCTCTGGTCTCAGACATGCTCTGAGGGCTACATTTGCTCTGTCTCATGACTGTKTTTTAGAAGAGGTCTGCAGCCCAGTAAACAAGTTTCAATAGCTTGACAGGAGCGAGGAAGGGCAGACACCATGCACAGCCTGCCCCATGTTCGTGCCATGTTGCTCAGGCACGTCTGAATTCCTGAGCAACCTGGAAAGTTTCGAAAGGCCTTTAGTGGCAGCTTTCACAGGGTCAGTGTCCAGACAAAGTTAAAGCCCAACCTAAGGGAAAATCCTGTGAGGAAGGCACAGAGTGTAGAAAACCTCTCCAAAGGTTCAATGCAATCACATAAAAGTATTCCAAGGCAAAACTGACAGCTCATCATTGCAGCCCCAGTGAACTAGGAAAACTGCTGCCAGAGGGATGCAAAGCTTGTGGGGCCTCCTGAAGTTCTGCTGCCATCCTCCTCTTTCAAGYGAGTCCTTCCAGAGCATTCCAGGTTTTCATGAATTATGTGGGTCATGAGAAACAGGACAGACTCCTGAAACTTGCAGACCACACTGGGAAACAATTTTCAATTCAGCACTCAACAAATTCCCCCTGAAAGAAACTTCAGCTTTATGCCTACTTTTACCACCTCACCATTCCCCACCAAACAAACCACCATGGTTTGCATTCTGCCTTCCGCCCTCATCACGTGGCAGTGAGGGAGGCAGATCATTTTGCATGTACAGTGCAACCACGGAGCAGGAAGCATCTCAGCACTCCCAGTTCAGCTCTGCAGCCCTGTCAAGGGCAGTCTGCAACGCTGCTGCAGCATAAAGRCTTCGCAGTGTCAGGCTTATTCATTAACCAAATGAGAGAAGGAAAACCCCTGTGCCGAATAAATGGATTGCATAAGCTTGAGCCTGCCTGGAATGCCTGGAAGGTGAAGGCAGGATAGTGGATATTATAAAACTGCCAGCAATATTTTCTGTGAGACATGTACAGCTGAGAAAGCATGAGGTGCAAATATCAGCATATGCTGGGGGAACTCCACAATTTCCATGAGGGACATACAAAATTTGATAGGTATGACCAGCTCTTTCTACCTCCAGCTTAGCAATTACTTGCATATTATTCAGCATAGAGGTCTGCTCCTTCTCTCTTCTGTGCTCCCAAACTAGCTATTAAATAGAACTCTTAAGCTCCAGGGTGAGGATCTGCTGCAACAGAAGTTTCCCTTGCTGAGGCATCTTTCCACACCACACAGACAAAGGAAGTGTCTGTCTGAAGGAATTATCACAGCAAGCAAAAGACTAATGGGACCATTCATTATCTTTAATTATATTCATCATCTTCTGGTGATTAGAACACAGTCATAAATTAAGATACATTTAAATTTGGTACATTTGAATGAACTGGATATCCTTTGAATACCTTATACGAAGTGAATTTGTTAGGAGTAACGAWGCTGTCACCTTGACAGGGCAGAAAGGATGCTTCAGTGTGTCAGCAAAGTCAGCGGGCCTTGAGGTACAATAACAGTGGACTTAGGGGAGGAAGGCATCAGCCTTTGCTTTGGTTTCTCCTAGCTGAAGATCCTGAGAGCTTAACTCCCAGTTTTCAGCAATTTCTCAAGTACTGGAACAAAGACCACAGCACTTTGTGCTTCTGAAATACCTTRGGGTTTATTGTTCTCAACACAGGAGCTCCAGGACAAAACTCCGAGTGTTATGTCCCCTGAGTGGTGAAATCCTACACAGAAGTGTACTTGCACAAGGGTTGCAGACTTGGGGCTGTTAATAAACTAAACTCATGTAACCTAGGAACAGAAATCYGCATTAAGGCCCATCCCTTCTAAATCCCTCATATCTTAGTGGTTGCACCATAAATTAATCCAGTGGGAAGGATTAAGAGCTTGTGACTTGAGCTGCACCTTCCTAGGGGATGAGTGAATGAGAGGGTACATTCTTCCCCAGGTTTTACTCCACTTTTATGTGTCTCTACATCTTCAGAGAAAACTCAAGCAAGTTACTTCCCAACAACAGCATCAGCTGTGCATTGCACTAGAAGYTGGACAAGTGTAAATATTGCTGGTTTTTAATGTGGGTTTGGACACACAAGATATGGCATTTTAGCAAAACACTCAATTCCAGCTGATTGTCAGCGATATCAACGTGGTGGTTGTAACTCATATACATCAAGTTACCCTGCATTTGCTGTGGACAAAGAACATGTGGCCAGCAGGTCCCTGTGGCTTGGTCAGTCTTCTTTTGTGGAAAAGGGACCTGCTTCTGTCACCAGGGCTGTCCCAGCGAGAACAAATGGCCACGTGAGCAAAGAAAATCTCTACTGTTATCTGTTCCTGGATACAATTCTTTGTTGGTCAACCCCTGGAGCACCATAATGCTTTACATCATAACAAGAATGTACATCAGCATGTCCCACACCACATGTCAACAGCCAAACAAGCCATTGCTGTTAAGTACTGCTCCTCTGCCAACACAAACACCTCAGCACTGGCAGCAAAAAAACACCCTCTGTCCAGATTTGGACGTGGCTACATGCCAGAATTCATCCACAATCAAATTATTCTGAGCTGCTTTGTTTATGTTTTCACTGGGGGGAAAAAAGTGGGTACTAAAAGCTTGGCCAATTTAAAAAAAAAAAGAAAGTTACATGAAAAGTGATAGCTGGTACATTACTTCGGAGAGATAAAATGTTCAATCTGACTGGAACTTTTATCTGTGAATACATCTGCAGAGCCAGGATTACTTCGAAACAGAAGGAATTCAGAGCAGAAGCAATGCTCAGTTTTAGCAGCTGCTAAGAAATTGCTGAGTGCCTTTAAAATCTCCTTTGTTCCCACCACTGTCTAAATAAGACCAGTATAGGCTGCACACATAAAAGTTCCTAATGCAGTGAACAGAAGCTGAATAACAGCAATGAATCTGAATTTAAATTATTTCAAACAATTAAAAAGAAAACCAGAGAAGAAACAAAGCCAGCCTGAAGCAGAAGTAAAAAGCAAATAAATAAATAGAATCAATAGGTTATCCTCACTTGTAACCCAGTAAAAGAAAATGCACTAAAATAAAAGAAAAACRAGGTAAAATACAACCAGAAGAACAGAATCTTAATAAGAAAATTACTCCAACCCATTTCCTAATGAAAATATTTGGAATCAATAAATGCAAATACTGKTTTGTGTGCTGATTTACATTGTGCACATCTGGCTTTATCTGGCATCTCCCACTGAGGTCCCAGAATTCCACTGCCAACGTAAGAGATGCAAGACAGAAATAGAGGTTCTCAGGTGCTGTAGGTAATGGGAAAAGCATCAAGTGAAGATGATGCTTTGGTCCTTCAAAAGCCCCAAACAAGGCTGCTTGCCTGGCACTCTGCAGTAGACTGAATAGACTGCYCTGTGTTAACAATGGGCCAGGGTAATAAAGAGTATATTTGTTTTCAATTCCTCCTAGTTACATATTTTCCATATATTTTAGGTTTATTTCCTTAGACTGATTTTTTTCAAAGGAGCATTTGGCAGTTTCTAATGAACCATAAAAATAAATTTTAGAAAGAACTAAATTGTTTCTGGAAGAAGCTATTTCTTTGTTAATTTGTGCTTTTCTTTACCCTAAGACACAAGGTGGGGTCCAGTCTCCACATGCATTTTCAAGTTTAGGTTACAGAACAGAAGAAACTGCTTCTGGAGGGAGAAACTACACCCGTGTACCTGAATCAGCTACTGGATCAAAATTCCTACCCCTGACATTAAAAGAGTGGTACCTTTCATCTGTCAGAAACACTTGACTACTTTCAGCAAAGGAGGTCGAGTAGACATAGTGAAATGTCACTTTTCATGGCAGCATGCAGAAAAATTCTCCCTTCTCTCCTCCTCCAAAAAGATCTCCCAGACAGTGATTACACTGCTGCCTAGACCATGAGTCCACGTATGCTGGATTGTTTTCTGTAACTAAACATGCTCAATAGCTACTGATTCTTGGGCAGCTTTAGGTAACAACTCTTTTCACACCCACAACTAGAAAACACGACTGTATTTTCAATTCATGTAGGTAATCAAACCATAACTATGACCCAGCAATATCTGAACACGAAACATTCAGCTGATCTAGGCAAAAACTTCCTCCACCTTTGTGAAGGATCAAAGGGCATCTCTGTGCCTTTGTTGTTCGTGATTTGAATAAAGTTTGAGGCTGTAGTTTGGGTTTGAACATGCAATTTGAGATTAACAAATGCATTTATACTTCCTATTACATATTCTACATATATTTAGCCTCTGAATGTGATGGCATCCTTAATTTTTTCTGTTCCATCTCATTGTTAGGCTGTTTAAATTAATTTGAAAAATTCATTAGCTTTACATTAAGGATTGCTGTGGCACCTGGCAGTTGATCTATAGAGGGACATTGTGTTCATTAGTGCTCATAGACTGAGAAACATTATTTAAAAGAAGGATTGAATTAATGGTATTTGAACACATAAATACACATCCGTGTTCATCAATGAATCACACAGTGCATTATCAATGTTAGTGTTCATAAGACCCCTACGGAGTAGGTAGGAGGAATTACTGAGGCTGCTGAGATGGGGAAATGAGGCATAGATACTGTAGAGAAGAAATGGGATTGCAAATAAATAACACATCTAAACACACAAACAAAAAGGGAAATTAACTCCAGTCTCTGTTTCTCATCTGCTGCCGGAAAGTCAAACCCATCCTGCTCATTCCATCCATCTGAGAACTGAAGTGCCTGAACTGACACAGAGGGACAAAAATCTTAGGATTCTCTGAGCTCCAAGGTTTTAACTTCATGTAGGCACCAACCAGCAAGGCATTTCAACACAGAAGAGCACCAGCCACCCACACCGAGGCAGTAAGTCAGGGGCTAACTGTGRAGGAAGAGTGCTGCTGACAGGGGAGACAGCAGCAGCACTGGGCTGATGCGCCTTGCCATCCCCATCCATTACAGCTTTGATCAAGAAACAAACTCYGCATCCTCCAAGCCCACAGACATACAGGGAGAAGAAACAGATGAGGGCCTGCAAGAAAACCGTATACTTTTGCATTATGAGTTTTTATTTTGCATTTGTATTTYTATGAACACTAGGAAGATAATTCCTGACTCTTTCATTCATCCATACTTCTGCTTGCTAGAAATATTTTAAGTCAGCAGAGCAGAGATTATAGGGAAAAATGAGACAGTTTAAATGCTCCATATTATGGGGAACAATAAAAAAATGTTTAAAGTTTCCTGGTTTTATAAAACACAATGGACCATGACTTCTCCTGAGAACAATTTAAGCACACTGCACCCTATGTTTTACTTAATCATCCGCATTAAAGGCGTTATTGGTACAATCAGGATTGCAGCATCATTTTGCACTAATGCACKATTTTACCTTCAGTTTGGGAAAGACACAAGTCTCTTAGAAGTAGCAGTTTGTTGTCCAATCCACGTCTAAGGATGGGTCACCCGCTTTTAGCAACAAGTAATCTCTGCATTGTCACTATGACAAAGTTACYTGTACATCATTTTTCACTGGGATGGGATTTTCCC
Organism: Amblyornis subalaris; assembly: GCA_018881555.1. Classification (NCBI taxonomy): domain Eukaryota; kingdom Metazoa; phylum Chordata; class Aves; order Passeriformes; family Ptilonorhynchidae; genus Amblyornis; species Amblyornis subalaris. The sequence continues at coordinate 11,526,678 of JACAXG010000014.1, read as the reverse complement.
AGCAAGAAAGCCAACAGGATACCRGAACTTGAAGCAAAAACCAGATCGTGCACATGTTCACTCTGCCATGATGTAGGACACATTTGTTTTCCAGTAAAATGTCTCTCAATTTTTTCCACCATCCAGGTTTGAGATTCTTAGGAGTTAAGACTAACTTTCAAAACATCAATTCTTGACAGAAATTTTCTGTAGATGAACTGTRTTTGCTCACTAAATAAACAAGAGATAACACCACTCCTCTGGGCTTTCACCAACAGTTTCTGCAAAGGAAGCCAATCCTTCTCCTTCTACCAGTGAATAATATGGGCAATGAGCTCCTTATCCACTAAAACTTCAGCTCATGGGGTTTGCAAGAATTATCAACCTCATCACACGTGTCTTAAGGCAGAGGACAGCTCTGCATGTCTTCAGGGCCCTGTCACCAAGCCTCTTCTTGAAACATCACGGAGTGCTATGGCTTAGTCTGGAAGCTATGAGCTCAGCAGACAGCTCTGGAAAACTTGTGATGCTCTAAACCTAGTTTGACATTGGTAGAATAGACTTAGAAAAAAGGCAAAGTATTTAAGTGGTTAAACAGCAGTTTACCACTCTTGAAAAGAGATAGGATTGAGAGTGATTGCTCCTTGGCATTGGGATCTGGCAGGCAGAGCCCCATCACAGAGCTCAGGCAAAATCCCATTTCCATTCAGTTCAGCAGTGTGAGATCTCATGTCATACCCACATAAAATAGGAAGCCAGAGTAGGCCCACCCAGGACTAATGTTCCCTCCTGACTTAGGAGGTGGCATAAAAGAGACAAGATCTGATAGGAAATCATCGATGGCCTGAGACTTCTGTCCTAAGGGAGTCAAACGCAACAGTGGAAASCTTGGCATTGCATCACTGTCAAATGATGCAAAAACAAAGAGAGAAAATAAGCAAGCTCCCAGGTTAGTGACAGCTTTTGGAGGAGGGCAATAAGAGSTAAACAAGCTGCTATAAAAATGCAGACACTGTCTCAGTATCAGGGTAAAAAAACCCAAAGGACTGCAAAAGAGCTGAGGCAGTGAAGGCTTTTCAATCAGTGAGGGACACAGTTTATTAGCCTGGCAATAAACCTTATTTGTTGACCATTAGTTGATGAGATTTAAAAATCAAACAGACCAACAGCATACACTGCATACTGCTGCTGCTTAGCTTAACACCGCAGCATTCTGAATTAACCCCATCTTTACTTGCTGTATCTCCAAACAACCTCTACCAGCAATTATGAAGCTTGATCGAACATTGGAATCCAAGTTCAGAATGCACAGAATCTGAACTGCTCAACCAAGCAATTATTTATAGCAAGACCACATGGAGAAGCTACAGATTTTTCACTTTTTCCTTTAGAGCAATGTTTTTATTTTATGCGGTATGGTCATGTTCACATCATCCTTAACCCCAAACAGTTTTGTGCAAGACTAATAAGCATCAGTTTCATGCTGGAAATACTATGTTAGGTGAGGCTCTGTAGGGTGCATTGCCTAACGGAATTGGAAGGACCCTCCTTCTAACTTTTACAGGGATTTTGATGTGCCTGCCTCATTGAGAAAGGGAAAATTTTTACTCCGGTGACAACARATACTCTGCAGTTGTTCTGGCTGCAGGGAGAAGCAGAGGCCAAAACCCACAAGACAAGATATTCATCACAGTCTTTTCACATTGTAATATYGAAGAATACTGCTCTTGGTTCTACCCTTACTCCTCTGCCTCCTCTCAGACATGACACTAAAGCAGAGTCTTGCAAAGGGAAGACCTTGTAGAACAAAGACCTTGCAGAACAACAGCACAACAGATTGTAGGAGAGACAAACAAAGATTGGACAAGGCTGGTTTATGGATGTAATTAAGGAGTTTCTGGCAAGGGTAATTTCTACCAAGGTTACTCATATAGTTCACCAGTGCAAAAAATAAGCAAAAATTCAAGTTCTTGGACRTTCAAGACATCTTTTATTCTTCAACCTATATAATTTTATTTCTCTATTTTTWATCACTAAGGGAGGGGAAAGAGGGTGTTTCATCCCTGAACTATAAGGCTGACTTGCAGCTGGTGGCCCAGTAATTGGTATTTATGGCTCAGAACGCATCACTAGCACACAGGTTGGAGGCTGATATTTTCATCACTCTGTCCTTTGCTCGCAGCTTTGCAGCTATTTCATGCACTCTGGGTTTGCCAATTACCTTCCCGAGGTGGGACGGGGTGATTTGTTTTTAATGCACGTACAGAGAGTTCAAATAGCCTGGTTTGTTTTTTGCATTTGCAGTTTCACAGGGACAGATTCAGGGACAAACACACAGGAAAGATGGCATATAGCCTTGGTAAGCACCTCAGAGACTTCTTGGAGCTTCACCTCACCCCAGCCTATTCCATATCTGTCTCCAAAATGGCTCCTAAAATCCCACCTAGCGCTGCTCCCTTTGGTCCGTGGCCTTTGTGCTTCTGGTGCCTGTTAAGCTGTTCTGCAGTTCTCATGCTTTGAGCTTTGCCTTCCTGGGGACTGGGAATGATGCTGAGGGCTGGAGTGATATATTGCRATGCTGAAGCCTGGAAGCTGTAGGTTGGATAGAGAGAGATATTGAAAGGGTTCACAGAATGGGTGTGCAAAGTCAAYCCAGAAAAAGATGCCTTGACAGAATCCTATGAACATAGGATGAGATCCCAGTATTGAACCAGGAGGTGCGAGGGCAGCTTTCATGAGATATGCTGCCAGTTTTGTAGTCTGCAGCCCTASATTTAGGATCTGTGAGGAAGTCAAATAGCATCTCATCTGTAATTCAATCCTCTTTCATTCTGTTCTGGATTCCTAGAGTCCCAGCTTCCCCCCAAGGATATTACATGTCCTGCCTGAGGGCATAGGTACCAATAAATTGAAAGTGTCACCATTTTGTCATATTTGTCACTTTTGGAAGCAGCATGCTCAGAATAGGAAGAGGAAATGAAAAGATCAAGAGCACAACAAGCCAGAGCCCATAGCATGCACAGAGGCTGTCTGGGATGATGCACACCTCCAGGTGAAATACCAATTCCTGAAGTCATTGAAACTAGTCAGAGTCAGATAGCACAGACAAACTCTTAAATACACAGTAGAATTTATAAGGCAGACCCTATACAGATTTAATTAGCATGCTAGAAATAGAGAAGAGGTACTGGAAAGCTAGATAAATATGCATTCCCAGGATTTCTCAGTGTGAAGGATGGAAAAGGGAAGGTTTTCATATAGGAAAGATAGGAAATAAAATATTTCAGTGAATGCACAGAAACCTTCCTGTGAATGGGCTGCTGGAATAACCCAGGCAGAATAAACTTCAGTTTCAACTGAAGCATGAAAGTCAATAATCTCTGTAACCTTTCTAAACTCTTTGCTATTCTGTCACATATACAGAGGCTGAAGGGAGTTAATCTATTCAAGGTGTGTGTGTGTCTATACTCATTATCTACAGCAGAGTACTCCTTGAAAGAGAACTAGTTACTCAGCAATCTGTCTCATGCTCAGCACTAGTCATATTTAAGGAAAGTGCTATTGTCATTTAYGTTACTGAGAATTTTACCAAAAGCAGGGAAGACCCAGTTGTCCTTCCTAAGAAAATGGAAAGCTGAAGTGTCAAAGATGGTCCAAATTACTTTTTAACTAACAACTAGTTGTCTTAAAAATGTATTTTTCATATACATGTTGCAATTCGTAAGCCATTGTGTAGATATATGCTTTGTACATTAAGAATGAAATTGGGAATATTTCTTCCATAAAGATACCAAACTCACCCATGCTGCCTTTCACCTCCAAGTTTCTTTGCAAGTGGAAAAAGTGCCTGAGCAGATCATCTTGTTCCCAGAGAACAGTGTCAAGTTTTGAGTCCTGTAATTACTTTGGGTTGGTCGTTTCATCCCTGATGAAGGTTTCTCTTGCAGTCCATGGAGGGTGTCTTTCCATCTGGGCATCAATTAGTGGATACTCCAGACTAAGACTTGCAGTTTCAGGACTGCCCTAGTTTTTACTTGACAGTAATGAGACTGTCAGAATAATTCTGACCTCAGCAGAAATGATCTCTCTCAATCACTGCTACACAAAAAGTACAACTGTCACTCACGGAACTGCTCTTCCACAAGGGCCAAACTGTTAGTGATAGGRGCAAGTAGAAAAAGCCATTAAGGGCAGGCAGGCTTCCCCTAAAAATGGATCAATTAATAAATMATTTCCAGACCCTTATTCCAAAAGAGAAAACCAAAAAATTATATCCAGAGAGAATATCAGAACAGACCCCAAATCTCCTGGCTCTCAGGATGAAATTTGATTGCCACTACAGAACAAGGATATTTCCATCCTCTCTAGAACACTATGCAGATAAATTTCTTCAGCTGTGGGAAATACAGACATTGAGACAATGRGATCTACATAAAACAGGTGGGTGCAACTTGAGCTTATTAAGTTTATTGCAAATTATTAATTTTAAACAAAGATTTATGATAACGACTGCAGTAGGGAAAGATCACTGTTGCARTACAGCACACGTATCCACAAACAAGCTGCATCAGCAATAAAAGGGAGGAGAAATCCCCCTCTAACTAGGTCTCACTTGGAAAGGCATTTATTTATGGTTGGGCACTGGAGCATTTGAAGTACTGATGCAAGGCACCAACAACACATCAGCAGTGTTCACTGGATACCAGTTCCTCCACCATGAGGACAGATGTGGCCAGTTAAAAAAAAAAAGGAGTTCAGACATATGTCTGGTAATATGTCATATCAATTATTTCAGGACTTTAGGGCAGGGAAAGGGAAAAAAAAGTGTGGATAAGTTGATTGCTATTGGAACATGCTTTGCACAAGATGCAGTGATGGCAAATAGCCCAGTTTCAGTGGGCTAAGCTGTGATCTATAGATAAATGTAGACTAAAAATGCAACAGCACATACCATCAGATTAACAAAATAAAATTGAACTTGTAAATGATGAAATGCCCATTTCTGTCTTTGCTGTCAAGTACAAAACCTCTACACAGAATCCTGTACTTTGAGCCAGTTCTTTTTAAACATTGATACTACAGAGGAAACAGAAACAGTAGGACTACTCCCCACACCCCAACAGTAATGCATGTGTTCCACTAAGGAAAAAACCCCATGAATGTTTACTGCAGAGGATGATGTGTGTGACACACTGACCAAGAAGACCCTTGACACAAGTATTTCATTACACATCTCTGTGGTGCAACACAGCTGAAAGCGGCAGGGGAGAAGCACATTCCTGAAACCCAAAACCAGCCAAGAAAGCGGCAATTGGCTTGTCTCACAAGCAAAGCCAGAGCCTGTAAGCTCCACTGCTGTATCTGCTGACCTGATCTATGCACCTAGTCCTGAGCTCACCTCTGAAACTTTTGCATAAAGGTTCCTTAAGATTCAGAGCTTGATTCAAAGACAGTTCAACTCAGCAGGAGCCCTTAGGACCAGGTTTGAGACAGACRGCAAAGAAAACAGCATTTCTGTGCCCAGGGCTGTGCACCCCAGACCCASACAGGCCTCCCACGCAGTGGGATGGACACAGCAGATGAGAGGGAAGACCTTTTGTGTAAGGTTCACACCCAATTCCTTGCCCTGTAACACCAGTAGAATTACCTGTGTGACACAGCAGACAGGCAGAGCCCTCAAAGTGACAAATACACTTATAAATGATAACTCTGTCAACAGCTTAAATGGCTCAACCACTTTTTTTCTGCTTACTGGTAAATTGCTCATGAGGTTGTTCTTGCTGAGGTTTTGTCCAATTCAGTTTCCTCTAGTAAGACAACAAAGCAAGGAGAAACTGAAAGTAATGAAAAACACTTCCCCCAGTTTCCCATCTGACAACTTTCACCCTGTTTTACCAAGTCCATTATAGAAGATGACATATTAATTGCACCGTGTGCAGGACAACACAAAGCAATTAACACTTCTCCTGTGCTTCATGGCAGCTCTATGCGGTTTCCAGGGGGAGGTATGACATGAAATCTCATGACTAGCATGAAACCAACTGCAGTCATCACTGAATTTATATTTTCCCATGCCTGCCTAACACCCAGTTCAGTGCCTGCTGGGCTTTCTCTTATAGGCAATCTGGCAGCCTGAAACAGGAGACCTAATTTCTACAGACGTGGCATAAGAACAAATTACCMAACTTTTGGGAGAACTGGGGATTTAATGGCAACCAGATAATGCTCAGAAGCCTACCAAAACAAAGGGGAAAGATGAAAGACTTCCAGTTCTRGTTCCTGACTTTGGACAACTCATTTCATCTCCCTCAAACCATGCACTACTGGAATGCAAACAATACACTGGCATTCTTAGGATGAAAGCTATATTTGTGAATTAAGAATAAAAAACACAGGGAGGGCTGAACTTGTCCCACATTTCAAGCTCTCAGCATTACTAACAATTTGATTTTATGGGCTTAAATCACAGCTTTTGTCTGTAACTTACCATTAGCATTCAGCAGAATCTCCCACTGGAATTTCTTCCAAGCTGCACAAACGACCTTGTTCCCATAACTAATCCTATCATTGTTAATGTTTGGGTTAAGGTATTGCAGCTCTTCCCCCAGGTCTATTTACAGCCTGTGGCTCTTTGCTACCTCCTACTCCTCCCCAACAGGCAGGCACCAGGACTGAAGAGTTCAGCCACAGGCAAAGATGACATCAATTAACTGATGGGCTCATTTTATCCCTTCCACCTGTGGCCACCATGCTCCAACCACAAGCAGTGCCTGGGTGGTTATAACCAAACTCGTCCCAGCTGCACTGGACTGTTTGTTGCAGATGCTGATTCTCAGCTGGTGAGGTGGGAAGGATAAAGACAGATGTCCCTGTTAGTCTGGAGGTTTGCTGAGTATAACTTAGGCACTACATGCCTAATCCCACTGAAAGTGAAGGGAAACTATTTGACTAACAAGCAAACGTGGGCACTATTTCTAGCCTCACCAGGTGGCTCTTAGCAAGCCAGGGAACTGCAGGTAACTCAGAATGTTTAAAACAGCACTTGCAGAACCATCCTAATACACAGAGCTGAGGCTGCAGTCCAGGATGGCTGTGAGGTGGTGAACTTTCTCAGGAGGGACAGACACAGAGCCAATCTGGCCTGCTGCACATGCCTAAATCAGTGAGCATTGCATCATTGCTTTGTGTAGGTGTATCCTCTACTTAGCATCCTGAATCTGTAGGAAACAAGTTACCTTGGCACTGGGAGTCTGATTGGCAAGACTTGTGAAATTACAAGAAGGCACTAAACTCTTGGGGTCCTTCTCTTACAAGATGTATTTCAGCTCTAGAAGCTGCAGTTTTAAGTGTTAAAAGCAAGATCCAGAACTGTATCTTTTTGTCTCTGGATTTGATGCTCTGCTTTGCTCTAAGTTAATTGGCAAATTTCTTTTATTTGCATATCTCAACAAGGCTTTTACAATTCTCTGCACAAAACTTGATTTGGAAAGGAAAGCCTGAGAGCCTTTTAAGCTGAGCAGTTGGCAGATGCATAGGACCATATATAATGTATGCCTATACCATAAAGACATACATCAGTAGTGGGTGGACTGTATATCTCCCTGTGCACTTATTTCTATTTTATGGTATTTTAAAATAAGAAATACCCTTTAAAGGAGCTGATTGCCTCAGGCTAGCAAAAATCTACAAGGCTCACTTGAAATGTTTTTGCTTAACAGCAGAAAAAAACCCCAGAAGTTATGCATTTGAAAGTGAAAATTTCAGTCATCCCAATCCTGGTGACCTCTTCTGGGTATTAAGATGCTATTGGCAGACAGCTCTCTTCAAAAAATAAATCTTGGCTTTCCACAGCAGCAGACTGGCATTTGTTTTCATGTCAGGACATATTGATTTCATACAGATTTTAGAGAAAATAACAGCTGGCCTCATACATCAGTGGTGCCAGAACACCCAAGTACAAGTGCCCTGAAGGGAAGGGAAGCAAGTATGTCAGTCATAGAATCACAGAATGGTTTGGGTTGGAAAGGACCATAAAGGTCACCTTGTTCTAACCCCCCTGTCATGGGCAGGGGCACCTTCCACCAGACCAGGTTGCTCCAAGCCCCCTCCAACCCGGCCTTGAACACTTTTAGGGATGGGGCATCCACAACTTTTCTGGGCAGCCTGCTCCAATGCCCCACCACCCCCACAGTAAAGAACATCTGATACCTAACCTAAACCTACTCTCAGTTTAAAGCCATTCCTCCTTGTCCAATCATTACATGCCCTTGTAAAAAGTCTCTCCTCAACTCTCTTGTCAGCTTCCTTCAGGTACTGCAAGGCCAGAATTAGGTCACCCTGAAGCCTTTTCTTTTCCAGGCTGAACAATCCCAATTCTCTCAAACTTCCTCATAGGAGACRTGCCCCTCTGATCATCTTGGTGGCCTCCTCTRGACTTGCTYAAAAAGGTCCATGTCCTTCCTGTGCTGAGACCCCAGAGGTGGATGCAGCACTGCAGGTGGGGTCTCACCAGAGTGGAGCAGATGGGYAGAACCCCCTCCCTCACCTGCTGCCCACAGGGCTTTGGATGCAGCTCGGGACASGTTTGGCTTTCTGGGCTGTGAGTGCACAAGGCCAGATCATGTCCAGCCTCCCATCCACCAGCACCCCCAAGTCCTTCTTGGCTGCTCCCAATCTGTTCATCCCTGAGCCTGGATTGATACCAAGGCTTGCCCTGACTCAGGTGTAGCCCTTGGCCTTGTTAAACTTCATGGAGTTYCCATGGGTCCATTTCTTGAGCTTGTCCAGGTCCCTCTGGATGGCATCCCATCCTTCAGGTATGTCAGCCCCACTTAGTCTCAGGGCTGTGTCTCAGAGCTGAGGACAGAAGGCATTCTGGGTCTGAGGGACAGAGTAGTGAGCTGCAGCCATACAGAGATGCTGCAGGAGGTATTTTTACTTGTCTTTGAGGGTTTTCTGACTTCTGACCCATGAAAAAGGCCCAGCACAGAGCCCTGATGCTTACAGTGGGGCTGCAAGGTAGAAACAGAGCACCTGCATCCCTCTCCAACCCAGACAGATCCTTTACTTTATCAGGACGGGAGAGGCAAGTTTTGTGTATGGGAACAGGCAGCAAAGAAATAATTTCTTAGAGTTGAACAAACATTTCTAGGAATGCAAAATCAATCAGCTGGAAGGACACAGACTGAAATCCTCCTATCTGTTCTCCCAAAATAAGAGCTGTCTTTGAAAGTCTTTAAGAATGAAGAAATACGGAAGAAAACGTCATCGTGTCTCCAGGCCACAGAGCAGGACASTATGAATCCATAGACATTGGGAGAAAAACAATTTGATTTTTGAGCATTGCAATTGATAAACATCTCAGAGTTCATCATTAAAATCTAGCCTCACTCTGAGATTTGGTGGTGCAGCCCAGAGCCACYCATTTTCCCTGCTGAGTCAAAGTCACTTAACCCCAAGTTGCAGTGCTGGTAAAGCCAGGCACCCTTCTCCCTCAGCAGATCATCTTTGGGGCTGAGCAGGAGCTGCTGTGRCAGGACAAGCACAGTCTCTCTGATGGACAATGTGAGATGTTCCTGGAAGAGCAGCTGGTTCCAGCTCCTGTTCTACACCCCTGCATTTATATACAGGATGGGTTTGTGGCATTAAAACAGATGGATTTTCCAAGCACGACTGCTTCTTTTAGGGATAACAATGCCATTGAGAGCATCCCGGAAGGAGGCACAGCTTGCCACCACCGAGGGGCCCGCTTCAGGATGAAACAGACTTCTTGCAGAAACAACCCCAAACTCACTTGTAATGTCTGCCCAGTTTTGCCATCATCCTCTTCCCAATCCAATTTTATTAACAAATAGGATGACAGGGCAAACATTGAAATTAGTTTGCCAGCTGGTTTGAGTATGTATTTCCAAAAACATCTTAATCTTCTGGAAAAGCTCATAATTTTTAATGCAGTTGTCGACACAGTCTTTTAGAAACTGGTACAAACACAGGCTTAAGGGTTTTTTAATACTATTCTTCTCTTTCATTTCAGATCAGAGGGCTAGAATTACTGAGGTTTTTAAGCATGACATGTATTTACTTTTATAGAATGAAACTAAAATAGGACAAAAAGGCTTAAATATTTATTAATGCCTTTCTTTACAGATTGCAAATGGCTGTCATGACTGTACACCCAGGACTTCGCTGTGTTCCAGATGAAGTCATTACCTGGGAACCCTATGTCAGACTTTTTTCTCATTTTGACGAGGAAAAGCTTTTCTTCTTTGAGTTTGCAAGTCTTGGACCAGAAAATAAACATTTGTGATGTACCTTGGCGAGAGCACTTTACTGATGACACCATTCCTATCACATTCTCATTCGCGCTGATTTACCAAACCTATCCAATTCCACAGCTTCACTACTGCTGAAACAATTTTAAGGAAGACCAGTTATAATAGTTTTTTTGGCACTTGACTGCAGGAGTGTTTTGTTACACTCAGGTAGGAATAGCCCAAGGGAGAGGAGCATCCCAGGTTGCCATCAAACTGAAGCACATACTGCACAGGTTTTAAAACATTTACGAAGCCATAGAAATTCCCAAGGACTTTCTCCAGAGCAAAAAGAGTGAGGACTCCACATTTCAGCTACTGGGTATAGAACCCACCATCTTCACATATCCCAGCCACCGCTCTTAAAGTGGTACCAGTCTGCTTTACTCAAATGAAGTTAACTCCTATTGTCAGGGTCAAGATGATAGCTCAGTCTCTCATTTCCTATATTAATGCAATTTCCAGGCAAGACCTCGCCAAGCCTGTGTGGCAGCATTAGATGGGCATGCTTGGGGCTGATTTGATATCAGTGTAATCTCAAAATAAACACACGGCTGGCCTTGCAGCTCTTGACCTCCTGCAGGACAGAGCTGGCACAAGGAGAGCAATTGCTGTGACCCACACTTCCCTTACCACTCTTATCTCATGCACTTGAAACATATCTCCTAGTGACAGAGAAAAAGCAGAGCTGGCTCAAAATGTTGCTGTTTCTAGRGCAGAGGGAAAAAGCAACGACAACAACAATAAGAAATGCCAATTTTTCTGTCATTCATTAAAAATAAAATATCCCAAAAGCCTTTAATGCATGAATCAGATTGTTTGAAGCAAAATCAAGAAACAGACTTCAGGAGCAGTCTGGGAAAGAAAATGTGATATTTTTCAGAAAAAAAAAAGTTCTTCTCAGAAGGCATGCACTCTACATTCAGCCTCATACAAACCACCCAGGCCAGGGCTCCTGGTACCCCAGACGAAGCTCCCCAGCTCCGTGCCAAGCCTCAGTGATTGCCAAAGGACCCCAAAAGCAGAGTATTTATTTCATCTTATTTTCATGGAAACTAAACCCAAGGCAAGCCCCGTGGTAACAAAGCACAGTCAGGGAACTCAGCGATGACAACCCTGAGGCTTCATCCCCCTCCATCGCGTGCAGCCTGGCAGGGAGTGCAGGGTCCGGTTCCAGAGCTGGGTGCTGTGGTGACACTGCCTGCCATCACTGCAGCACTGCCTCTGTTTATGTCAGAGCACAAAAATGGCCATGTAGAGGAGCCTATTTAGGAGGAGAATTAATATAATTTGGCTTCAAGCCAAGATGTTCTTTGCTCAAATGGCAAAAATTTCTCCCGGTTCTGAAATAGCTCAGGGCTGCTGATCTACAGACGACACCGCAAGGGCCAGCTCTGCGCTGCGCGTGGTGACGGAAAATGGTGAGCAACCACTCGGTTACAGAAAACAGAGCTTTGTCCGTCCTGGTGAGGGCTGGTTAGGCTGGCGCTTTACGGAGGAGGGAGGATGATGCCTGGGGAAGGAGCTGCAATTCAGTTGTGCTTTCCTGAATTACTGCTAGTAACGCCGAGATTGGCCCCGGGAGCCTGGCTGTTTGTCAGGACTGCACCGTGCTTAGCAGTGTGCAAACACCAAATAGAATTGCATTCTCTGAAGAGTCCTTTCCATGCTTTTAAATAAAGACACTAAAGTCACACATGAATTCCTTTGAATCTCACTTATAAATAAAAATAATAATTTTGGCAAGTGATGACAGGTAATAAGTGGCAGCACAGGCTCTTGTCTTTAACATTGCGAGAAGAATCACTTTCCCTGGATTCCAGTATGATTTCCCTCACTACTCTCCCCTCTTTAAAGGCCCACCGCTCCTCTTCCTTCCTCCTGCATCCAGCACTGGGGACACCAGCTGAGTGCTGGACCTAAGCACTCATGAAGACAAGGATTACGTTATCTACAGAGCAGTGAAGAGTCTCCTCATAGTCTATACACCAGGAAAAAAAAAATTAAAAAGAAATCTCATTTGCTGCAGCTCACAGCTTCGGCCTTTGCAGATATGGCCTAAATATCTGCTTGCACACACTTCACAGCAAGGCATCCCACCAGCCAAATACATAATCCTTCCATTTAAAACCACCCACAAAGGAGGCAAGTATTGAATCATTTTGGGGGCTGGCACAGGAGATCTGCATCTTGCTGGTTTCATTACCTTGAATAATAGCACAACAGATCTGTAAGTCACATTTAAATCGATTTTAAATTAATCCAAACCCTAGGTGTAAACATAACAAAATGTCGGATGAGAGACTGTGTTTTAACCCATTTTTAGATCTCCTGCATTTCTGGAATAGCAAGGACTGAAAGCACAAGTGTCAGATGAAGGCAGGCTTCAGCATCTGAGCCACCGTTGCAGTAAGAATTAGAGAGATGGTCCAGCCTTGCAAAAGAGAAAGGAGCCAAAATCCTGGGTACAAACACCCAGGTACAGAGGACAGACTTTCCTGGGCATTTAAACCCTGAGTGTATTTTAGAACTCCTTAGCACAACTAATATATTATACACACATCCCCAGCTGACCCACAGATCTGCAAAGCTGTCCTCATACAGGGACTGTTCTGTGGCTGATGTTGGAATAAGGCACCCTGGTGGTGTGCCTTTTTGCAGTTTAAATAATAAGTAACATTATTCTTTCCTTGTTCAAGCCTTTTATATACCAGAGGAACATAAAATGCAACATATTCCTGTCTCTCACTGACAGAGCAATATTCCTAATATTAAAGTGCTGAGCTACAGATCTTTCTCAACTTTCTGAAAGTTTCTCAGATACAAGATCTCAAACCAAACAAAACCCAGTAAATCAATATTTTGTAAAGAGGTTTTCAACAGTTCTCCATGTAATTGATATCAGCTGATAGAAACAATGGGCAAAGTCTAAACTTCAGGCTCTTCCCAAGCAATCATTCTAAAATACACAATTTTTTAGTCAAGCAACTATTTTCCCTCCTTCCAAGGCCAAACTCCTATGTGAAAAAGCAGAAAAAACTGGTACAAGGCATGAGCTGGAAATAACACTTTTCCAGGTGAAGTGAGGGCTTGTACTCCTGAAAAATCCACATTTCCACATATCTAACTTTCAGCTGATCCCACTCTTCCACTCTGACTCTCATCATTGCAGCCCACAGCAGCCATCAACACGGTACTTAAAAGAGTTCCCACCCTGCTGCCTGCATCCAGAAAGCAGGCAAGGGAGCAGGATTTCCTCAAAACACATTTAAAATCCTTAGTGCAGCAGATGCATTCACCACGTCACTCTGGAGCTACCTATTCCCAGTAAAGCACTGAGTTGTCTTCCTACAGATGCTTTCTTGTGCTGTTGGTTATTGCTTGCACCAGAAAATAATTTCAGCTGGCTCTGTACCGGTCTGGGAGTGAAGGAGTTACAGGAATGAACTCAACCAGCTGTCCTGTGCAAACCCAGGCATCCCAGCATCCCTCCTGACAGCCTTTTCCCTCATCTGGGAAGCCAGCTGCAATTCTTTGTAAYAACTAGGGAGAGGTTATTTCTCCAAATTGTGGGGTTCCCCTTTGTGAAACACAAAAGGAAAGCAAATGAGATGTAAGGAGGTGATCTCTGCAGCCCAGGGGAAATAATTCCAAAGATTCAATCTGTGCCGTGCCATCAGCTGAGCTTAGCACATTTCCTCTGGCACAGTCATTTATAGCTCCGGGGCTGCCACGGCCCGAGCCCTGATGGGCATTTCCCAGCCGGGCTTCTGACCAGCACAGCCCTTCGGGGCGCACCTGTGGTGCTCCCACCACTCTGCAGCATCAGCAAACGCTGCGATGTTCCCTCTCATGCTCGCAGGCGACTCTGCACAAGATGCGGCACTGCCGAGAGGCAGCAGCAAGGGTAACCCAGGGCCGGGGCAGCAGCAGGGCACAGAGCGAGCACGAGTGCTGCAGGCTCTGCAGGACCGGCAGTCTGGGTGCCAGCGTAGGAAAAGAGCAGGAGACATCGTCCTGCCTGCTGCTGAGGTGGACTCCAGAGTCTGTCACACCAGCACTGAGCAAAACCCAATCAGAAAGATTCGAGCAGCTCCCTGGGCTGGGGAGAGAAGCTGTGGGGAGAAACCACTGCACTTCAGCAGGGCTAATTCGACCACCACAGGACTGACAACCACCAGCTTTGAACATCATTATGCCATGAAAACAGAGGTCAAACCTCTTCCCTACATTTGGGACCACACGTCTTCATATTTGTAACAACTAAATCTGTGGTGTTTGAGGGCTTTACATATTTGGGGTTTTGTTCTTTTGTTTCAATGATCCTTGTGGGTCCTTTCCAACTCAGGATATTCTATGATCCTAAAATCCCACATAGCTGAAAGTGTGTGCAAAATCTCACGTGGGCTGTCCTCTCACTGATGCACTCTCAGACTGAAATGTTTAGGCAAGAATTTTCTTGCAAGTTTGAAATGTCAGTTCTGCTGAGTTTTGGATGAGGTTTTTTTTTTTTTGTTAATCTGAAAAATTATTGTAGCAGTCATGGTAATTTTTATGTATATTCCTTCTCTGCACACAAATAAGCTTTTATGTAAGGTCCTGTACTACTTTATAGCTCATTTCCTTTACTTCACAAGAAGAAAGGTGCTTTACAATAAAGTTTTCGCCTCATCTTCTCCAAAGAACTGGTTTTAAGTAAGCATGAACTCATTTATTTCTTTTAATGGTGGCCACTTATTTCTTCAAGACAAGGCCATCCACAGAAACTGCACATTCTACCAAGACTGTAAATACACTTCAGTAGAGAAGAAAGGTAGCTCTCCCTTGAAAAAGAAATAATATTCTAACAATAAAATATATGTCTAAGCAAGAGCCAACTGACTTGGAGAAACACTGGTCATAAAATCCAAAACACAAGCATCAAAGGGCAGGGATAAAATGCCAGCCTGCCCCGGGATCTGAAGGTTATTGCTCCATCTCTCTGCATTAGGGCACTCTCGTTACAGCTTTCAGGAAGTCACCCACACTGGCAGCACCTATCTCCTTAGTTGGGAACAAGGCAAATAAGGCAGGCTACAATACGTCCTTCATCTGGAGGATCTGAAACACTGACAAATGTTTGGATGTGAGAGCTGAAATATTTTTGATATTGCCTTTGTGGCAGAAAAACGGATGAGATGGAGTTGGAGGGAATTCCCCTGAAGTGTCTCCTCTTTCTTTGTGGCTGAGAACTATTAGAAGTTCTGCCTTAAATTCAGATGAGTGGATAAAATCTTAGAAGATTAATGACCACAATTTCTTATTAAGAAGATCATGACCACACTTTTGGGAAGTAAAAGCAATTACAAGATTTTTACGGGTAATGATATAAACCATCTAAATAAGCCAAAAGACTACTTGCTTAGATGAACAATAAAATAATCTTTAAACCAAATCAGATTTAAACCATCCCTCATAGAAAAGTGCTACCAAACACGTACTTTTAAGAGGAGAAGAATTTCCCTTGGATACTGATCCTGTTCCCGTGCCAGCCTCGAGCCTGTGCCTCTGTGCACCAGGAGGGACAGAAGGCAGGACGAGATGGGTCACTGGAAACTGGCCTGGCAGCTTGTGGTTTCTTCTCATTCTGGCACCCACTACAGCATTTAGCCTGCTGTGTGTGCAGGCAGACTGCCAAGCAGCTTTCCACAGCATCCCACAAGTTGGAGAGGGGTGAAGCTTATGAGACTTTCCTAGACTTTGAAGCTGGCAGTGCAGGGACAGGCATGTCTCTGTTCATGAGGGTTGTCCCATCTGTGGGACACTCTGGGCTCATGCCACAACTGGGAGAAACAAGAATCACTCACCCCTGACTGAGCTGCAGCACCGACAGAGAGCTCCAAACCCGGCACAAGCTGTATCTTCAAGGCAATTAACTTCATCTCCTGGCTGGGCTCTGCAGCCCCTCCCTCACTCGAGAAAGGAGCTAAACTGAGCAGGAGATTAGAATCAGCACAGAAAATAGATGGCTGTCTGGAAGCAACCACTAAGGCTGATTTTATTATCTGGACAAAGCAAAGATCTCTGTTTGGCAATAAAATGTTAAAATATTTTGAAAACAACAAAGGTATCAGTTTTCAGGGGGTGTTTGTTCCACTGAATTAGGTGCTAGGCTGGGACTGAGGAGACTCTCATCCTACTCCCAACTGCTCCTGGGGTCCTGGACAGCCTTCACTGGGTAAGGTCACATCCCCTCAGCTTTGCTCCCCTGCCTCCATCTCTCCTCCATTTCGCCTGTAGGAGCATACAGGTGGGGAATCATTTCCATACTTCTTTAGGTGGTTATTCAGAGCTTAAATGAAACCTGTTGCCCTCAAAATAACCATAACTTATGACATACTTCAAACCGAGCCAGCCTAAGCAATATTGGATTTAAAATTCTCAAAATGTTTTATTCTGGTTTCTTACCTGATTCATCCAAGACACTTCTCATGTCAATTGAATTACTCCTAATTTACACCTAGGAAAACATATTGAAATGCTGCTACACATCATTCTCATCAAAGTGTGGAAGACAGCTTGCTTTCAGCAAAATCAGGTTAAGACATGGGCATAGCTGTCCAGAAAGCCTCTCMCTTCAATACAAGGTGAGGACAGTGGGCTCACAGCCAACACTACATTTTTCAGATTAGGTGCTCAGTCTCCTTCCTTCCCCCTCTCACTAGAAAGATTTTATTTCAGATCAAATGTATTTACAATACATTTACCACTATAGTGACTTTCTATTTGAAACATGAAAGTAATAAATAAAAAGATCTTATACACCTTTTCTGGTGGAGTTTAAAAGTGCCTAGAAGAAATACAAGCAGATGACACCTTTCCATTACCAGATCACTGCCTAAATACCTGCTGGACCTGCAGCACATGCTGTGTTTGTGGGCACAGCCTCACGTTGATTAACAAAAAAAGCAATTGAGGCCACTCTCTTAAAAATCAGAAACTGGGTCCTGATAAGATAAATGAACACTGGGAGCATTTCTTGAGCTCCAGCTATGGAAACAATTCCTACATGCAGGAGATTAATTACCCCACTTATATCAGTGAATGTTTTCTTAGCACAGAAAACAAGAAAAAATACATGTATAAGACGTGAAATAGCTGTCAGAGACTGAACAAAAGCAATGTCCGATCTCTCTGAAGAGTTAATAAAGTATGGTGTTCTTGGCTCCTGTCTTGACTCAAGAGCCTGGTTGGATCTGCTGCCATTGACTTCTCTTCTACACAGCAGTTAGTAAACTATGTCCACCCCTGATTTGCTCTTGAACAACAAAAAACCCAAAGTTTCTTAAGTCACTCTTGGAGACTCTGCAGCTTGGGGTCACCTGAACAGCAAATTTCTGGATGTTTTCCAGATTCTCAGGATCCTATGAAGACAAGGTCACCAGAATCAGAACCAGCAACAGTCTCACAGCACCCTGCAGAGACAATTTTGCTCAGCATTCCCAAAATCACACATCCACAACTTTGCCCCAGAAGAATAATCTTACTAAGTACCTAATTGTAACTTCAGGAGATTCCCCCCCTCAAGTGTTATTATTTTCAAAGGCAGTCTCCCCATTAGAAAACATGACCTACCTTTCTCCCCTGAATATTTGGCCTTTCTTTCAGCCTCTCTCAGGTATGCTACTTAGATGACCACACTTGGCCAAGAAGGAAAAAACCCTGTCTGTGTCTAATTTATCAGGTCATTTTATCCCATCCTTCTGGAACTCTCCTAAGACAGTTTTGCTGGCAGCACTTCCCTAATTTTATTCCTGAGCCTTCCCTATTGCAACTGAGGGTTTCTTTACATACAAAACCCAACCCCACAGCTGAGCAGGACTGGACCTCTCAGGAGAATGAAGCAGGGCAGCACCGAGTTAACTGGTCATAGTATTTCATTCCATAGTATTYTATTCCAGGGACTTGGGCCTTTCTTTGGCAATGGTTGCAACCATTCAGAGTGTGCAGTGAGAAAAGCTGCACAGTCCTTATTTCTTTTGTTTGTCTAGAAGACTAAAAAGTTTTGCTTGCTTTTTACCCTGGAGAATAATAAATCATCAGGAGGAGATGCTCTCCTTTGACACATGCCTTGGTTCCCATGCAGATCGGTATCGGCAGGAACAGCAGGCTTCCCCAGAACATATGTGCAAATATTCAAGAATAGCAAACACCAAGGATAAACATAGTTGGACCAAACAGCTTTGCTGAAGAGAAGGGAATGTTTGCAAATGCTGCTTTGCAGTATTACCTGCACTAATGAGCCCTCTGTGGTTAATAACCTGCACTTTCACTCAAAGAAACCTTTCTGATGAAGGGCGTGCACCTCCAGCTTCCCTGTAGGGCTTGAAAAAGAGGTTTTAAATGAGCATCTCTGAGACAAAACCAGATTATTATGTATATATTGCATATTGCATATGATTCTCCAAAGCAAGCAGCTTCAACATGTAGCCTTGATGAGAACTGATATTTACTAATTATTGCCATTCATCAAATGAATCCACTGAGCCTTAATGCTGTGTTAGCATTAAAATTTGACATTGAACTCTATGGTTTCTAAACGTTCATAATTCGAACCTGATCTGACTAATACGTATTAATGATGTGCCCCTAGGATGATCCACTGGAATCTGTGTCAGTTGAAGAATGCTAGTAATTTTGAAGGGGACACTTACATATTTTCTAAGAGTAAGCAAGAAAATTGAATATTAAGATTCTGGAAAAAAATCCCCACAGCCAGCAATAGAAACTTACCTTCAGTGAAAGAATAATAACATTTATCTGAAGGAGCAGTGGCTCAGAACAGATGCTGCCAAGATGAATGATTAATGCACATTAATTGTGGTAAGGAGTTTTCAATTTCAAGTGTTTTCGAATGTAAAAATAGGAGATTTGATAAAAATTAAAAAAAATTTCTCGTTTCAGTCAAGTGCCTTTTAAGTCTCTTTTTGCCTTCTGAAAAACAAAAGAATTTGCATCTTAGTGACATTTTTAGTAAAAAATGGTTCACTGAGCTGCAGTTGATTTCTGACTCTTCAGATGCCAATTTTTCCCCATCCAAAAAAAGAACAAAGAAGTCAAGGAAAAGGAAATGGGAAGGATACAGTCTGGGAAGAAAGCAGCTTCCAGCCAGCTCTAGCATACTAATAAACAGACAAGGCAACCCAGAAAGACTTTTCTCTTTGACAATATTGGTTTGAGCAACACCAGCAACAGTTGCAAGGAATGAAAGCAATATCTGGTACAGGAAGTTTAGAACTGGGCTTTATTCATTTTCAGCTTCCAGAAATAAAAAGGACTAATGCTGGTCAGAAAAAATGGTTTGGTTGGTATTTTCTTGTGTCTCCATGTAGATGTCGATGGGGGAAGGCCTTTTTTAGTACAGAGAGCAAGATCTGAATACCAAACCCCAGCCATTCTCCTCACACAGACTCACCCAGAGCATGAGCTTGAGTGCCAGTGTGTTCTGCCAGCTACTGAGCGCTGCTGCCTACCTGGAGAAACAATCTCTAAACTCACGCGTGAGAAAACTGCCTCATTTATCCACAACAGCACTGAAATTTTTATCTCGATCTCTCCTTTTCTTTGATTTTACTTCAACAAAAGCCTTTTTCTATTAAGTGCTTCACCAGAGAGTCACATAAAATGTCATATAAGAATAACCTAAATGCCTCTTAGAGCTCCTTCAATTTGTCAGCCTCTGTTTTTTTGTTCTAGYTGCTGTTTCTCAACACCCTGCTGAGATGCAACTTGCTTGTTCAAGCAGGGAATTCCTCAATTTCACCTGGCCGACTCTGTTTCTTCCCTTGAGACAAGCAAATGCTTCTTAAAAGAGGATAAAATAGAACAAGAAGTTTTTTGGAAAGCTAGCTAGCGACATTCCCCCCCCCCTCCCCCAAACTGAGCACAAGGTCAGAGAAAACATTTCTGTTTTGATTTAGGCATCAGCCCCTTCACTGTGAAGGTGTTGGGAGATTTTTTWAAGAGGCGATTGATGCCCAAATCCACCCCTGGAACCTGAAGACAAATTCCTGCCATTATAACCAACAAATCCAAAGCCCCAGTTTCACGGGGAGTGGGGCCATTGGTGTAAATCTGAGGCTACCAGCTCCTCTCAGAATGTGTAACAAGGAGACTTCAGCAGGTTACCACACTTTTGACTTCCACAGACCAAACTTTGGTGGGGACAMAGGCTGACTTTCTGTTGTCAGAAGAACCCAGACTTATTTCAGACCAAACACCTTGCCCATCATTTCCTTGTTAAGGGAACCACTGCATTCCTGAGGCTTTTACACCAATTCCATCCAGCTTTTCCTGTCTGTTCATTCACAAGGCAACAGATGAGAATCAAACTGCCCACAGAGAGAGCAACAAAGCCCCAGACAAAGGAAGAGTCACAACTGCAAATATCAATCTCCATGAAAGACACCAGGTGTCATCATCAACAAGAACATCTCAACAGCCTTGACAGGACTGCAGGGAGACACTGTCCTCATTCCCAACTCTAAATTTAATCAAGACACAATGTACCATGCAAAGATTATATACAGCTGAATCTGCCAAGATACCTGGTATGAATTGTGCTCAATTAAATGAAGAAAACTTGAATTTACTTTGATATCGGTAGCAAGTGTTCCATGTGTAAGGTACAAAAGCTGAAATTGTCACAGATTTCAGATATTTTGTTTCCATAGAGACTCTTCATAGCTCTGCACAAACCACAGTATTACTTCCTCAGCACAGCACGTGAAGCAAACTGTTGATCAACATAAAAAAAAGATGAGGTCCTGTTAAATTAGCATAAGTCAGGACAGCTCCCACGGATAACTGGGCTATACAGTCCCCAGGCCTAAACTTTACATCTGGGACAAAATAAAYAGAGATATATATACGCACACATAATTCAAACACAGAGCACCCAGTATCTGGAGTTTCCAATGCCTGAGTAACTCCTTCCAAACACTGCAGGGAGAAAATGCACCAGAAAGATCAGAGAGGGGTTCAAGGCTGGGAAAGAGAGGCAATACCCATGTAGAAGGTGAAGCAGCAGCTGCCAGCTCAAAATGAAAGGGATGGTTTGAAGCAGAAGCGAATACAAAACTTAGCTCCAGTATGAACTATGTCCAGCTTATCTAAATTTATCTCTTACTACTCCATATTTCTCCATAATTATATGGCTGGATATAAGATCTGCTGAAAACAGAGGAGCCTGAAATCAGGGATCTAAAATAGCTACTAATTCAGAGCAGGGAATGGTACATTTATTTAGTTAACTGCACCAAGAAATCTTCTTCCAGAGTGAAAAGAAATGGGCACAGCTGAAAAAAACTAATCAAGTTGGGAGGTGAACCCTGTTCACGTTTGTAATAAGGAACATATTTGAGCAAACAATATTTGCTGTTATTTTCCTGAGTTTCCTTCTAACAACAACCACCAAATAGTAAAGGCAACTAAGAGTATGTTACATAGAGCAAGCAGCATTCCTTATGGAGCAGCAGCAGCTCTGGGAAGATAATGTCATCAATCAGAGAGAGGAAACAAATATGCTTTGTCCAAAGTGTCAGTACTGGACCTTGCTTGATTTTTCAAATAAATATTTTCAAATTAAATCTTCAAAGAAATCAAGCAGGATATTTATTGCAAGCATTACTCAAAGTCTTTTGTTTCTGGAAAACAGATTTAATTAAAATAGTGAGCATCAATAAACAGATCAAGTATATATTTTTTATTAGAATGACAGAACCAGAAAGCAGAGAAAAATAAACCTAAAAGATTCAGAGAAAACCCTTTAAATTGCATTTTAATAATCAACTCTTATTTTCAGAGCATTCTTGCTTTTTCTCAGCAAGAGGTGATCATTCTTTGGACCCATTTCCTACAGAAGCACACCATAAAGAACTTGACACACATGACCCACCCAGGGACAATTTTCTCAATCTAAGGAGGTCAGGGCCAATTCTCTCACCCTTCCCTGAATCAGGCCATACCCAGAGGGGAATGTCTTGAGGGGTTATAGCGATGTGGTTGTATGTTGGTTACATCTGTCTGCTATTAGGACTGCATTCCTGGYATGTCAGGAGTTTCATTTAAGCTTCTCTCCTCTGTCTTAGCTAATATTTTGGTTAAAATTCACCACTTTACCAGCCCTAAATGGTACYGGGGGAAAGAAGAAAGGAAAAGATGAGTAAGGAGAAGAGCCAGTAACTCCTCTTCACACACCACAGCTGAGTTAGTGCTAGAGGTGCATTAAATGTGGAAGATTAAACCGATAAAAAAAATTCCCTTTAGTGGAACGCACATGAATAATTTGTGATATCCTTAAAGTCTTAGGGCCCCCAGTTAAGGCTAGACTTTTAAAGCTCACCGAGCAAGAGGAATCAATACTCAATTTCACAAAGATTTCAGTCTCCCCAGGCTCTGCTCTTCCAAAGCCCCAGGGCACTGCACCTGGTCCAAGCACATCAATATTCCCACTTGCATTTATGTGTGGATTTCAGGCCAGGGTCACAACAGCCCCCAGGCACGTTGGCCCTTAGGGACAGCAYGGCAGCACCAGCCTGGGCCCCCCCTCCGCCCACCTTTGCACCCCCCGCACACACCAGGTTAAAGGAGCTGCCACTGGGAGCATTTAGGGGACCAACCTACTCACACCACACGGGATACACACAGTGGTTCTGCTGTTACTGACTCTCCAGCACACAGAATAGAGCAGATTCACAAGGGTAGATGAAGGCAGATATTATTTTCATGAGCTTCCCTCAGGGAAGAGATCCTCAGTGCAGAGCAACCAGCATTCAGTGAAGTCTTTCTGACCTTCTGCATCTGGGACTATTCAGAATAAGCAATTGTCATACATATGTACACACACACACAAAGCCTCCTTAACAGAAAAGATTGCCAAGTCCAGAAAATATTTAACTGCTTTTCACCTTGCACACAATAAGGCAGTTGAAATGACATTGATTTATTTATACTCAGAGCACACAGGTTAGGACCCGAAAAGATTGCAAAAATATCATCTCAAAAATACACTTCCCTTGGGATGAGTCTTACTTTAATACCTTTTTTTTAATATGTGAATAAAAAATACTATTCTTAATAAAAGTTTTATTARTCAAATTAAAGGTTTTTAATCTACATATGTCTGCATACCAAGGAGAAAAGAATATTGTAAACACAGYCTGACCATGCGAAGCACATGGAAAGGGTAATGGGTCTCAGGGGGGTGCAAAGAAATTACACCACAGCTAAAATGGCTTTAAAATAAAAATCTTAATATTCTAGTGTCACAGTCACACCTCCCTAAAACAGTGTCAGAAAAAGGTGCAGCTCTTATAACAAGAACTTTTAATAGCTCCTGAGTTTGCAGATGTAACCTTATAGCTGCAGAAGAGTGTCTATATTTAAGAAACTATGACGAAAAATACATTAATTTCCTAATGGTGAGAGATCTATTAGGCTGACTTCAACAGCCTCAAGTCTTTAGAACAGATTTTGAAGCAAAGTACATTGGGAGTGAGTGGAGATCAGACTGAAACACAACCTGTGTTAGCTACAGGGGTTTAATGTGACTGACCCAACACCCTTTGCTGCCAGGGCACTAGACCTGGGCGCTAGAACCTTTACCAAAGCACTACRTTGCATTTGCAAGGATTACTTCCCAACCTGCCTTCCCAATTACCTCCTAACCATGACAACAGGTGTACATAGATCATATTTTCAAATGACACCAACTTTGTTGGCTTTAACGAGACAGGTTTTAGCAGAGGACTGGAGTACCATGTGGGTAGGGATGACACTGACTACTAAATTAACGGAAGTSGTATTTAGATCCGAAACAGTGTCATTTTGGAATAAAAACTGAATTTCCTTTATAAGCTACATGCTTGTAGTTGAAAATGTCTGATGAGGAAAATATGTGGATCCTATGACAACTGAATTATCATAATGAAGCCACAAAAAAAGGTCACGGTGCTCCCAGAGTGCACCGGAGGAGAGCCAGCCCCTGGAAGTGCAGCAGTGCTAGACACAAATCACCTGCAAGGTATTTACCCAAAAGGGTGTATGTAGCTCAAGTACAATTCAGGAAAGATGAACTCAGTCTGGAAGTGGGCAGGAGGAAGACTCTTGGCATGATTTCAGTAATGCAAAGACTGCTTTAAGAGGACTAAACACACTAGGTTGATTTAGCTTGTCAAAATGAAGGCTAAGAGGGGATGCAATCCCTTTGCTTCAGGATTAAACAGTAAGAAGGGAAAACTACTGGAGCTAAAAGAGAATGCTGTATGAAACAGTCGGTGAATGCGCTCAGGCTGGAAGTCAGGATACAGGGTTCAGCTCTTGGAGGAACAGAGCTCAGGAGCAAGGAGCTCCTCATAGGACAACTGAGGAAAGAAAATTCAGCCTGCCTGGCGACAGCAGCCTGCTCACTTGGCAAACAAGCTTGTGCCACTTGTCTGTGTCAGTACAGAAATCTGCTCACAGGCCTCCATTTCCAAAACCTCTTAAAAAGAAAATATTTGGAAAGTGTGCTAAACTTTAAGAGGACTACAGGACGATTACTGAATTCCCCAGACAGCAATCCACATCTCAGTCCCACAGCCGGTGTGGGCAGTCTTAGAAGAAGTAATTTCCCTTTATTTTTTTTAAGCTTGCCTGAATTTCCCATAAAAAGAGGAATTACTACAGTGAAAGAGAGAAATTGATTATGCAGATAGTACTTTCAAATGCAGGAGGAAAACAAACTAGAAAAAAAATWGAGCAGAATAAATTGTTTCTGCAATCTCTGTGACTTAGATTAAAAAAAGAAAAACCCAGGAGATAAGTGAGAAGGGCAAGGTGGTTTTGGTTTGTTGTGGGTTTTTTTGGTTCTTTGGTGTTTGTTTTTTTTCCCCAAAATTTCCACTGGTGTTTTTATACCAAAAGACACACTTACATGATTTTGATTTTTTCTGCACAAACACGAATATCCCAGGAAAGCATGGTTAAATAACCCAGACGGAGGAAAAAAAAAAAAAAGCTGGAAAGACTGTTTAGATGAAAACCCAATCAATAAAACTGCTCAGAAGAAATACTTATCTGCATCCTGTTGGAGATTGACAGGGGAGGCATTAATATTGTATGTGCTTGTCTAGTGGATAAGATAATCGAGCACCATCAAAATGCAAAGCGGTTCCTGCAACTCCTCCAGCAGTAAAAAAAAAAAAAAAGGAAAGAAAAAGAAGAAAAAAAAAAATCTCCTTTTCCATCTGAATTCCCTTTCTCCTGCAATGCCATCTAGAGGAAAGCAGGCGGACGGAGGGAGGGCAGAGGCAAAGGGCTCAGAAGGCGGAGGGTGCCGGCGAAGGCGCAGCTTCCCCCAGCCCTCGCTAATGAAGGGAATTAAGCTGCCCGATTTCTGGAGCCTTTAGAGGCGGCACCAGCCCTGGCTCCGGCACAACAAATCGCATCCGAGCAGCGGGGACTCAGCACCGGGCTTTCCCACGACACCTTTCCAAGGAAGGCTCCCTGCACTACAGGTCTCTGACTGCTGAAGAAATCCACATTAATTTCATCCCTTCTCCTACCATTTGCATCTGCAAACACATGAAAGAAAAATCCTTTAACGTCCCAGATTTCACTGAAGGAATAAAGGGAAAAAAAACAAAAACAAAAMCAAACCCCACCATGTACTAAAATTTATAGGGTGTCACAGGCACCAGGGAAAGTTCAGACCCCAGTTTGCCCCCTCATCCGTGGAGTTTCCTTGCCAGGACCTTGGGTATGCACTTCAACTCTGTCATTCAGCTCTCTAATCACTTCTTCTCAGAGGGGTTGCAGGAGTTTGTGAAAGACTCAGGCTGTGCGACACTCAGAATTCCAGCAGGCACTCCTGCACACTCAGRGTCACATTTTTCACCAAGTTTTAGCCTTGTTTTGTGCAGCAGCAGGGACCACAGCCACTGGCTCTCAGCTCCGCAAGGACTGACACAACATCGAGCGGTGTTAAAACCTCAGCCATAGATTTACCATGTGCAATACGGAGTATGGTTGGGAATGCATCATGTTTTTACCCTACACAGAATTTAAACCATTCCTCTCAGATCGCAGCTCTCAAATACTGCTAATGGAGATGTTTCTATCTGAGGGCTTAAGCTTTCTCCTCAGAGTTCCCCTGGCCTTTAAAAAATTAATCACAGTCAAACAGTAGGAAGAAAAAAAAAAAAAAAGAAAAAAGAAAAACCTTCAAAGCTTTTAGGGAATAGAATAGTTCAGAATATTTTGTTTTGACAATCACTGGCTGTAATTTTTTTCCTGAAAATTTAGAGGATATTTTTAAGCCAAAATTTGATGAAACTAACAGTAAATAAGGCCATGCTAAGAAATCTTGACAAATTTATTAAAAGATGTGTGCAAAAGGGGGAAAAAAAAAAAAAAAAAGACATGTTATTCAGGTCTGGACACTGCCTGATTTTTTCAGTGGTATAACAACTTTAAAGGACCTTTCAAGCAGCATGCAGTTAAAGTGAATTTGCTTTTATGGCAAAAAGTTAAAGAAAAGATAACTTCCTCTGGTCAAGGCAAGGGAAGAGAGTGAGAGCTCTGAATGCACTGCTCAAACACAGATTCTTGTGACTGATAAATCTTAATTCTGTATGAAATCTATTGTTCAAAGCTGGGCTTGCAGACAGCTTAAAAGCAGGGAAGTTTTACCTTGTGTTCAAGGACAAGCATTATCCAGACATCAAGAACTGAGGGAACGAACAGCCCTGGTACAGCACATCCAGAGAGCAGAGGACTGCTGGGGTCTGGGGATGGCTATTTAAAAAAATAATTCTTAATTTCTGCTGGTTAATCCATTTTACAAATGTTTTGGTGGAATGCATCAGTCACCTAAAAGAAAACAGCTCTTCTTGAGCTCTACCCCATAACCACACCTGGGCAAGGCTGCATCACAGAGGTACTGCCATGCATGTCCTATGGAAACGGAGAATTAGGTATAGAAACATTATCTCTATAAACAAGACCTCAAATAGCCTGTTGGGAAGGCTTGGTCTCTGCCAAAGGTGTGACAATCCAATGCCCAAGCTCTGCTTAGGAAAGACTGGTTTGTATTTCAAAAGGTAAAAATGGAAACTGAGTCATCCTTACTTTTCAAGAACAGCGATCGGAATATTTTAGTAACAGTCACCAAAATAACAGTTCCTTGTTTCTCTTCTTCCATGTGAAACTCGAAAGAGTTCAATTTATTAGAGCTGAAGAGTTCTGTACCTGCTGATTATGAGCACTAACAAATGCTATTTCCAAATCCTTCTTACAACAATCTCCAGAAACCTTTCCCTCCCCTAACATGGAATTTCAACAGTTCTTACAGAAATAACCATCAAGAATTTGAAAAATACATGAAGTGGGAAAGACTAGTTAACACCCTCTAATTTCTAAACCCATAGAGCAGTTGCTGGGTCACCTCCAGTTCCACTCCAAACATAAAACTGGAACCCTTTGATGTCTCTCGTTGAGCATTCAGCCTTTATTGACCAAGTGGCAATCAGAGGATGAAGATGTGCAAGCCCCATCAGCTTCCAGCATGACAAACCCCACGGTGGGCTGGGTGCAGCAGCAGGGACGGTGGTGCAGTGACCTGCTGAAAAGCACCAATTCCCTCTTCCTGCAGACCTAATTGTGTAATATTTCTTTTCTCATCCAGACACCTCTATCTCCTCTTATTTATCTATCTTAGCGTATTAGAGGGAAAAAAAAAAAACAAGGAATTCAAATGGGCTTCCTAGGCATCAACAGCTTTGGTACTCCTTACTAGTTTGTAGGATGGTTGTCCCCTCTGCTCTCAGCTTGACAAGATTCATGGCCCTTACATCCCCATCAAAGAAACCCAAAGTCCCTTCACCCTCTGCCTCAAAGCCAGCTGGAATCAGTGGCATAGAAACAGGCATCAGGACATCAGTGCAGTATAAAGACAGATAAATCCTCTTTCATGAAGCAGCTACTCTGTGGCCCTGAGCAGACTGTGAGCTCTCCCAGCAAAGCCACTCCTCCATGGAAGAAATCATCTCCTCAGCTGGCTACCCCAGGCACAGCAAAGGGTAATTTCCATAATTATACTCCAAAACTCACAAATTATTACTTTTTTAAAAAAAAACCACAAAATGGGTAATTAATTTACAAAGAGAAATAAATGATGCCTTATCCCTAAGTAGCCCAAGTTCACAGAAGGGAACAGTATATTTGTTGCCTGCCACATGAGTGGCTCTGACCTGCAGCTGCACACAGGCAGAGGATTTTAAATCTACTGGGACCCGATCATGTAGCTGCAGTTCACTCAGGTATGCGCCACAAACTAGTGCTGACAGCACTGTGGAGCCCTAAATATTTAGTACCACCAGTACACTACAGTGCACCATTCTCAGAGTGAGCTGAGGTCCTCTTTTCATCTGTTCTCTTGCAAAACAAGGAAAGGGAAAATCTAAAATGACTGTAATGAGTACACACCAAAGCCACTGCTTCAAGTGGATAAAATTGGTTCTGATTTTTATCCTTTGTTGAGTGGTTTTCTGTCGGAGAATTTCAAATTTTAGACTATACATGCCATGGTTTTAAAATCTCTTCTAGAAACTTTTCTTTAAGTACAGGAGAATTTCAAAGTGCAAAGGCTGGGTCAATGAAAGAGTGGCAACCTCTGCCAAGAGGTCATTATCCACCAAGGATTGCAGAGAGGCTGATTTGCCAAAGAGCTCATCAGAGAACTCCATCTGCTAAACCAGGGAAAGGTGGAGTCCATGAGCTCTGGGGCTTGGAGGTGGGTTCAGAAGAAGCAGGTTCTCCAGGAAGAGAGAGCAGAGGCTCAGCTGCACGGGCTGGGAGCAGGTTTGCAGCTGGTTCTCTGCCAGATGGGCACTGGCCCCAGGGGCAAGAAGCATGTCCATGCCAGCAGGCACSGTCTCCTCCTGAGCAGAAAAAGATTAGAGATGCCTTGGCTCTGGGGACACTGTGCTTTTTAATGCTAATCCTTTATCTACCAGCAAAGGAGAGGGTTGTATTCCTTCTCTGGAAGCAGGAGGGACAGCAAAGAAATGCGAGATAAATCATATCCGACACTACTCTTAATACGTTCCTCTACAAAGATGGCTAGACCAGAAATGTCCATGTACTAACCTTGATTGAGAGGTTATTTGCGCCCAATACACTTTAAAAAAAAAAAAAGTCAAGAACAAATCATCCTCAAAAAGTATTACTTTTGTTAGGCTGCCAACATCAGAGCATGCTTTGGCTTTTGACTAAGCCAGGACAGAGGCAAGAAGGCAGTTTAAGTAATTCAGAGCACAACTTCCTTTTGGAAAGTTACTTTAGAAATCAGAGGTCACAGTATTGTCCTGAGAAAAAGTTTTCTTGTAGCTTGTGCTCTGTTTCTGTTCCATGAGCCTTTGGGCATGAGATTTCTCTGGTGGCTTAGGCTTTGCTCAGTACAGCTCCAAACTTTCTAAACAATTCCCAAAGTAAGTTGGGGGGAAAAATTAACCTTGAAATATTTTGTCACCCAGMTTTTAATAACTGAAGGGGAAAAAAAGGTGCTTTGTAGGGCATAAATCTCTCAGCAAATCCTTGTCTAGGCAATYCTTGATGGCAAAAAATATTGAATGAGACTTTACAAAGTGACTATAAAGAGGACAGGGTATCACAAGGCATGGGTTTAGGGTTTTCTTGCCTGGTATTAGCACTCTGTTGTAAGGTCCTCTGGGGAAGTCTCAGCATGTTTTTGCAAGATTTCCATTTCATCTTGAAAATGCTTTCCACTCCCCACAGCACACCAGGTTAGAAAGAGAGACACTTGCATTTTAGCACTGGAGAAAATGGAGCCMAGTGAGACGAGCCGCTTATTTAAGAGCTGTCCTTAAAAAAAAAAAAAAATGCAGTTTTGTCTTGAAGGATGATGGCTCAGCAACACTGTCCTGGGTGCATATCACTGTAAATCTTCCTCAGGGCTACTCTTTATATCAGCAAATCTTCTAGTTCCAAGGAACAGCAGCTGAGGTAGCTCTAACTGTTAAATTAGTGGGGTTCATAGCGACATGACTGGATGGGAGCAGGGGCAAAGGAAGTCCTGGTTTCGTCACCTCAGTGCACAGGGCTTTGTGCCTATGCTTAGGGAATGGGAGTCAGCACAAGTGCAGTTCCTGCTCACCAGCTACTTCAGAGGAGCCACAGGGCACACRGGTAAGGTATGAAGCTGAGGAATTTATCAGATACTTTGTTGATACACTAAAAAAAAAACCAATCAAACCCCACCACAAAACCCACAAGCACTGAAGAATGAGGGTCAGTGCAATTCTAGCTTCTCCAGCCCCATATCAACTCTGGAGCAGCAGTTCAGATCCCATACGCTTGAGTTCTTTAGAAGAATATATTAAAACCAGCAAAACCAAGTCAGGGTGTTTGTTGTCCATGGGCACAAAATTTAAATGCAAGTGGCTAGAAAAGTGTCATTGTAATGCCTTTGCAAACAGTCCCCAAGGCTGATTTGTCACACAATGCTGGTCTAAAAGCAAACTCTATTCAGAAGAGTTATTCCTTAGGGATTGCCATAAAATTTTTTAGTGATCTCTGATTCAGTGTTCTTTTAATCCCATAGGAATGTCTGTCATTTTAGGAACTTATAATGGATGAGAGGAGGGCCTGTGCTCCATCTTTACAGGCGAGAAAAAAAACCCAAACAAAAAACCCAAGCCACCAAACACCAAGCCCCAAGACTGTAATTCACTAAAGAAGGTTTATACTTTAACATTCTACTTCACTGCACTTCATTGTCATTGAGAAGAATGCTTGGAGCATTTCCCTCGAGCACCTCCTTCTAATAGTGATTATTCCGGACACAAAACACATTTTCCTGTGGTCATAACATAGCAGACTTTCACCTCACCTCCCTCAAAGCTTCCAAGCCACCCTGGGCATTCATTTGTAAGGAAGGGCAGCATGTCCTTGAGCACAAAGAACAAGCAGCATGCAAATAAATAAAGCAGATGCAATAYAGCTCCTATTCCAGGTAAAAGGTAGCAGCTGGTCAGGTACACAGGGGATTCTGTTTCATTTTGGGGCTGCCTGAAACATTTCAAGACAGAATTGATGCTTCTCCATTAGCATTTTAGTTCAGGGAAGGGGTATGCTTTGGAAGAAAATCTCCCCACCCCCATCCTTCCTTGCCACACTTTGTTATGCATCATAGAGCAGTCTCTAAATGCAAGAAGTGCTTTCCTTCCAAATCAAACCACACTGCAAGATGCTCTCCGGGTACACACCCATGTGCTTCACCTGCTTCGGGGTGTTCAATCCCTCGGGCCGGATCAGAGCTGCCTCCACACAGCTGCTGCACGCACGCTACGAAGCGCATGGGGAGGGGATGTCAGCTCCTGCGAGGCTGCAAAACCCCCAAGAGCAAGTGGCTGAAACCCCATCTACCCACAGGCGCTCACGAGATCAGTGGAGATTATTCCCCCAAGCAGTCTGGCCAGAGTTAAAGTCCATTCAAGTTTATTCTTGAAGACCTGAGATAAAGAAAACACACTCTTATCGTCCATGTGCATCACAATCCTGTGAAACACAGGTCTCGCAGGTTCATAGCTCATGCCAGTAACTTGGAAATCTTTCAGTCTGTGTCTGTCCAGTAGCTGTATATGGGGGTATAAAAGTAGTTTTATAAATGAAAGAATGGGAGCAAAACTCTTCTGACTAGAGGCAACAGGATAAGCCCCTTAAAATTACTGTTTATTATCAACAATCTCCACTATTAGAACAAATTGCCTATTAAAAGAGTCACATATACACAGGGTTTTATCACTTACTAATGTTGCACTGGGAGGCTGTAGTAGTTTTCTCCTTATTAAGGGGACATAAGAGAGTCTTAGGGCATGTCCTGCTGTTCAAACAAAAGAATTAATGGTTTGCAATAAGCTCCCATGATGAGAAGCTAAAGCTGAGGTTTTTCTCTGCAGGACACCTCTCAATGAAGCTATATCTAGACTGAGCCTTGGGGATAAGTGATCTTAAACCTGCTGACTCCAGGGAAAGCTGGGGACATTCAGGGTCCCCAGCTGTCTCGCCTTTGCCACTTTCCAAGATGCATTCCCTTGTGCAGTGGGTGTGATTGCACTGAGTTCCCTGGCTGGATCCTTCATGCAAAGCCTCTCCCAAACCAACCCAGACGTTTCCTGCCTGATTAAAAAAATGGATTGGGAAGAGATTCACCAACAGAATAATCAGGAATTTGGGAAAAAAGGACAGCACAACACCAGTGCTCAGCGAAGTACACTCCACATCTCTCACCACAAGGGCAGAAGCAGCCTCACTCCTTGGGTGGTCAGCTGAAAGATCCAGGCACTGCTACCAGCCCCGAGCTCCTGACCCCTTCACAGAGACTTGTCTTTGCAGTAAAAATACTCAAGCTGCCACCAATCTAAAGTTCAAAACAATAAAACACTCTCTTTGTTTGCTTGACTCAGAAAAGGACATTAACATTATCTCTGAAGTATTCATAAAAAATTAGTGAAAAAACTCAAGTAACCACCCTCAGCTGAGCTATGAAAGTCACAATTTAGCTCAACCTAAGGGTGGCATATATAACAGAAAGTAGACTTTTTCCTGTGACAAAATTCAGATAGCCTTAATGGCTTTTTTCCCTTTTTACTTTTAAACAGCTGCAGCAAAGTAGCTTACAATTATCATATCTTCAATTAAACACGCTGTGGGGCTTTTGGGGGATCTAGCATGAAAATGTTGTCTGGAAAAAAAAAATTACAAGCTGGTAAGAGTTAGTGGTAAGTTAATTAAGTGAAGATTGCCAGATTGCAACAAACTGGCATGGGATTCCCAGACCCTCTTCTCTAGATAAAGTGCTTTGAGTCACGATGAAGGCAACACATAGGAGAAGGAATCAAAAGCTGCTGTATCTGGAGAATTTGTGTCATGTCAGGAACTGTCAAATGAGCCAGAGCTCTTGATCTCCTGTTATATTTAGTAGAGAAAGTTATGTTCTGAACAAAAAGCATATATTGTTAGAGAAAGAAAACTGGAAGAGTTTTGTGCAGTCAAAAATGAATTCCTGACCAATCCCTGCCCCCACAGTGGTGAGACTAGTGTCAGTGCTTAAGCAGATGGAAATTTCTTTAATGATTAGTCTCTACTAGATCCTCTATTTATATACCACTTCAGCTTGGCTAATTCAAAGAAAATGGTTGAATGCATTACAGTGGACTGCACTCCGTAATCACACCCTTTCAAGCCATAGCTGTCTCCCAAAGGCAGCAGTTTATGAATAAATAGAACAGAAAAGAGCTCATGAAATCTGCACATAAAGAAACTATCCTGCTTAAGGCTGGTCTGTTCCTGTGTCCAAAATTATCCCTGAGAATCCCAGCTCTGTTTTCCCTTAGAGCCTCAGTTTTTACTTTTCCTTACTTCCTCCCACTCAAGCAATTGAAAAGTTTATTCTTTTAATTTAATTCAGTTTTGGGCGCCTTGCTATATCTTTGAGCGTGCAAGGCAGGGGCTCCCTGGATGTTCTGCACGTGGAAGTACCTTCCACTCCGGGCACCAGGTGGAAAAGTGGGCTCCAGCACTCCCTCCTCTTCCCAGAGTTACCTGCAGGGAGCACCTGCAGCAGGAACAGCTCCTGTTGGACACGTGCTACACACGAAGCCTTTCGCCTCAGAGCAAACCCATCCCTGCCGAGGATGTGTGGGCACAACTTTCATGCCAGCGCAAGGCAGCGCCCAGGGCGGTGCCCCACCACCCCATTACCCTTGAAAGCTCTGAGGTTTCTTGAGCACTATGCTGTTGCTCAGC
Organism: Amblyornis subalaris; assembly: GCA_018881555.1. Classification (NCBI taxonomy): domain Eukaryota; kingdom Metazoa; phylum Chordata; class Aves; order Passeriformes; family Ptilonorhynchidae; genus Amblyornis; species Amblyornis subalaris. The sequence continues at coordinate 11,492,542 of JACAXG010000014.1, read as the reverse complement.
AAAAGTGTTCAGTCTTAATGAAAAACTAAGGAGGAGAAAAAGGTATAAACCTGTCAAACAAACAAACTGGTTATCTCAGGGATCTAGCCAAAAGGAACAAGCCTATTAAAGGAATCGTTTTCTGCACCAATATGTCACTGCACTATTCTCTGTGCATAATAATTACTTAAATCCAGCCATCCCATGCATTATTAATAGGACCAGCCAACCTCAAGTCCCCATGCAGCCTTAAAGCAGATATATTAAATATTCCCAACAGGAAACAGGCAGCCATCCATTATCAGCAATAGACTACACAGTTAAGTCAATGCCTCTTTCAAGAGGGTTTTTTTCTGGTGTGATCAACAAGGCTGCTCTTCCCCATCCTCCAAAACGCCTTTACTGTCAAACCTGAGCAGCATTTCCTCATTTCTCCACGAAACATGAGAGATTACCCTTTATTGGGAGCAACAAAATCTTGTGTAGATGATAAATCCTTCAGGAGCAGAGAAGCATCCTAAGCAAGTTGACAGCAGAAAAACAAGAGGTAGTGGGGAGCCAAGGCTAAAGGATTAAGGATGGGAGAAGGGGGAGAAAGAATAACACTGTTCTTGCTGCTGAGGCAATGAAGACCTTTGTGTGCTGTTCATGCAGCTGCCATGGTTATAACTTGTTATTAAATACAGGCAAGTGCCAATCTACCAGTTTATAATTCAGCATTACTCAGATTTGGACAACCATGGTTCTTGTCCCTCCTGAATTGTCTCTCTACACCTCTAATCAGCATTTCAAACTGCTTCTGTCCAGTTGTAGAGGAATGGTTTTGTACAAGGCCACGCCATGAGCAAAATCCATAAGCAAAATGCTGGTTTTCCACAAGAGACATGGGACTGTCTCATGGAGAGGCACAGGGCAGGTATGCTCCAGGTATGGGGAAGGGAATTCCTTACTCAAAAGGGTATCTGGATCACAACACACACACACAAAACCACACAGTTTCTACATTAATACACGACTGTAAATAGTGTAAATCATAGTGGTTCTTGCATGCTCCCGTGCCTTGTCCTCCTTGCAATTTCCCTACATTGTGAAGTCATTCTGTAACCTCCCATGCAAGGTGCCATTACGGAGTGATTCAAAATAGCAGGCCTAGAAGTTAAAATGCTTCAGCAGCAAGCCAAGGAAATGCCCACAAATTATATGTTAGGAGAGTATTTGCTATGAAAACGTTTGGCTAGAAATTTACAGGGATGAGCAGTGACAGAAATGTGAAAATGCCTTGCTAAAAAAAAAAGAAGTGAGAAAAGGGGGAAAAAGTCTAAATAGTAGTGGTCTTTGAAAACGTATTCTTTTCTCCAGAGAGTACAAAGAGCAGCAAGAACAAGAAACACAGAAAAGAGAGCAGAGGGACGTTTACAGCCTGGCTCGGAGGGCAGCACCAGAGGAGCAGCACAGTGCGGCACATGAGCACCATGGCTTTTGTCTAACAGATACAACGTGCCTGAAAGACAAAGATACCAAGCCAGGTGGTTGTGAAGGCAGCCCCTCGGGCTCCTGGCTGTTGCTGGGAAGCCTGGAGTATTTGACATTTCTTATCAGTAAAAATGAGCCTGAAAGGTTTCCGGCTGGCGAGGGGAGGCAGGGCACGCCGATGAGTGGGTTCTCTGTAACATATGGCTTGTTGGAGCAGAGAGACACCTAATGCAATAGTTATCAATACCTGCATGTGTACTTAAAATTAGATAAAAGTTAATTAGCTCCAGCTCCAGTCCTTCCTTTATGTTGATAAGCTCTCAGGTTTTTTTTTTTAATCAGTCTGTAAGTGGCTGGCAAAGATCTAGCCCCGAAATCAGGCTGGTTTAGAACTTGAAGTCGTTCCCACAGTGACACCCTTCACAAAACAGCTATCTTGAACTCCTACTATCATATTTTTAATTTACAGCACAAAATATAATTTTCTGAATTTCTCTCCTGCAGCATGACAAATACCCCACTGCAATATTATAAGGGGGGCAGACGAGTGGGGGAAGCAATCCAAACCAGGCTGTTTTCAGTACAACAATTCTAAAGAAGCTATTAGCAGATTACCCAAGCAATATATTACTGCTGAACCAAAGACGTGTTAGAAAACACTGAGTCATGCCACTGAATTAATGAAATTAGTTTGAAATTATAAATTTTCAGCTGAACTCCAGCACAGTTTGGGTTCTTCATCAGTTGCTGTAATCTTCCATACCCTATGTTACTCACATTTTAGCCTTGTTCTTGCGTGAACAAGGGGTAAAATCTGAAAGCTGGTGGGTTCACAGAAGTTTTGGAAAAGTAAAACAGCAAGTATCACAGTAACATTAAAAGCCACAAACTTTCCTCACCCAAGGCCATTCCTGTCCAAAGATCTGCTTTTTGGGGGGTCTTAGTTGAAATTGTCACAGATGGCAGGGGCTTAACCCACAGAGGGTTTAGAAGGTTGCTTGCTAGGGAGTACAGTGAAATGGGAAAAATCAGACATCTCAAGGAAACAGCTACTTACACAACCAAAATAAGCAGCATCAGGTTTCCTGCAGGGATCTTAAATCTTGAGAGTTAACCTTACTTTTCAAAGTGTATTTTTTAAACCCGAGAGAGTTAGATAAAAAGAAAAAACAACAACAACAACAAAAAGACTATTCTGGTTCTGCTTTTATTTCTGTGGTTTGTTAGACATTGTGGGAGTGTAGAAAGATAAGATAAGCCAGTCTCAAAGCCTCCTCTTTCTTATGTTTATATCCAGCCAGACCTGCAGCTTATCACTGTGCCATTTAACTCCCTCTCTATTAAGTAAGAAGGAAAGATGAGGGAAGAATTAGTCTGGCTGACCCTCAAACTCTTTCCTGAGAGGAATGTGGCACAGGCAGTAAGAAGAGTTGTTGGAGGGAGCACTGTGAGCTGATCTACTTATCCAAGGTAGCCAAATCTTTGGAGGCTGAGGAGCAGACTGGTTATCACCAGAGAGCAGCTCGCCTACCTTTGTTTCTTTGCTTCCCTTTAGTTCAGCTCCTATTTTAGAGCTCAGAGCCCCTGTCAATACACAAATGACAGTGCACATTTTTGTTTTGATGATTACAATGAACCTTCTATCTCAACATAAAGAAATTTGGATCTCTAAGGTCTGTTTTCTTTCAAGGATGTCTTGTATTTTTTTTCCAGAAGCGAGGTCTTCAACACACAGGATGTCCTTGCCCAGGTACAAATAAAACCACTTCTTTGGGAATGTTTCCCTGTATTTTTCTATCCCAACAACCTCTTGGCTAAATGTCAGAAATTTCTGGAGAGACTTTGGCACAAAGGCAGAGGCTGTTCTTAGAACAGCTTTGTCCTGAAATGCATCAGCCTCTTCTAGCACGGTTCAGTCTTTGCGCCATAAATTAGAGTCTATCCCCTCACTCCTTGTTCCTACTCAAACAGGAAAAGAAACGACCTCAACACTGAAGTTTGGTCTCTGACCTGAACCTGTACTTTGCCATTTCAGGGTAAGAAGCAGTAGGGAAGGTGGTGGACTGGATGCAGGAGGTGGGAAAGACTGACTTCTTCCTGATTGATTCCCAGTCAGGAATTCTGTTTCTAAGAGAAAGATTTAAGATAAAGATACTGCTCCTTTGTTATGAACACGGCAGAAATATACAAAAATTAACCTCAGTGACAGAATGTGAGTACAAAAAACCCAGTGGATATTGGGCAGAGAACATAATAACCATTAAGTTTGGTACCCCTATGCTTAGTGCATTGCAGAGCTAGTGGACAATATCTGCTCCCCAGCATCTGAGGATGGACACAAAGCAGGGAGCAGGTTAGGGCTGCCCCTTTGCTCAGTGGCAAAGAACAGAGTTTTTCAATGTGCATCCTAACTCTTAAATAATTCATGACACCCCCAGAAGCAGCAGTTTGCTGCAGACATACTTTAGAGCTCCAGGACTTATCCAGAGCCACACACTGGAATACAGAATCATAGAATCATTTCTCTTGGAAAAGACCTCTGAGATCATTGAGCCCAACTGCTAACCCAGCACTGCCAAGAAATTCATGCTCCAGACTTGATTCCCATTTTCTCAAATGGGCAGGATAAGGAAGCCATCCTTTTTGGGCACTGACAACAGCTGTATCTCTAGTACACCTGCTGGAATTTGCCTGCATTTCTTCTTTCTCTGCTTTAGATTTTATTCCTCCCACAGTTATTTGGCTTCCGCATGAATCAAATTCCTGCTGGCAATGCTGTGTGAGACTGAGTCCCTTTCAGGAAAAGGCATGCTAGCATGGAGCACTGCATGTCTTGGGAGAGRAGTTCTGGTAGTGGAGGGTCGCTGCAACCAATTACACCTTCCAGTCCTTCACCGATCCTGCCCTCAGCAATGCAACTGTGACTGGTTTCATCCTCCAGCACAGTCTTTTATTCCACTTGGTTTTTTCCAGAGGCAAGAATGCAGAGAGCATCCCTGTGTTATAAAAGTCTTTTTTTGTGCTGTGCATACTGAGCTGCTCAAGTTATTGTGGGTTTTCACCTAATCCAAATCACTGAGGCACAGTCTGGGAAATGGTAAATGAGGCTGACAAAGAACTAAGAAAAATACTGTCCAGGGGAAACATTGGCTCCAGCTTAACTTTTCTAATTTCTCTTTTCATCTTAATGGGAGCAGTGGGAAACAGGAGGCTCTTGTTTCTCACACCCTTTCCAATTATAGCAATTTTTCACACAGCACCTGAAAAAGTCTCAGGGCTGTACTATCAGAAAAATCAAGCAAAGATGAGGACAACAGTTCCTGAAGTAATCTCAGGTGAAAATTAGTATTGTAGCAGCAGAAATTAAAGCAACAGACATTTTAGTYACAGTGTTCAAACACATGCTTTCTTGTCAAATAACTGCTCAGAAATCACAAGTACCAACTGAAAAAAGACTCAGGACAACTGTCCACAAGCACATGGCAAACCCTGGATGTGTTACAGGAGACAAAGCCACAAGTCCATCATGCCAGGACACTCAGGCTGGGAGCAGGGGCTGTGGGGGCATCAGCCCCAAGGCTGCTTCTGGAGCACACTCCAACTCCCCTCCTGCCCTCATTCTTTTCGCAGCAGTGGAGGAGATGGCCCAGGTCAACAACCAAGCAACTCATGGCTCTTTTACACTGCACACAGCCTCCCACGTGCAAGGTGCTATATAGCCACATGCTCTGCCTATCCTGGCATGAAGGACTCCATACAGAAACTTCTCTGCAATTCCCAGTTTAAGCCTATTCAAAACTTTGTAGTGATACTGTCCCCTGGAGCAAAACACTTTTTTTTTCCTTCCCCACCAAACACAATCACCTACTCTTTGATCTTTTTAGTTCACACACTCTCACTACCTTCCATTGTCCTCTATGCCTCTTTGTCCCCACTCCCTTTGAACAATTGGCAGGAGAAAAATATAGGTTGGTTGAGGTTTTTTTTCAAACAACATCCTAGAGCACCTCTGAGGATTGCCTCTTACCTTTGGCTGACTGAGTTCAACTCCAGAGCTCTGAACTGCACGAGGACAAAGCCAGGCTGGAGAGCAGAGGACAAATCCTGCCAGTGGAGTCGCAGCATGCCAGGGATCTGTGCAACAACCCCAACCAACACCTCCGAAGGACAGAGGAAAGGGACAGCAGCAGGACTACATTTTGTGAGGGAAAACAAGCTGCTGCCCAGGGCTAGAAGACTCCCAGCACTGCAAATGAGATTGAAAACAGCTGAGGAGGCACAGCCAGGTGCAGAAACAGCCCAGGACAACTCTAAAAGGGACACGATTATACTTTTCCTTTCTTTAGAAGTATCCCTGGCCTTGCAATGAAATGAAGTATTTTCCGAAGTTGGAATTTGCAGATGTGCTGGCCTGCAGCAGTTCGAAAGGCCTGGAGGCAGAGCAGGGCTGGTGCAGGTTGCAGCCAATTCTCTCAGTGGCATCGTGCAGGGTTAGTACAGAGCAGGGGAGAGAGGGCAGCACGTGGGGATGGAGGAGAAGAGTTGTTGCAAACCTGTTCAGCAGCTACACAGATTCTCAACACTAACTTGTCTATTTACCTCCGACTCAAGGAAGACTGCGATCTGTGCTTTTTCTCACTGCAGGCAAATAAATGGGGGGGTGGGGGGTGGTGGTGTCTGTTTCTTTCAGGAACAACTTTAAGTAATTCTAAGTTTGTTTTAAAAGCAAAATAGGAAAGTCAAAGGTGAGAAATAAGGGAAGTCTACAAGAGCTTGAAACTGAACACCTTGACCCTGGCTATTTTGAAGAATTTTAACTACTACAGCTGCATTTTAGTCCCTCTTCTGATCTTGTCTTTTAAACATACAGTCATATTTCTAGCTCTTCAGAACTAGCCTCAGGCTCAGCCCACAGCCTCACCTGAAATAGAGGTCAGCATGTTTGCATTGCTGCAGTGCCCCAGGTGCCTCCACCTGGAACACCCCATGCCCTGGCCAGAACAATCTCCCCACACTACGATAAACATTAACCTACTTTTTTTTTTTTTTTTTCCTCTGAACTGAATCTCATGACAGATTTCTAAAAGATATTTCAACATTTTTATTTTCAAAAGTATTAACAGGAAAGTAGTTCTTTTCCTCTCACACAGTCTCCCAAATCAGCTCCTCACATTACGGGATCTCACACAGCTGTTCTGTATCAGGATTTTTAACCCAGTCATCCTTCTGCCTCCCTACCATTTTCTATAATACAAGTTTTGGCTTATTCTTCCTTCATAATACAGACGTATTGTGAGGGAACTCTGCAGTGGAGTTGTCCTGGATTTACACCACTGTGAAGCAGGATCTGTCCTTTTGATGCTGGGGAGCAAATGCTGCCCACTATCATTAAAATAGGGCAGAGTATAGTGAACTAAGTAGAGTATAATAAAGCATTTTAACTAGGTCTCCTTATCTGTAAGACCAGAAAGAAAGAAAAAAAATATACGAGGCTAAATTGGCAAATAATCCTTTCCCATCGATTTACAGTTACTGGAATTTGTTTGGTTTATTGATGAATTATCTTCCTATTGGGATTCTGTGGGTGATTTAAGGGTAAAATAAATGTCTGGCTATGACTTAGGAGCTGTTAATGTTCAGTTAACAACAAGGTAAAAAGTGCTACATGAAAAAAAATTGCACTTGTCATCACAGGCTATATATCATCAGAAGCCTAGTCCAAATTAGTATCCACACCAACACAGGGTGAACTTTTATGTGTTGCACAGGCCCTTTTGGTTACTACAGCTGGCCAAAAACTCACTATCCAACCATTTTGATTTTATGCTCCACATCTCAGCACAAAGGGAGAGAAGTTTTCAGTTGCTGGGATAATGCTCCGGCTTTCGTTAYAGAGGCAGCGTCAGGAAGGACAGCAGTTTCGGATTCAGTGTGGGAGAAGTGAACGATGGTGAATGGAGAGCAGCTGTGCGGGCGCAGCCGTGCCCTCGGCATCGCCCTGTGCGGTGCCATGCCCCGGGAGTGCTCTGGGATCAGGGCTTGCACTGCTCCCGGTGTCACACTGCTGACGTACCCACGCCTGGGTGAGGACAGGAGTGCTTTTCCTCTTGGACTCAGTAGTCCCAGATTCAATTCATAATCCTATTTTTCTACGGTTTTGCCCCCGTGTGGCCTACATGAACAGCCCCACAGATGAGKGCTGCCACAGATACAGCCCCTGTGACTGTTCCCCAGCTGCACTGCTCCTGTCAGCGCTCCCACCTGCATGGACCTGGGCCAAGCAGGAATCCCCAGCTCTGGACCTACAAACCAGAGGCACAGTTTTGTCCCATCCTCACTAGTGGATGTCAGAAGATCTCTGAGTCCGTCAGGAGCCATAGCTGTTTGAGGGAGGCTGGTTGTCAGACCTGTTCCAGAGGTTACTTTCCAAAATGCAGCTTCTGCTGATTCATCCCCTACTGACACTGCTGACTTCCTRTAAATGCCTGACCTGGGAATATAAATTACTATTAAGGCTGACAAGGATATACCCTCTGCAACAATAACTCAGACAGCTGTGGTTTCCTAGCACAAAAGAACACCCCTTTTGCTTTGGCACAGATTACTAATGCAAGCATCTCTTGCTGACATTAGTGAGCCCAGTGCACTCCTGACGTGGGGGGACAGCCATGCTCACACCACAGGCTCAAACACAGYGCAGCAACCATTATTCCTCGTGGGAAGAATGATTTGTTGCAAAGGACTCATTTCCTAATGTCTTCGTTCTCAGCACAAGCCTCTAAATGACATTACTCATCCCTCACAATACACGAGATATCTTAGAAAAACGCCACTACTGCTAGACAGGATGGAAATGGTAAGGGCTATTAAATCAGTCCCAAGGTTTTGGGGCATGAGCTGATCACCAGGTGGAACCAGGAAGGAATCTCTCCTCAGCAAGAGTGTTACTGCAGAAAGTTATGGAATTAAGTGATCGTGGAGCTGGGAAGGCAGGGAAGCAAAGTGGTTTTCAAGCATGCAATGGGGCCATGGCTATAAAGGAGCAATTGCACTAATAGTCACAGGAGTCCCTTTGAAGACACGTAAAGTGTGGTGTCTTCACCCTTACTAGAGAAAATTTCCACAGTGCTCCACCTATCATAAAACAATCATATAATTCAAGGTTAGTGCTTCAAGACACTCTTAAAGGTACAAACTYGTTATAAAATGCACTGCGTTAATTACAGCTAAAATTATTCCCAGCATTTTTACTTTGGTACTGAAACATCTGTTTGCATCTGCAACGAGCCTCTCTTATCCCACAGCAACTTGCATAATGTTTTCATTAACACCATCTAGCAAATGACAAGACAATATTCCAGCAATGTTTCTCCCACTAACAGATGTGATCTTATGGAAATCTCTCCCTTTGGTTCCCTTTAACTTCTTGCTCCCCTGGAATGATAGGATATAGAAAAAAGGGAGAATAAAATCTTACAATAAAAGGAAAGTTAAACAACTCTATTGCAAACAACCTAGAACAAGAAATTATTTCAGTTTTGGAGAAAGGGAGCTTGCATGTTATTTTCACTTGTTCTTAAGGCATAATGACCAACGGTGTGCCTCAACACAAACTCTATTTTACATGAGGTAAAYGAAGCTGTCACTTAGAAGTGAGATGACTGGCTGCTTTATGAAGCTGTTCACTGTGGAGACTCAATCACATCTGCAAGTACATTTCTGCTTTCAGTTGGATTTCTAGATTGAGGATGGGATCTCACAAGGTTCTTTCTCAACTCAGACTTTGGCTGAACTGTTTGTGAGTCACTCCTTTGTCCCTGGATGCAGTGAAAATGCTGCCCAGTACCCAAAAAACCCTTATAAGTTCAAAGTATTTCAGGGTARAAGAGATCCCCCAAGGAGCATGCAGGATATTAACACACTTTGTTCGCTGGATATCAAACAATTTCTCAGTAGGAGTCTTGACACAACCAGGCTCCTCAGAGTCCCTCTGAAACTTCTAAGGTCTGGTAAAGCCAATGTTTTCCTGCACAGCCCATTTCTGAGCCTTTCTTGTTTTGGAAGAGTCTCTTTAAAACCTTCTTAGCTTTTTTTTATATTGCTGCCACCCTGGGAGTTGTCGTGCTATTTTGTGACCCAGCTGTCTCTTGAGCCAGAACTCCACCAACCTCCTCTGAAGTTTCTGTGATGGCCCAGCATCCTGGCCCATGTTTGGAGCCAGATGTCCAGCTCACAAGGAGGGAAATGTGAACTTGGAATAAATCTTGCAACCTGTTCTCAATAGAATTACGTTCGGTGTCTGGATCCTTCCTGTTGCTCTCTAGTCCCCTTCCTTATTAAGCAAAGGCAATTCMTCTGCAGCGAGAAACTTTGATGATGGATGCAGTAAAGAGTAACTTTATGCCACTGATCAAACACTTAATAGCATTCCTAAAATTACAGCATAGTGCAGCATAGAGTTCCATAGCTGCAAGAAATACTTTTTTATTATTCTTCTCATTTAGCCTGCAGTATATCAGGACTTCATTTTCTAAAATCAATAAGTGAGAAGAAAGTCAGATTTAGCACATGAAAGCAGCAATAAAGTGTGAGTCTCTCTTCTTTTCCTATGTCCTGGGACTGTCCTTCAGGGATCACTACTAAAGGATTTACCATCCCATCCTCAGTTTCTGATCAGGGTTTGCACAACATTTCTTGGGTGAGTTAATGGTCCTGGTGAAGTCACTAATGGTCCACAGGTTGCTGAAGTGAGACTGAACTTTTGTACTACAAAAATTTACTCCAGCTCTTGCAAAGATTGTCTACCCTAAAAAATCCCAAATGTATGTTTTAGTGTACATGCAGGTGGGTTGAAATTGTCACAACAGTAAATACTTGGTTAATTTTTATCTTTTCCTTGCTTTTTAGCCTTTAGTAGTCTCTTTTAAAAACTTAACTCCCAAATGTGGAAGGCTATAAAATAATCAMAAGCTTAAATCCTCCCTTAGTTAACTGTGAAATTAAAGAAAAATTATTCTTCCCATGGGAGGCAATGCTGTACTCTCTTCCACCATCAATAGCCATCTAGCAAACAACTCAGATCTCCAACCAAAATTTTTCCTTGCTTATCTTCATTTCTGGAAATTTCTTAAGCAGATTAAAATTAGATTGGGTTACTCACCCTGCATGTGCTGATCCCCTCTGTGGGTGTGCCCCTGCTGCAGACCTCATTTAGAAGGTGTTGCTCATGACCCCTCTCTCCATTGATTGCTCCATTGATGCAACCTACTTGTGTCTTCCTTTACAGTCCATATTCCTCCAGACTCCTGGCTCATGCAAGGTATCCTAAGAATGTTYCTGCAGGACACGCTGGTAAACCTCTGCTTTGCATCATTTCAAAATTATCCAGAAAACAACAGATTTGTGGCGAGCTTTGTATAAAGTTGCTTGAACCATGTTTGCATTGTGGTTCAAAGGCACAAACCAAATGATAAAACTCTTGAGCTAAGGCTTGAAACAGTCAGATAAACAAAAAAAATATAATTGTTTCAGTTTCAAACCAGGCAGCTGAGGCACTCAGCAGGGCTGAGAGTCATTGTTACCCCACAACAGATAAAAGGTTTGAGTCTGACATTGGTTTGAGTCTGACATTACTCGGACTCTCTCTTGTCCTTTTGACTGGTTATCTACTCTCAGTGTGGTCCATACTCTGCTTCTGAATCAGCACTCACTGCCTGTCCTTGTTTTCTTTCCTTCTTCTCATAACCCAGGCATCTGATTGATTAACCATTCTTTATTTTGCAAATGTTGCCAAACTTTCTATTCGCCTCTAACTGTGTTCTTGTGTTTCTGGATCATTAAGCATGTAAATTAAATTCAATTGCAAATTGAATATATAATTGTGCATATGCAGGGTCTTGAAGAATAGGGAGGACTTTAATGAGATAAGATATTCCCACATCTGTAATTCTGACCTACTCAGTCTTTCAGAAAAGAATTGCTCAACAGATTTGAAATTGCATCATTTCAAATCATTTTGGCAGCTTTTATAGTCAATTATCTTTCTCTCATTGAAGTTTTCTGGAAAAAGAAGGGCAGCCCTTTCATTTCCTCTTTCTGGTTGTGAATATGTCTACTTGCTATCCCTTTGACTTAAATTTATAGATCTGAACTAAATGAATAATATACCTTGGTTTTCATTGGAAATTCAAATGTTTGGATCCTTGAGTTCAGGCGAGGATGGGGTTTTGCCACTCCTGGTGTTGGATAGAGGGGTCCCTGCAGCTGGAATACCTCAGTGGGGTGCCTTCACAGATGCCAGTTGTCCCAGAAAATCACTGGAAAATATGTCATACAATCCAGTTAACCTTTTCCTCTCTGAGGTAGGATATTGCTTTTTGAGAGACTTTTGTATTTTCCTTTAACACAAAGGAAAAATCCCATCCAGTTATGAGTATTTTTCYCCCAGAATGAATTTGCTTTAATTTTGGATCATTCATGATTCAACAACATAGGGCTTTGCCAAGGCTGTTTCCTGGTTGGATCTCATTTACATACATTGCTCATTTCTATCACCATCCTTCACCTGTTCCCTAAATATCAACTGAACTCACTGAGTATGGAAGTAAATGGGAAAATGAGGTCATAGACAGCTTCTTTGGGATTAGTGGTCAACAAAGCCTTACTGGCACCTTTGGCATGGAAAGAGATTTTATCCTTATAGCCTTCTGGATGCAATGTATCACCTGCCATGTACATTTTTTGCATTATTATTAAGCCATTTAAAATACTGAAGAGTAAGTTTTATAAAGCAGCAGTTACATAAGGGAACCAATTTACTCAGTGCTCAAGCCATAATCACCATTAAAAGTCTTCTAATAAACAAATAAATACATCATGTCTCAGCCAAATTCCACCCATGTTAATCATTCATGAGCAGAATAAAAATAACGTGCAATAACTAGTTTATAGTATGAGGTTTTCTACTTCTCCTTCTCAAGGGGTGTTTGTGATCTGATATTAATTGTTTCATATATATTTACTATTAGATTCTGCAAATTGCATCTACTAAAATATTTTATTTCTTGGTATRAGGTTTATGGTTGTCTTGCAAGCAGGTAACCATGGGAGTTTGAAATCCATAAAACTCTCATGTGCTGCTTCGTAGCAACCAGACAGAATTGCCCACGGTATGGTTTCCATGTCTGGGGGAAACAGGATGACAATCACCCTCATGGAAATTTTAATTTCAGTTTAGTAGTAYGTGTAACTCTAAAATTTACTTTGCTGAAAAATTTATGTCACTAAAACGTTATTGCCAGGAAAGCAGAATATGGACATGAGAGGTTCATAAGAATTACTAGAGCAGTTGCATTTTTAAATTAAAAAATTATGGAAGCTTACTTTGCAACATTTGTCCAGTAATTATGCTGTAYTTGCCTAAAATTACAGCCTGCAAGACAGTGAGTGAAGTTATTCTTGACACCTTATCTCAACTTCGTGTAATTCCTTCAGCACTGCAGACATCTGCTCATTTCACTGTTGCACAGTGCTTCTTCATTATCTGCCGGAAGATTTGTGGGCATGTGGTCTGCAAAGTGCTCGGGAGTTACTGGTGTTTGTGAGAGGGAGCAGCAGCAGCAGGCACTTTCTACTCCCCCTTTTTCTCAGAAGACTTTGAAATGAGCAGCATATTTGCCTCTGTTCAGATTACTTTCCAAGGTAAAATATGCAAATAGCCTAGAATTAATCTGCAGAGGGATATGTATGTCTTTTCTTCTAAAGGTATAAGTTTACTCAGCTTGCAAACACTCCATTTCCAGCTGTCAATTCTGAAGAATTAAAATCAACAGCCTTTATTATTTATTGTTCTCTATACCTACTAATAGCCTCTTAATTGTGTTTTGGATAGGGTATTTTTAGAGGGAATCATTAAGTTTTCAGATTCTGGCAGATTGGAGAATTAATGAGAGGCTCTTAATTTAGCCATGAACAACTAACTTTATTTAAAACATTCAATTTCCTGCTATTCATTTTATTGCTCTAATCTTCACATCCCATCCTGCCATTCCGCTGCTTCTGGATGTGAGATATTTACTGTGTCTCCTTATGGATATCCATGGTCCACCTGGTCCTGCTGCTCCCTGGATCTCTAAAGGAGCAGGGAGTTAGCCAGGGGGGCAGTGCCGAGGGTGCCAGCAGTGGGGTTTGAGGAATGTTGCTGTGTTATCTGCTGCCCGTCCTTATTGCCTCACTCTGTGTTAGCTCTTTGCTTTTCCCAGTGACTACCCTTTTTTTTTTGGCTCTGGCACCCTGGGATCTACAAATACGTTCTTGTTTCAGCAGCAGGAGGGTTTCAGGGACAACCCATACCAGTGGCTGCAGGGAGACTCGGGTGCACTTGGGATCAAACAGCCCTGCCAGCACCCCAGGATATTAAACGGCTTCTGCACACACRCAGGAGCTCAAGACATCAACATGAGACTTCTGCTGAATAACAGGGGTGCCTCAGCCCTGCTTTGGCCCCAGACCAGCTTTAAATCATACTGCCTTAGAGTGGCCTGTGTAAGTCCTACCATGCAAGCAATATAGCTGGATACACACATAAAAAATGTTCTCAGCTAAGCCTTGAGGACAAGCAAAGTCCATCTTATCGGGCCATGTCTTCAGTCCCTGCTCTAGTATTAACTCCTTCCCTTCCCACATCCTCCCCCAAACCCTCCCAAATGGCTTGGCCAGAGGTTTTTTTTAATCTTGTATCTTATTTTAAATTAGTCAGTATTTCCATCACTAAATGTAGCTTCTAATCTTCTTCTTCTAATCCCTCCTGCTACAGGCTTTTTGCACCCCAAAAGGAATAAAGAAACCACAACCAAAAACAAAACCCCAAAACAAGTGAAGCCATTTTCTAGAGACTGCAGAATAGCTCCTCTCCTGTCCTATGCCTTTTTCCTGGAGTTTCCTTTATTTGTAAGGAAACCAGAAGGTGCCAATTGACAGAAATAAAACATCCTCAAGGCACCTGATACCAGCTTGTTCTYGCAGAGATCCATTGCTCTGATGAGAGCTGTAATACATTTTTTAAAGGACCGACTTTTCATGACTCTGTTGGTTCAAGCACTACACTTTCATCAGGTGGGKAGAAGTGTTTGGGAGCAGAGGCCACGCTTTGTACTTTACATCTTCTGTTGTATTCAGTGTTTATTCCCTTCTTTCAGAGCACAAAAATCAGGCAGGGGACTGCTATGAAGAATGCAGATGAGAACTGCCTGCTCTGTCCCTTCAGGCTTGCTTTATTCCTTCCCAGATAAATGTTGTCAGCTGCAACCATGCTCAGTAGAAAAGAGAAGTGCTTGGTCAAGAGTAGAAGAGACAAGCAAGAACCTCTCAGGAGATCACTAACCTATTTTTCTGTAGTAAGGAGTGGCTAAGATGAAACTCCTTGCCTTTACACCACATATTTATAACAAAAATAAGATATTAAAATATTAATTTAGTACTAGATGCAAGGACTGGATTGAGGCCTCAAGAGAATAAGGCATTGCCTTTCCCTGAACACCAATGGGATGTGGTAAAACATGGAGAAACCCCCATTTCACTGCTTCCGCAGGGTTATCCGTCCCGTCCTGGGCTGACCTCTGTGGAGTYGCCCTCATCTTCGCAGCACTGCTGATCCTAAGCCTGTGCAGGAATACCACACCACTGATTAATTAAACCAGTTCCTCACATAGCAGCTGGTGGAATCTCCTTCCTGCTGGCACACCTGTGTCCATGCTAGGTTCTGGCTGACATTTTGATAGCAGATAGAGCATGTGATTTTTCCGTGTCCTTAACTGACAATGCTAGACTGGCAAGACACGGCCACCAGCGACTACCTGCTACTGCTCATCTGTGTTCAAATGCCATGGCCATCCATCTCTCCTGGGTGTTGCATGCTTGAGGTGCTGAGAGGGAGCCACTCGCCTCTCAGCCACCCACACTTCCACACAAACCAGCAGAAAGCTGAAATTGCCTTTTTGCAAGCATCTGACAGAATCAGAGCAAAAGAGAGCTTTAAAAACCATTTATTGGGGTCATCCCATCAACAAACAATAATATTAAGCCAGACATGCAAAGTCAGGGGGGATTGCAAAATTGTGGCTCTAGGCAATCACTGGAAGTGCAATGCAGAGCTGGGGTGAAGGATTGTGTTCAAAACTGGTTATTTCCCTCACACACCACATTTATAACTTCCTTGGTGCTTTCTAAGAATAAAGCAGTTGTGACTAAGAAAATCCCTGGGTAAGACCTTGACTCCTTGTTGGATTTCCACGTTGCACATGGAAACTACAAACCCAGCGTTCCCAGAGAGGGTTGGAAGGGTTCGTCTCACCACGGAGGCATCAGGGGGGAAAGTGGCACATTGTCTATATGGAACATTTCAATGAGGGGAAAATGGTGCCTTGGGAAGTACAATCAGATGGTGGGAGACAGATACAGAAAACCAGTGTGATCCTGACTCAAGGGTTGAAGCAAAGTGGAGAGGGACCAAAGCATACATCCTGGTGTGTTTTTATAGAGGAATGAGTCAGTTCTGATATGTGCCATGACAACTGTGAAATCCAAGAACAAAGTAAAATGCAAAAAAGGATGGAAATTTTTAATGTTAAGAAGACCTGGGTTCTAATGGTTGTTCTAAAACATGCATTTTAGAAGACATAAACCTGCTTACCTCAGGATTTAGACAGTCATGAGGGTGACACCTTGTGAGGAGTACCTCACCCTCTGCTTCCTCACATCAGAGGGGCTGGAACCCTTCTCACATGGGTGGGTCAGTGCCAAACCCCCAGCTTGGTGTGACTCCTGTGCCAGCTCTCCCTCCTGTAGCCATGCCATCCCCACATGAGCCACGTCTGCTTCAGTGACACCCTCACAGGGTTATCCTCCGTTGTCCTTATGGGATGCCACAACACAATCCCCTTTTAATGATATTCCTCATCAGCTGCCAGCTCCTTCTTGTCTTCCTGGAAGTCGCAAATCGGATGGCTTGTCCAGCTGGTGCATAGGGCAATGCAAAGCTGCTACCTCAGAAGGACAAAATAAGGGAATCTGTATTCTCTCCTCTGCCTTTCCCCCCACTGCTTTAATCAAGCTGATTTTCAGGGGGTTTGTGATGAGTGAAGCAGGCATTTAAGGGCCATGTTACAGACACTAAGAAATAGGAGAGCAAAGGTCCCAGGTCCCCTCCTGCTGTTAACAGGCTTTCCTCAAGGTGAGGAGAATAGGGCAATCTGTTTAAATTCAGGTAATAAAAAAACACATTCATCCTCTATCCATCTATTCTTGCAACCTTTAAGATGAATAATAAATAAAAACCAAAGGAAGACTTGCTATGCTTTTCTTGAAAATGTTTCCCCTTCAGCTAATAGCAATATATCTTTACACCTGCTCAGTCAATTTTTAATCAAAAGTAAAAATACTCTCTTTGACTTTTTGTTCAGAATATCAAAGGCAATTTTCAAAGGTCTTAATAACACTTAAGCACCTAGACTCGGCTGAAAATTTGTGTACATTACCTATTGAATTGCTTCTATGTATGCCTCCAAAAATCTCATCATACACCCAGAGATATATTGTGTGATGCAGTGAATTAGCTGGATATAAGTAGGAATGTAATGTTAGTTCAGTGCTTCACCAGGGCTCATTTATCCTGTTTAGAAATATGCTTGTCTGCTTATCCACCTAGTTAGGATGTGATATTACTCCCTGAAAATACACCCTGCAGGTAACAAGAAACACACAAAAAAGCAATTTCATAGTAATTGATTCCTCTGTCAAAATGATATAAAAACAAAGTAACTTCATAACCATCTATAGTGCAAATCCACACTTAATCACTAGATCTCTTGAGTTATTGAAGATTTATGCTAATATATGTGAAAAATCAGAATCCAAAGACCAGAACATGTGTCTATTCACGAAAACAGAGAGATGATGCACATACACACATCTGACAAGTTAATCGCTAAAGGTATAGCTGTGAGCAATGTATTGTTCCACAGGACAGCAAGTCCCTATATTCCATCACAAAGATGCTCCAGTAATGATGCTTCATGTGCTGGGAGTCCACTCCACATGAAAGATAATCATGACAGCATAGCTGGATACACCTTCTCCATCATGAGTGAACGCTGGTGACATGACCTTCCTCAGGAGCTGGAATTCTGGAAGGTGGAAAAACTTCTGGAAGATTCTCTTTTGGATTGTTGGTTTGGGTTTTTTTTTTTGGTTGGTTGGTTTTTTGTTTGTTTTAAATTTTTAAAATCCAGCCACTTAAATATGGATCAGTGATCTGCCATCCAACTTCATCTACAGTAGCGTCCCCACCATAACGAATAATCCAGTTGAATAAATGATTCCCAGTAGCGACAAAATGTTGCAAGTTTTCTTTTTTTTTTTTTTTGAGGCAAATTGTGTGTTTGATTTTTTTAACAGGAGAGATTTAGAATTCTGCTCAATCAGACCTTGTTCTCTGAAACTCTCTCTTTCATCCACCATTCATATTTATTGAGAGGTCTTTCTTAATTCCTTAAATAGACCTTAGGGGAGCATTTTGAYTCCTTTATTCATACTTTTACTCATTAGGCCACTGGTACACAACAGCCATCCTGGTTTCACCAAACATGTAAACCAGAACTTTTCAGAGCTTGGTGTTTAGGGGTTTTCTAGCAAGTCTTCTGCAACTCTAAACCAGCTTCTGCAAACTTTCATTTTGATCGCTCCGCATGAGGAGTTTCCAAATTCTGTACATCTGTAAACTCCTAAAAACGTTCAGATGGAAATGTGGCCCCCTGGGGCCACAAATTTGAGTCTACAGATGGGAAGCTTTTGTTTTTCCAAGTTATCTTCCATGGGCTTGTAAAACCTAATCTTTAGATCGACAGGGTTCCATGGACCACAGCTTGAAAATCTCCAAAGTAATTCACATAAAGTTTACTCTCTCCTGACATGCAGGAACAGGTGCTGCTCTGCAGAAGGACTAAATTACATTCTTACTGTAAAACTGTACAAATGATGCACAGGATCACGAAAACTTCCATGTCCACAAATCCATAGAAAAGACAACAGAGATCAAACTTGTGCTGGTTAGAAGACTAATGTCTCAGCCTTGCAGTTCTTCCTGCAGGAAACGGAAGGTTCAGGATTCCCTTGGCACCTTCAGGACATGGCAGTATGGAGTGCTCAGAGAGGAAAAGGTTATTTCCCTGATAGAGTATCCACATAGGAATATTTTTACAAATATATCTTTCATGCAATGAAAATTTAGAAATGCCTAGAACTGGCTCAAAGGGAAACTAAATGGGGAATTCCAGAGGGAAAATGTACCTCCTCCATTAAAAATTTTAAATTTCAACTATTTAAATGTTCTTATTTTGACCGTCTTCAGCGTTGCTTGAAAATAAAGATTTCCATCAAACTATCAAGAGACACACTCCTTAGAATTCTAACATTTCAGAAATCACGAAATCTGGGAAAGAGAAAACAAACAGACATACAAAGCCTGTTGTCCCATCCTGCATGTCAYAGATGAGCCATATGGCCTTGTTTGGAGAAAGGTAATAAACCAGTGCTGTCCAAAAGCACACATGAAACTGGCAGAAATTCCCATTTTTCGGAACTCAATGGCACCAGCGTCACCTTCTCCTTGGATTGTCTGGGTTCTAACTCAGAGCTCAGAAAACCATCAGATGGAGGACATGGGTCAAGCCACTTTAGGCCACAGCTCCCCTCCCATGTCCCCAGTTTGCCAGCACTTCCCAGCCTTTCCAGGAAGGTGTGGGAAGGATAAACGCGGGGGAACTTTTGAAGTCCRTAGAGCCTGCATTTAATAGGATCATGCAAGTTAGATTCATAGACTGGCCGAGTTTCTCCAAAATATGATGGTATATATTCTGCATCCTCACATTTTTCTCTCTCTTGCATTCCTTCACAGCCTAACCCCATACTTAACCACACCTTGCCTCCMAAGAACAAGACTTCCCACAAGGACTCAAGCCTAGTTTGGGAAGGCTTCTTCTCAAAGACCCCTCACAGCTCTGGAATTTTCCCATTAATTGCTCAGTGGTGTCACGTCTCTGAAGGAGAACATGTCCAAGACATGGATGACATATTTAGCAGCTCTGCAAGCTTTCTCTCTTTTCCTCCATCCCTGCTCATTATTGGGAACACATCGTTTGTTCCCTTTCAGAATTAACCTGTGTTAATCTGTCGGTCATCTCCCATCCCATCCTGTGTTGTATCTCCTTCCCAACATTTCCTTTAATCAATATTCCCTCAGACACACTAAGTGCATTTTTTTTTATAAATGAATCTGCTCTCACCCAGGAGATCTGACATTCAGACAAACTAAACGTCCCTCTTCATCTAAATAATTTAAGGGATCTGCATCCCTTATCAAAGAATAATATATCAGGCACTGCCAACAAGGCACCTTCATTGTTCTTCAGTGCATGTTTAAAGTACATTCTCTGCTTGGCAGAAGTGCTCTGTCAGGAGCCGTGGTGACTCAAAGATCTTTTCACAGAGTTGTGGCACCATAAACAACATCAGCACAAGACTCCCAACAGAAAGAGCTGTTGTGATCCTCTGCTCCAATATGCAGCCCAGCAAAAAGGGAAAATCACCCAGAATAGCCATGACCAGACAGTGCCTCATAATTGAGCTCATGTAACACTTCCAAGACTTAAGACTTCCCTCATCTTCAGATAAATTTTGAATTAGCCTCCCTGATGAGCTTACATTTTTCATTTAAACAGGAATTTATGTCTTCAGCTTCTAGTCACCAAATATTACATCTGCTCAGATAGTGAGGCCTTTGTTCTCAAAAAATCTCTTTCCCATTTCAGCTCTGAGAACATCACCTCTGACCTCTTTTTTTGAAAAGTTTGAGCTTGAGGCAGGTTTTTCTTGCTTGTATTTCTGTACAAGCTGTCTTTGGAATAGTGTTTCTAAATGCTGGATATCAGAGCAAGAACAAACTCCACCTACACAGATACACCCCATGGAGCTTTTCTGATGTCTTTCCCCCTCTCCTGCAAGTGCGACCTCCAGGGCACAGCCTTCTGATCCTCTGTCCTTTCTCTGGTTGTGGATGGACACCAGCTCCGCACGACTGCTGCTGTCAGGGCAAGTGGAGATCTGCAACAGCTTCTGAGGACAAACTTTGAGGCTGGTCCGTTGAGGATAAGAAAAAAAGCCAGAACTTATGACACAGAGAAAAGACTTAGATCCAAACTTTTCAGCCTGGATTGATGTCCATGACCTCATTTTTAAGATAAGGTTTCCAGGAAGGAGAAGCCATTAGTGCTGCTCAGAGCTGTTTTCTGTACACGGTGCTACTAGTGAAGAAAAATGAAATTTCTCCTTTTAGATGCTGGTACCCAGGGTAATACCTCTTACTTACAAAAACAACTTACAAGGTGCTGGGAAAATCTTCCTGTCTCCTCATCATTGCCCCTGCCTGGGTGCACCACGTTCACTGCAACAGTATTGAAAAAGATAACCACGGAACATTATCCAGTCTGTAACGGCAACAAATGTAAGTGCTGAGGAAGGTAGTCAGTACCAATCACTTTAGAAGAAACATTAATGGAATGAAGTGCGCAGAAGGAAAGCTGCTTCTTCATACATTTGCTGAAGCCCTGAAGCAAAAGGGTATATTTTCTTCCAGAACTACAGGGCTGAAACAAAGTGCTTTCCAGAGACAGAATAGCTGAATCAGAAAAATTAGAAAATTCTGTGGCATCTTCAGCTCCCTTAGCCATCCTGCCCCACCTGAGGCCTTTCACTTCATAATTCTTCCACTGAAACTGAAGCTCTCCCAGTCAATGTCATGGAAACAGGGACAGGACAACAAATCACCCCATTAGATGCAGCTTCCGTCCTTCTCTTTGCTATGAAGAGGGGCCAGAGAGTGCCTGATGATCCTAATATCTGGAAAGGTGGCTTTTGATGAAATTATCTGCTCTTAATTGAGAGGGAGACTTTCCATCGTGACCAGGCAGTGCAAGGACTGTACAACTAATTTCAATTCTTTACTGTTAATGAAAGAGAACTGTTGCTGTCTAAACTAATAAGGGATTTTTTCACTATGTCATTTATATAGTAGAAGGAATTGTAAAATAGCTTCATGATACATAACTGTACTGCTGGAGGTTCTTTAGTTTGTCATTGCATACAAAAGGATCTCAGCCACCATAAAATTAATTTTCTCCACATTGCAATTGTTCAGCAATGAGACAAACCAAATTTTCAGCTAATTGAATGCATTGAGCTACTTATGTATTCATAGCGAGCTGGTGCTTTCAGCACCATTGCGCTCTGACTCCACAGGAGCCTTCCCAACACCAGTGTTGAGCCAGCAGAGCTGGTGTGGAGCTGGCACTGGCACCAAGTCACACACAGAGCCTTTAGCATTGGCCAGGTGCCCAAGATGCCACCTTGGTCTTGGTAGGGGCATGTTTTCCTTTCCTTCCTTGGGAAGCCCCAGCCTGTTCTCTTGGGAATGTTTTCTGGAGACTGCTCTTCTCGCTTTGCAGAAATAGGGCTAGATGGCCTAAAACACCCGATTCCTCCAGCTCATCATTGGCTGAAGGTTACTTTTTGCTAGCTCATTAGCCTCCTGAACTGCAGAGCATAACTGTTCAGAAACCTCTAACTTAGAGGTTTCAAAACACAATTCCTCATTGCCCGCAACAACAACAAAAAAGATTCATGGTAAGACACACTTCATGAATGCCTGTGCTCTGTCTTCCTTGCTGCCAGGGATCCAGGATACTCTCTGGATTGATGTGAGCATTCCACAAAGCACTGTGATCCTCTCCCAACAGTCAAAGCAAAATACTCCCCAAATGCCAAATCTCAGAGCCTCTCTCTACATACTTGATTAGATTTCTCCAGTGTTTGACAGACTCTGGTATTAATCCCAGACACTGTTGCTTTAAAATCATATCTGTCTCCTTGAGTTCTGCAACCTTTGTTTGTCCAAGTTTCCTAGCCCTGCATTCCCTGGAAGAGCTGATTTAACACTTGGTGTCTGTGGGCAGACTCCAGTGAAATACCAGTGCTTTGGTCCTGTTTTGTTCCAGGCTACCCTGACTCSTTCACCAGTGAATTACTCTTGCACGTGTCTTTCAAAAGGAGAAACTGTGACAGCTTTCATCTTTTCCATTATGTAGGAACTAGGAGGTAATAAACAGAAGAACAAGACATAAGAAATGAAGCCAGCTTGTAGCCATACAGGGGAATTTGCATCCTGCCAGCCGACAGGCAACCAGGGTCAAGCAACTGCATTCTGCAAATCTATTTCATATTCACAGTTGTCAAATTTGCCACATCGGTATAAGTTCTGAGACTTCTTAATAAGCCACTTACAGCCCCAGCTACYAGAATGATCCTGTTTTAAAATTTCCAGCTTTCATTTTCTGAAAGTACTTTTCTCATCTCCATGGTTGCACAGAGCAGTTTGAAGCAAGTATACATTGAACTCAAAATAACATATGTTTAAAAAAGCCTTATAATTTCAATCTTCTTATGATCTCTGAGTAATAGATTTGATATTTTTCAAAAGTTGCATTTGGACAGATTGGATGTTAAACACGTGTCTGTGAATCTGTACATACATGTGTACACGTACATGTGGACGTGCCCTGCTTTTCAGACACGATCTATCCGAAAGGACATAGATGAAAATGAAGAGAAGCCTAGCAGTGGTTTCAAGGATTAATTTGGGAAGACACCCATTCCAGTTCTATATATTGCATTGTTAAGAATAGAAGCATTTCACAAGTGCCTGAAAGCCCCAGAAAAACAGGCTGCTAAGAAAGCATGTGCTGTCAGAGACAAGCAGAGCAATCTCCAGTTGGCTTGCTGTGTGAGGAATCAAAAAGCAAGGGTTAAAGGCTGTCAGAGGCCAAAGCATGAGCTTTCTATCCTCTAACAACTAACTTGGACAATACATTTGAGCTAGTTTTCTACAGGTACTAAGATATCCTGTTCTGGAAATTATACTGCTGCTTGGTCAGTGGATTCCCAGAAGGTGAATTGGGTTTATCATAATGGAAAAACATGGTTTGGTTATTAATGATGAAATTAATTTTATGCACAAYATTTCAGGGAAGTGCATTCAGACATTTTGCAGCCTTTCATATCAAGGTCAGTTTTATTCTCCATATACAACAGCTCTGCTGAGATCTATGTGAGCTGCCAGCAGGACTCTGCTCACACTGGCCATCCATTAATCCACTGATTAGTTTAGTCACTCACAACATTCTATTTCCACTTTATACTTTCACTATTATCTTTTATACTTCCTGCATTTCAGGAGTATTATGGGGATCTTTTATTAACACATACACACRGGGATGAGATTTAATCTCTTTAATTTATTATCTATTGTATTTCTGGTAAACTTTTCTTTGCAATATCCAGGCAGCACCCTGATGGTAAATCACTGCTGAAAGACAATACAGATCCACAAAGTATTCTTTATTAAATGTTTTATTTTATTACCAAAACTCTTCAAATGTCCTTAATATATTTTTCAAGCTGTTTTCATTTGGCAGTGAAACGGCTGATCCTCGAAAAGCKTTTGTCTTAGTGCTTAAACAAGAGAAATCTGTATTCACTCCTAGGTACACAATTTCCCATGGTTTCCAATAACAGCGATTATTGACATTTTCGCTGGTTGCTATGGAGAGGGTCACTGACACACKTTTAGTAGCCTAGGAATCGAATGTGTCCAAAGGAGCTCATGAAGGATGTCTTGGTCTTGCAAAAGGCTTTTGAGCTTTGGCCAAGAGCTGACCTAGCGCAGGGTCCCTCATGGAGGGAACTGCATCTCCCAAAGGTAAGAAGCGAATGAATCAAGGCCTTGAAGAAAAAGTCACGTGTGACTGGAGCAGTGAAATCTGAGACACTGAAGCCAGTGGAGTTCTTGGCTCCAAGACTCCGAAAGGGGCTTTTCTCGCTGCAAGCCTAGCACAGCGCAAGGCTTTTCTCCAGGACACAAAGCAATGCCCAGGAGGGTGCCCAGCTGCAGTGCAGCATGGCTACAGCCTGACCTGCCGTGAGGTGTTACGCTGCGCCTGCCCGCAGATGCTCGTGCTGTGCAAATGCTCGAGCCCAGTTCTCACAGAAGCATCTCAGAAGCCCTCTGAAAACGGGAGCCAGAGCCAAGCTGCGAGCCYGCTTATTGATGAGCTGCTCCCCAGAGGGACAAAGTGAAATATCTGTTGGGAAAGACCTCACCAAATGTAAGAGCATTAGCTGGGCTCAGCAYGCTTTTTATGCCTTCTGGTACCCATTCTGACTGTCCCTTTGCCACAATGCAGTATATCACTGAGGTATTTCTATAAAGCAAGCCGAAAAATACTGGCATTATTCTACACTGTTCTTGGATTCTTTGGAATGGAATTGTCTTTCCAAACTGCCTGGGCCTTTTAGTTTGATGTAGCACCATTYAGCAACCCTAAGGATTAAACACCTCACAAAGGAAACAAACCTCCATATAAATGTCTTTAGTTTTAATAAGATTTTTAGGCCAGGTTTTTTTTATTGTATGGCCAATATTTATCATATGATATGTGCACTTCCAGAATAAGTTTCTCTAACCTCTTCAAGCTCCAGTTTTCTAGATGAACTGTTTGCTTAATAGCCAAGATCACAATTTCTACTAGGTCTTCTACTATTCTTACAATTCATATATTTAATTTTTAATGGGTAAAAAGTTATAAATGTCTCTTATGAATCCTACAGGGAGCCAGGACTTTACAGGATGTAAACCCAGGAGTTCTGAGTCTTGTTCTGTGTCTTAAGCTCCAACACCACAGCAGTCAAACCCAAGAGATTGCTCKGCCATCAGCCTCCCCATGAAGCTGGCAGCTGTTCTGTGATGCCACATTTTTAGCAAGCTTTCGTGCCAGCGTGCTGTCTTCAAGGTTTCAGAAACAAAACTCAGGCCACACACTGAGCCAAGGGCTCATCTGTCCCCTCCCAAGGGTATCTGTCCAGTCCTTGCCTCCCTGCAGGAGAGAGCCAGGGCAAGCTGCGAGCTCTGTGCCTATGAAATTCAGCAAGACTCAGTTTCAAGTGACGCAACCAGTTCTAAAATGTCAGAACAACCCAG